>OX637573.1:30251520-30623030 GCA_951800085.1 Comarum palustre
CCGACGAAATGTACTATATTTCGTCGGCTATATTATTTTAATTTGTCAATTTTTTTAAATATTTAGCCGACTATTTATAGTACATTTCGTCGGCTATAGTTTTTTAAATTGACTGACGAAATATTTATAGTTCGTCAGCCAAAGTCTTAGGTTGAGGCCGACGATAATTTATTTCGTCGGCTTTAGTCTTACTTTAGCTGACCAAAAATTGAAAAATAAGTCGCCGGCTAAGTGTGAAACTATAGCCGACGGCCACTTTTTATTTCGTCGACTAAAGTCATAGCCGAATAGAATTCGTAGGCTAAGATCTTAGCCGACAAAATTGGCTAACAGGCTGACGAAAATTTTTCGTCTGCAAAACTACTTATTCTGGTAGTGATCATTACCGCGGGCGCGGGGTTTCAACCCTTATGACCTTCAGGTACACTCCAGTACTACTTATAGTACTTGGTACTTGCATGTAGATTTTTTAGTGAACATACTTTCTGACAAGATACATACATACCACGCAGTTTAGCAGGGACATAGCTGTATAAGGGCGCGAGACGTCAAAAGACCCCTCTCAAGTTTTTGAAATAGGTTTGATTGGTTGAATCATTGCCATTTTCTCAATGCATAAGGTCATATAGTATACAGTGATTGACCCTTGTGGTAAAAAGACAAAAACTTTGAGTTCCAGTATTTGACCTCACCTAGGACTCATGAACTTTCCTTTCATTTTACGATCCGAAAAGATAAAAAGTAAACACTTTCCAATCGTATTCCTCTCTTTCTCATCTGAAAAGGTAAAAGTACACACTCTCATATATATATATATATATATATATATATATATATATATATATATATATATATATATATATTTATATCACCAAGAGTTCATCTTCACCAAGTTTTCAATAGTTTCATTTGTGGTAATTAATTCAATCAACTACGGTGAAATCATAACTAGTAATAGTAGCTTTTTTTCCTGTAAATGTTAAACATAAGTCTCAAGAAAAAATCTCAAACCTATTCGTTAAGCTTTGATTGTTTTAGTATGATTTTTTTTATGTCTAAAAAATAAAATTCACATGCGAAGCAGTTTTACGATTTAATAACTTAATTTTTGACCCTCCTACAAAGAAATTTTGGCTACGCCACTACAGTCTAGTATAATCTTTTATGCGGATTGATAAAATGGAGCTTAATTTCAAGTTTAAATGGAGAAGGCAGTAACAACATTTCAGCAGTGACCCTCTTACTAAAATGTTAGTACTGCATTGTAGACATGTCTCTCATATGAACCTTATACATCATATGGAAGACAACTGCAAAAACAATAAGGATTTCGGAATTAAGTGTCTCCGGCAAGGGCTTATAATTGTCCTCTATGAATGATCTTGGAAAGCCCTTCGCGGTCGAAATACCATCTTTCTCATCAGTTCTGTTTAAACTGTTATCACCTGCAAAGTGGCATCACGATCAACTTAGCCAAATAATATCAACACACTTCGCATATAAACAAAGCTATAGTAGCATATTTTTCTTTTTCTGCGCTACAGGAGATACTAATGTTATATCTCGTGCGACCTTTTTTCCGGTTGTGATTTTCACCTTTTTCTGTTTAAATGTGCTTGGTGCTGAGAGCCAACAATTGGTTAGTGGGACTGGGAATTCTACTTCTTTACCAACTGAGATTCCCATGGCAGAATTCCCAAATTTTTTAGTTGGGAAGCTGTGGGGTGAGGAGAGGAAAGAGAAGAGACATAAGCACATGCAGAAAAGGAATGAAAGAAATTTCACAAAGAAAATCAAGGTTCACTTTTAAGTACATGTTTCATGTTAGCAAAGCATATGCTCTATTCATGTGTGCTGCTACATTTATTATATACTATGAATTAGTAATAGCGTATCTCACTCCATAAATAATATCGTATCTGTTTTATACTTCTAAAATAATAGGAATTATAAGGGTCCTGTATATAGTTGATGATAACTCCAATTGGCATACACAAGATATCTTCTGAAGTGAAGAAGATGTGCACAAGAAGCCCTTCTAAACCTACCATACTAGACTGTCCGACACAACTCGTGCTCGATGACCCACAAATCATGCATTATAAACTTGGTGTGCATGAATCTAAACCTTATCATCCATAGGGGGTTGGTAACTTGATATAGTTTAGACTGTTAAATGAATCAAGTTGCTAGGGTAAGTGATGATCGAGCAAAGAAAACGTGACAAACCACATGGATTGTTTGTACCAGATTGTTGCAAACAAATAAATACATATATTCTCATTCTATTATCGAGACCATACTCTTTTTACATATTTTTTCAGAGGGTATTTTCCAAATCAGATTCTCGTATCATATTCTCATATTGTTATCGATCATAGTTTATTCAGTACGAGAGAACAGCTTGTATTTTTTTCAAGCGATGAAATTAAGAGAATAAAGAGATTCAAGGTTTATAGAAAGTTCAAAAGCCATTCATCATATATTAATCAAGGTTCTTAGATTTACACAAAGCCACAACATACCACATTCCACTTTTAATTTTCTGGTATTTTCACATATTCAAAAATCAAAACACGTAAATCCCTACTGTGTGAGTTATGCCCTTGGCTTCATAACTATGGTAGAGTGCTTCAAGATATGCAGACTAAACTGTCCACCTTTCTCCGTCGTGTCAAGCTGAGCCTGTCCTGGAGGAGGCAACATCTCAAAGTTCTGGACCAAACGTCCCAAAGTAATCCCAAGGATCGGCAGTGCCAAAATAATCCCGGGACAACTTCTCCTCCCGACACCGAACGGAAGGTACCTGAAGTCATTGCCATTGGCCTCAACCTTAGACTCCTCTTCCAAAAACCTCTCAGGCCTAAACTCCTCCGGCTTCTTCCAGTGAGCAGGGTTGTTCGCTAGCCACCAAGCATTCACCAAGATCTTGCTCTCTGCCGGAATGTCGAAGCCTCCGAGCTTGGCATCGTGGAGGTTCATGTGCGGGACTAGGAGAGGGATCGCCATGCGAAGCCTTAGAGTCTCCTTCACCACGGCTTGAAGGTACGGTAGCTTATGAAGTTCGGGTTCTGTGATTTGAACTCCACGGCCTAGGACAGTGTCGAGCTCATCCCTCACCTTCTTCTGGATTTCAGGGTGGTTCACAAGCTCGGCGATTCCCCATTCGATTGACCATAGTGTAGTTTCAATAGCTGTTCACCAAAATTTGTACAACGTTAGTTGTCGAACAACTTAGCTATCCCAAACGGGGCCTTAAATCATTCGTTAACAACGTATTGATATACAATCATTTATGCTAATATAATTGACCACACATGTATCAATATTATATCTTTTAATTTCAACCGTTCATATGTGTCGTGTACATACACGACCGTATATAGAAGATACTTTCATCAAATAAATAAGAATATACAATCATTTATGCTAATATTACGGGACATTTTCATAGTGATCATCTTGTTGTTGTTGGTATGTCTATGTGACAACAGGGCCGGCCCTGATGAATTGAAGGTCCAGTGCGAGAATAAAAGTTAGACGTTTTATGTAAAAAAAATAATAATTGAGAAGTGATGAGAAAAAATAATACGTTTTGATAAAGAAATATGTAAATAATTAACAATTCTACATGTAGAAGAGTTGGTTATGTTGCTTTTCTTGTATTTAGACAACCTCAGATCTCGAACACATTTTTCACATTTTTATTAATTTTACGTAAGACTGCATGAAATACATGTTTTTATGAGCTATTTTTTTAACTTTGACCCTAGCGCGGTCGCACTGTTGGCATTGAGCAGGATCGGGCCTGTGTGGCCGGGGTTGGTAAGAACAAAGAGTGTTTAAAATACGATGAAGTTCATATTTTAGAGGATAAGTGGTTGCCATGATCACACGCAATTGAATAGTGAGAGAATGCCTGGGAAGGTTAACCTAATTTTGAAAATGAAACATCTCCAGTACGAGTGTTGAACAAAAAAGCTACCTGGTGTTCACCTAATTAGATAGTGCCGTGAGCAGCACAACTACTCGAACCAACAAAGGTCTGCTCATTATGATTGATGGGCACTTTGAGCGTTGGCCTTTCCATGGAAAAAAGAGAAAGAAGATCTTCCACACAATAATACCTTGTGACAAATCTACTTCCTAGGCTGCAAGTTGTATGAAATTTTTAGGGTAATCTTTTAGAGGAAATGTTACAACTTAAATATTTATTGAAAATACGTATAAATGCACCGACGTGCACTTATAGCACCACTTAATAAGAGAAAAGTATGTATTTAATATATGTTTTTATGGAAAACGACAAACCAACAGTTTCTTTCGTTTTAATTGTTAGCTAAATGCAATTGTCATGAAGTAACAACGTATTGTTCGGCCGAAATAATGCAATGTATAAAAGTAGAATACTAAATCAATGTGCGGCCAACTTACCGGCAACGTTAATGTTCTCGACGATGTAAAGGACATTGTCCTCGTTGATCTCTCCCTTCTGTTGAGCGTCCAAGATGTGGTCAATTGCACACTTTAATCCCTCATTAGTTGTGGCTTGTGTGCTTGCAAGTTTCCTGATCAAACAATCACCAAAAATAAGATATAAATCCATTCACACCCACACAAAATTAGAAAGTCAAACAGCCAAAATATTCCATGCCAACCAATATAGAACAAAAACGAATCTTTTACACTAGAAACAAACCGTTGCGTGAAACAGTTCCTACACGTTACTTTATTTCAATTTTCCCACCAGTTTCTAACTCAAGAGTTAAAATATCTTACTCCGGTGAAATTATACAATAACAGTATGTGACATTGTAAAATCAGCAGGTTTATTATTCTAACACAAATGCCCACGGCACCAAGCCGGAAACCCAAAACCAAACGAAACTGAACCTTATCATCAAGTTCAAGTTTCAACACGGCATGGCATACACCCCAGAAATGAACAGAAAGAATTGAATGAATGCAACAAGTCAAAATCAATCAATCCCAGAAAAGAAAAAATGAAATAAATTTGATCATATATAATTAATTACGTCGAAAACGATCGAGCAATTACTTACTTTCTCTCATCGACGAAATAATCCTTGAAGAGCTGAATCCTCTTCTCCTTCACCTCCTTACAGATCTTCAAGTACCCTCTAAGGAACGGCCGGAGCACGGGAATGAAATCACCGTAATTATACTCAAAGCTCTGCGCCAGTCGGCTCCTCTCTCCGTTCAAACCCTTCAATTTCATAAACAAAGGATCCTCCTCGCTCTCGAATCTTCTGTCGAACATGATCCTGTACATGTTGTTGTACATCATCAGCTGCAGCCTCCTACGTAGCACCATCCCGCTGGTGGCGGCCTCGGGGTGTTTCTTCACGTCATCCACCACCGCCGCCGCCTCCGCCTCCCAGCCGTGACTGTACTGCTGCACCACCTTGTTGGTGAAGAAAGGAACCGTCATTATCCTCCTCATTTTCCTCCAGTGCTCGCCGTAGACTGTGAACACCATGTCCTGTCCTTTGCCTGTGAAGATGTCGAAAACGACGTTACGAGTTCGCGAGCCGAACTCGACGCCCTGAGTGTGAAGGACCTCCTTGGCGAGGTCAGGTGACGAGACAACGACGAGGTTGCGTTGCCCCATGCGGAGCATGAACAAGTCGCCGAAGCGCTTGGCCATGTCGGTGAGGTTACGGTGGTTGAGGTCATCTCCGACTTGTAGCCAGTTGCCGAAGACAGGGACGGGGATAGGACCTGGAGGCAGCTTGAACTTCTTGCCACGGAGCTTGGAGACGACGATGGCCACGACAATGGCGATGAATAGACCTATCAGGGTCTTCTCCAATAGAAGGAGATCCATGGTGGTGAGAGATTGATGTAGAAAGAATTGTAACTGTGTTACGAGTGAGCTGGTTTGGTGGGTTTTATGTGGAGGTTTTATAGAGGAGTTGACGAGTTTGAAGAGGGGAGGCGTTAGGTGAGTTGTGTGGTGATTGTGGGGGTGGGTGGAGCCGGAAACGTGGATTGACGGCGTTAGGGGTGGGTTTGACGGTGTTGAGGAGGGAGTAGGTGAAGGCGGGGGTAGGTAAGGAGGGGATCGTTTCAACTTTCAAGGGGGTGTTGTTTTTGTAGGATGTGGAGCCCGGGAGGGTTTTGTCTGTTGGTGAAGCCAGTGGAGGTGCGACACGTCAGCAGTAGCGGTGAGGAGGGTACAATTCATTCATTTTGGAATGGATGAAAAAAAAACAATAAATAGAAATATTGTGAAAAATCTTTATTTTCTTAGTTAATTATGAAAGTATATACAAAAGTGAAAAACTTCAAAAGTGAAAAACTTCATAATTTGCAACTTGCATCTGAGCACCTCTATTATTTCTTAGTATTTATGTTGATATTAATATATAATTCATTCATTTTGGAATGGATGAAAAGAAAACAATAACTAGAAATGTTGTGAAAAATCTTTATTTTCTTAGTTAATTATGAACGTATATACAAAAAAGTGAAAAACTTCATAATATGCAACTTGCATCTGAGCACCTCTATTATTTCTTAGTATTTACGTTGATATTATTATTTTGAGTGATGATAGAGCCAGAATAAAGATTGATTGAGGGTTTGTTTAGTTAGTAAATGACAGACTTAAGGTATAAACTCATACAGGTTCGATCCCTGTTACAAACAATCTCTCATTAATGGGTAATTTGTAAAATGTCATGGGTCTTCAGGCCGCTAGATAGGGGTGTGGTCTCTTCGGAGCATGCCTCCGGGCCTCCAACGGACGATGCTACCTCTCTTCAAATGTGATGAAATTTTTCTCCAGTTGTAAATCCGACAGCCTTCGAGCTGAGGTCGCAGGTTTGTCCTGGTCTTAATAGTATAAGGAAACCTCCCTCCTATCTAAACTTTTTATGTATAAAAAAGAGACATTACCAAGATTTAGAATTAAGGAAGCTAAAGTTCCTTGTGTTCTTTCTATTGGGCGAAGCCAAAAAAATTGACGTCTCTATAAAAGTGCTAAAGTTCCTCCATTTGATAAAGTACATTTATGCAAGATCCGAAGTACCTTTTTTAGGAGAACCCACACTAATAATGCTCAAAAGAGAATACTTTGTTGTGTTGTCATTGCAAAATGCTTCAAGATCTGCAAATTTGAACCAAAATGAAACTTATGACATGATATATACATTTATATTCTATATGTGATATATACACAAGAATTTCTTCTCTAAAAAATTGAGATATGCTGCAACAAACCCCATTATCCATTACACATACCCATTATCCATTATACACATACCCACATTTTAAATGAATTAGTTTTGTATCATATTTATGAAATAATGTAAATAATCTTAAAAAGAAATTTCATGTTTTATGGCTATTTAGATTTTTATTTTAGAATTTTAGGAATTTTTAGTCTCCACTTTCAACTATTTTTTTCTTCAATCAACTATTTCTTTTTAAGAAATTCTAGTCACACCTCTAAATGTGTTAAATATACCTCATTTTATTTTTGTAAGATTTATTTCCTATTTTACCCTCTTTTATGAAAAATATTCACCAAACAAAAAAATTATAGGTTTTCTTATATAGATTAGATTACTTGCTATATAAATGTATTCAAATACAGTGTTTTCCTCTTTGATAATGTATTCAAATTATCTCATACTATTGTTTTCCTCTTTCTTGTGCGTGGAACACTTTGTTCCACATCCTCATTCAAGATTTCATTATCCGCACAACTATACGCTTCCATACTACAAACAAAATGAGAGAGAGGTTCAGTCATGTTGGTATACAACTATACTCTGTGAACTAGGGGCGGTTAATATAATTAACACTTGTATGAGAAACTGAATAGAAACTAGTTCGATAAAAATGGAACATTGTATATGCATGACAAGACCCCATATGCAAACTCTATATTGTATATGCATCAACAAATAAACCTTGTATATATAGGGGTCTTAATGTCTCAATATTGGAAAGAAATTGTATAGCTAACCACATGAATACTATTGCACATATGCAATGAAAATAAATCACCATGTTCTCATGTACATAAACCATTTTTGAATAAATAATCAAAATTGTAATCATTTCAAACATAATGAATCTACACTTACATCCTCATTATGAACGTGTGAATAGACAAACAGATCTCAAACAATTTACACATGTTTTCAGAAATTCCAGTTACACAAACTGATCGCAAACAATTTCCACATAATGAATCATATGTGGGCCTCCAGAAATTCCAGTTATACATGTTTTCAGAATAACATAGATCATACACAGAGATGATGATTCTATTTACATTTCTATTTTTAGCATGTTCAAGAGTCATAAACCATCTAGATAGGCTAACTAGTCATTTACTTAGTGTACAGTGCTATCTTGCCAAGCAATAGCAGGTGGAGAAAAAGATCATTCATGGTGATCAGCCAGCCCAAAGAGGAAATTCAGAAGAAATCTAAATCCACAATCATCATTTGCATAACTTAAGCTTACTATTACAATCCTAGTTTAGGGATTGTAATCTGTTATATTTGTTCTCTGCTATAAAAATGGACAAAGAAATACTTTATTGGGTTTGATCTCCATCTCCCACTCCTATTCTTTCCACAGATGCAATTTTGCAAGATCTACTTGCTATAATAGGAAAAGATCTCAGGGCACCTAACGGAGGAGGAGAACATTGTTTTAGATCGATTATTTACAACTACAATATAAGTAACTTTTGTTTAGTTCATAGTTTCAAACTATTGGTTAGTAAGTGGAGGGAATTGCATGATCATTTGTGCTACGAGCATTTCGAAACGTGACATGATTTGATTAATCATTTCAAAATATCATGCATGTAAAGCACACGGAATTAACATCTGATTCCTAGTATGGATCATCTTGAAATGATTAGGTACCTGTCTTGCAATGTTTCTAAATGCTGGTTGGTGGGATGTTACCCACACTTATTTGTTATGTGGGTTCTTGTTTTCACTCGGTCTGTCTACTTTAGAACTGTCAACACCTACCAAGATATGAAGTTTTATGGCATTGGCTATATGAACTATATTTTCTTCATTTTGAGGCAAATGTTTAATGTATAGTTTATTTTACAACAGAAAAATTAGATATTCATAAAAGAAAGAAAGAAAATGGCCTACAATTCACATGCTTTGCTGATTATTTTCATCAAAAATGAGTAGTGGATTGGTTTAAATTACTAATCAAGAAGACTTGTTCAACTATATTCCTACTATCCCATCAGAACAAGTCTACCAACTTCTGTAATCAAATAAGTAAATTATAATCTGGTCCCTATCACCATAACCATACTAAACCCAGAAAGAAATTTACAATATCCCATCAACCAAACTAAGAAAGCCAACTAACCTCATTCGTTAGCTGAACAAAACACCATAAGAATACAAGGATAAATAAACCACTACATTTGAGAGACCTGACATGAAAATTTAAACAATGCTGTAAGAAATATTGACGTCGAAGCCAGCAATCAATCGGGTACGAGATTGTTCGAACTTAAATAGGTGACTCGGATAAACCGAGACTTGGAACCAGAGAGAACGGCAGAACGCTTGAGAACTGAGAATATATTTTTTGGGTGTGGGTATTATATGGGTAAATGGGTATTACCCGTGCCCAGTTCATTAAACCCATGAGTTGTTTTTTTAAAAATAAAAATCCATACTCACTTATTACTGAAAATTGATACACATTTTATCTCAAATTTAAAACTCAATACATATTTTACCCATAAATACTTATACCCATGGGTTTTAATGTCAACTTTACTATAGTACTTAGAGTGATGCGTTTGTCTGGAGTACGTGTCAGTCAGTGAGTGGCTCGTGCAACTTACTTCCCGTCAACCCAATTAATGCGTGAGGTGTATGTGATTCGGTAACTCTTTCCTCCGCCGACGAAATAGAGGGTGAGTAACTGCATAAATGATTAAGACCCGATCATGTATATTTTAAGGCAAAATATAAATGATTCGAGAGAGGTAAAATTGGCGAACACAAATCGGAGGGCATCAAATAATAACGGGAGGACAGTGGTATGACTGGTATCTCTGAACTATGATGGCAAGGAGGGATCTTAGTGTTAAGATGCCTGGGCTGCAGCCCATGTATTTTTATTAACCTTTGCCATTTACATATGTTTAATTAGTCAAATTCCATACAATTAACCCATGTAAATATAAATTATCTTAATGTTAAAAATAGAACTAGTAGTCAAATAGTTAACGAAAATTAAAATAGTCTATGAAGCAAAATAGATTGTGGCAATATCAAGTCAAGTATTCAATAATACCAAATTCAGTCTTTTCTAACATCATATATAAACAAAATCTTTATTAAAAATATCATTTTTTATCATTTTTCTTCCCTTTCTAGCTTTTATATAATTGTTCGAAACAAAAGATAATTTTCTAGTAATAGTGATTGTGAGTCAATAATTCACGATTTTGTACTGAAAAAATGTATTAGTCAAACTTAAAAATCATGTATAGTTAGATATTTTATCAACTTGACCAATATATATATATATATATATAATACATAGCTCAAATATATTTAAACAAAATTTTTATCTAATGAAAGCTTAGCCCATGGTATTCACAAATCTTAGCTCTGTCCGTGTATGATGGGGTCATTTGGGTCTGAGAGTTCGAGTTGGTCATGGAACGTGTAAGGCGGCTTATCCTTCAATTTTCAAAACAAAACTCCCTATAATCTTCAAAATGAGAGTTGAAACGTCAAAATGGTACCTTAGGTGGGACTTTCAGAGTGGAGTTGCTCGCTGGAGTTGGGGCGGTGAACCTTTGCTGGTCGAAGTTACCTGAGTATTCCGGCTCGAGTTTGAGGGGCCCCTTTTGCAATTTGTTAAAGACATTTGATCACCTAAAACCCATAGAGTTCTAGAGCTGATCTGAAAACGTCGTCGCCGTTGTATCGAACCCTAGGAAACAAAAATGAGTAGAGACACCTCCGACCCAAAACTCTGTCAATTTGGTTTCATTCGATATGATGTGCTCGTGAGCTGTGTTTGGTGAGATACAGATTACACACACGTGAGATGCGTTAAGTGCGCGTGCATCTTATCAAAGGTAAAAAGTCACAATTTTATTGTGTCACTGTGTTGTAACGTCGTTAGCCAGACAAACACAATACTCAAATACTGATGCGTAACAGACGTTCCCTAATTTTGTATTTGTTTTTTTTACATATAAATAGGGATAATTTTTTTAGGCCTTAAAATTTGGGGGCTATAGGCACAGTCATTCGAGACCTATAGCTAGGACCATGCATGATTATGCGACTGCAAAATGATTCAATGACTTTATATTTATATATGTTGTTGTGGTCAGTGTAAATTATAATTTTAATGAGCAGTTAATGTAAATTATGATCTTAATGAGCATGTAGAGTAAATTTAATAACATGTATATCATTAGCTTTTGATCGATCAAAGCAAACCAACACGAGGTTTTAATTTGTTTTATCAATTAACCTCTGAAATGCAATCTTGATGTATAAATTAATTCTTAATTATAAATGAAAGTTCAGTACTTTTTTTACTAAAAAAGTGTCAGATTTAAGTCGTTGAACGTCTAAATCAGCTGTAACATCATGTAATTTGTTACTCACAAGTTAATGAAGGAATGATTAGTTTCCATGAAAACGTGAAAGAGTCATTTTATTTTTACGCGCAAGAAAGGAAACTGAAAGTGTTTGCGTTTACCAACCCAAATTATAACGTTATCTTCAGATTCAATAGACACTGAAATAAATGAACAGGTCGTTTTCTGAAATAATGAAGCTTAATTGTCTAGACATATATATGCAACTAATGCAAGTAATTAGTTGGCTGTAGCTATACTACATTAACAGATCAACTATATTAGGGAGTACTGTACGTCTTAACGAATTGAAGCAGCAGCATCATGCATATATATCATCATGCCCGTCTTGGGGTGTGCAACTTAAGACGACCGCCTCACATCACTGCTGTTCGACGGGCCTCTGTTTTTTTTTCAGATTATGTAAAATCTAACCTAAGAACATCTCTAACAATTCATGTAAAACTAGAATAATCTTTATTTTTGAGGAAAACATCATTTTTTGGCTTCAATAGCTCATGTAAAAGATGCTCTATAATATAAAAAGTGGGAAGAGAGAGAAACATATCCTTTAAATCTATAAAATTTTTACAAATTTGTATCTTTATGTAAACTTTATTGCTTACCTTTTTGAATTTATTTTCTCCCCTAAAGAAATAACAAAACGTCATTAAGTTAAAATAATTAACCAAATAATTAAGGTTTGATTTGAATGAATTTATATCTTTCTATAAATTTATTAAATTATATTGAAAATATTTAATTTTCTATATAAAAATAGAAGAGCCGTTGGAGTTTAGCTCATTTTCTTATAGAGATTTTATGATTTTCTCCTTTATAATAGAGAATTAATACAAAAACTGTTAGAGATGCTTTAATATATAAAAAATTTCTTCAAAATTGTACTATACAACTGAGATAGCTCAGCGGTTAGCGAAGTTGGTGGCCCGAGTATGATCATGGGCTCGAATCTAGGAGCATTCTAAATTTGTACTATTTTCCCTTTTTTTACCTTTTTTTGTTATCAAGCTCTTATTTTTTTTTTCATTTTCGTTACTAACAAATTAATAACACAATACGATACATGAAATTTGTACATATATAAAAAAGTTTGTTCGATTTATATGATTTACTATACGAGGTCACATTTTAGTTGTTCGCTTCAAGCTTCTAAAATGTCATGACCAGCCTTGTATATCATAGTCTTTAAAGTGTGAAAACGGTTGGAAAATTACGACCAATTCATTTATAGAGACTCGGTCCTTGAAATGTTGCAAGTCATTGGCTCTCTGGACTTGAAGGAATGGGTCATATTGCTCATTAGATACGGGCAGCACTTCATCTAACTCCATTGAAAGAGAAGAAAACGAAACTAGAGTTGTATATGCTTTTCTACCCAATTATATATATATATATATATATCCATCAATATATACAATTAAATCTACATTGTCAATTTGTCATAGCTCATTGGAAAGCTTAAGTCAACTTAGTAACAGGGGCGGAACCACATAGGAGGCTGGTACGGCTACAGCCCTACCGAAAATTCTGAGTACATATAATATATGTGTACTAGCTATGACACAAAAGTGAGATCTGTCCAGTTGGTAAAGTCACGTGTTTGTTTTCCCTCTCAACAGATGTTCGAATCACCGCGAAATCACCTTTTTTCCCTTTCTTTTTTCTTATTCTTCCACCATTCCTTTCTTTTTTCTGTCTCTTCTATTCGTTCTCTCTTGCTGTTTTTTCATTCTTCCTTTGACCTTGCCCTGTTCTTTGCCCATCTTTTGCTGCTTATCCAGTTCTATGCTCCTTGCCCTCAAATTAGCCCTGCCCAGGATTATGGCTGGGTTTGGTGCAGCTGAGCTTATAAGATATAAGCTGACTTTTAGCTTATAAGCAGAAGGTAGTGTTTACAGCTTCTCTTTTTTCCCTCAAAACACCTTATACTTTTTTAAGAAGTAGCTTATTTTTGGACTTACCAAACACCAAAACCTTTGATGCTTAAAAGCAAAGGAGCTTATAAGCTCTTCTAAACCCAGCCTATATCCTGGTTCCGCCCCTGCTTAGTAGGTATCCATCGTTGATCTAAATCCTCCACTACGTACTAGTGTAGCACGTATTACGTATACTGATATTTGTCAATGAAAAATTTTGCGCCCCAAATATGCAAAGCATGATACTTGATTTGTGCTGCAAGATCATTGACTACGTATTTTTTTGGTTGAATACGTAGTGGTACAATATACATACGCAAAGGACAGCCTCAAAGTTGAAAATCGTACTGCATGACTAATTCTACGTAACAGAAAATCCATAACATCCTCATCCCGCTGCAAATGGAATAATGGATAATTTAAATTACTGAATTCGCAAAAGTCAAATTCATCTACATCATTAAAATCGTCCGCCGTTGCCGTCGCTGTTAACTTTACTTTTTACGGGGTCTGTAACTGTATAACAAGCAGATGAAAAATGTGGTCGATTTCTGGGTAAGTCTTACCTTACAAGCTCATCAAGTCGTAACAATTTACCTTCCACATTTGAAAACACATCCCTCTCCTTAGTTTTCTTTAATGTTGATATATCTCACCTCACACCTTAGACTATTCTTGCTAGCTATAATATCATACATAATACCTACCTTGCTAGCTACACACGCATCCTAATAATGAATTGCAAATTGAGATATTAACTACATTATCATGATTATATGACGGGTTAAGTTAGGGCTAATTGCTAAGAGGCTGTGACGATGAAGTTGACTATCATACTTGCGACACTAGATAAGGAAAGTCTTTACTTCTTGGGTTTGCGGACAGGCCACTTGTGTATACATATCCTGGACAACTGTTTGAAGAAAGAAATAGTCGTATCCATAGTTAATAAATAAAGTAAGCGAATTATATCTAAAAATTTATGGGTGTATAATTTAAAAATTATAAATAAAACAATATGTTTAAGAATTAGTTAAAAAATATGGATACGACAAATTTTAAAAATATTATACGTGTTTAATTTAGAATGTAATGAAAAATACGAATATCTATTTATCATTTCTCATAGTTATATGTATTTTTATGATATATAAAATATAAATAGTCATGATTTTATATACAAAACATCAATATATGTTAAATATATTTAATAAATAAGAAATGTAAATAGTATTATAATAATAAAAGATTCAAAATCACTTTTTTACTTAATTGACTTTTATAGTTGAACAAAAAATACATTTGACTAAAAAATGTAAAAAATTTTTAGAAAAATATTTTAGCGTTTTTTCATTTTAAAATACAGGAAAAATACAAATAAGTGAATAAGTCGGTTAACTTTAAAAATACATTTTTTTTTCATATCTTTGAAACCATTCCAATTCACCATACGCAAATTAACTAACTAAGTGTAATCCAGATGGATGGCTCAAACAGTAACAATTGACGTCTGAGAGATTCCTTTAATGAAGTAGCCATGCACACGTGAAAATTACTACCTCCTCTTCGTGGTCGAATTTGACACAACCATCTCAAAATGGTCATTTCTTATTTTATTGTTCCTTTCTCATCCTTCCTTCTAACTTTATTTTTTCTCCTAATTCAATAAAGCATGTCATTAAGTGTACATAAAACATGTTTGAAAACTAATAAAATACCTTAGTATTTAACTTAATCATTGGAGATCGGAAATTTAGCAAAATTGACTATGCCACCTCATATGGCAAATTCCATTTTTACTTGTATGTACCAAGTAAGAATACATGATATTTGTGAGTCAAAAGATAAAAGAGAGTGAAATCCATATTTTTAAAAGTAAAATTTACACTTTTTATATTTTTCAGTAACTTAAATTTGTCTTTAAATGACTACAAATGAAAAATGTGAGTATATATTACAATTTAAAAATTGGATTTCACGTTTTGAAGATAAAGTTTTGAGAGGATAGAAGTGGTTGGAAATGGGGTACACATTAAGGTTACCCTTCAATGATCGATTAATTTTAGCTAATTTTTGTTCTAGGTATAAATTATTTTAAGCTTATATATAGTCCATCATTATTTAAAAAAATTAAAGCTCCAACAAAAACAAAGAGAATATTGATACTATAACACTACTTGTCGACATTCAAACACACGCGAAAAGAAGATCGAAGATGATAGAAGAAGAAGCTGGATGGATTGGATCGAATGATCGATGGTATGTTCCAGATGACTAAGTGGACCTTTTTACCAAACCTATCTTAGGGTTAACTAAGCTCTCTCTCACAGTCTCACCTACCACAATCGAAAGCGATCTGTGCAGCGAATTGCAAACCCACATTCCGATACTCACCCACCACCACCACCGGCCACCACCACGCCTTGATCCCCCATTCTCACCATCACTCTCACTTTCCAGTCACCAAACCGTCCATGTCACGCTTATCTCATGCAATTACAGCCTCTTGTTTTCTTTATTAATTTGCTTTTTTTGTACGTGGTGATGATCACGACCTATAGAGTATATACAAGTAAGGGTAAATTAACCAGGTGATGATTCGGGCGGCTTTCTCTGAATTTGTAGATGCCGATGACCGGGCCGGGGACGTCCCTGTCACATTGGATCAGCTGATGCTAAACCAAAGAGTCTACATCACATCCGATCCATCACTTATATATATATATATATATATATATATATTGTATTTGAGGGAATGACTTGGGTGATTAGGAACAAAAAAGAAGTCTGGTGGACAGTAAAACTTGACTATGGAGATTGAGTTCTTTAGGTGACTCATGTTTGTCTCAACACAAAACATGTCTTGACTAGTGCGTAAAACATAAGGTGATGATTTATGAAAATTAGGCTTGGAAGGATTGGGGGTGCTGACTTTGAAAGGATCATGAGGATTAACCATGGCTGACTGGAAACTGGGCTTATTTGGGCCAAAAGTAGTGCCAACGTAGTTGGGCCTAATAGAATTTTGACTGGAATAAGAGATTAATTCTTGTTTTACTAATTGCTGACCTTGGGGTATATATATATATATATATATATATATATATATATTTGTCGAACGTATAGATCGTTTACATAGATCCGTAGATAAATTCAACTAATTATTTTTGGCTTCGGAACTTGAAGGAAAATTCAAACAAAATTGATCAGTAGCATTCACTCTAGCTACTTGAATGCAAAAACAATGCTAAAACCAAACATCAATAGTTGTTTATCACACTTTTAAAATGACATTATTCGAGTGAAGAAACAACGAGAAATATAATTTTTAAATTAGAATTCACTTGATCAACAAAATTATGTGTTATCTCAATGACACAAAGGAACTATTACATTTTCGACTTCAATTAAATAGCCTTAAAGAGTTTCTTAGTTCATATGATTATGGAATGGTGCGTAATCCTTAACTACTCCTTTACTCATCACATGTTTCATTAGGGTAATATGTGATGAATGAAGAACCACTCCTTTACGACAATTTCACACTTTTTTCTTTATGGTAATTAATCTGAGCTTTTATTTTCTACGACTATATTTGATCAAGGGATAAAACATCTAAAACATTCCTTTTCCCGAAAATAAAACATTTGAGCCATCAACGTGGGCTGTAAAGTAAAGCCCGCAGAGACCTAAAACGACCCAAAGCCCACCAAAACGAGCAAAGTTTCTATCCCCTTGGGCGAGAGATTGGCCAAGCACGAACCTCTCGTTCTCTCATATTGAAACTCTCATTTCACTAACACTCGTATACTCGCCGCATAAATCCGACTCCGAGAAACTTCCCGTCCAAAGCAAAAACGATGTCGTATGTGCCTCCACACCTCAGAAACTCCAGCTCAACCACCACCACAACCACCACCTCCGCCGCCTCCAAAGCCTCAACCGCAACCGACGCTGATCGCAGCAAGCTCTCCTACTCCGCCTCCTCCAACTCTCACTCGTCCGCTGCTGCATTCTCCTCGTTCTCCCACTCCAATGGCTCTCGCTGGAGCTCCGCCGCTCACTCCTCGGCCAACCGAGCTGTCTCACCGCCCGACGCCGTCGTTCCTCAGTGGAAGCCGTCGGAACGCGTCCTCCGAATGAAGCCGGAGCTGGTTCGAATCCTTAGACTTCCTTTCAATTCCAGTTTTGGCTGCGCTTGTTTTTGAATTACTGAGTTGATTAGCTTAGGAAGGATTGTTAGGTATTAATTCTCATTATTATTTTTTGAGGTAGGATTGTGAATTTTGTGATATGATTTTTCGGAATTTATGATAACGATTCTAAGCAAGTTGCTGATAGTTACGCATATTCGCTCATAGGTTGAGCTTGATAGTTGGAATTTATGAATTAGAAGCTTGCTTTAATTGTTTTGGTGTGGTTTCTATTTGTGCAGATTGAGGAGGTGTGTTTGCGGCTTAATCTGGATGTTTCTGTTTGTCCTGACTCTGCCCCTCCCCCGGCACCGATTGAGTCTTTTACAGATATGGTGAACCTTAGTGTCTTTGCAAAGGAGATTTAAATTTATGAATTCATTTGGCCATGTTAGTAATCTATTTTCTTGTCTTATAGAATTATTTGCCCTGCTGTTTCAGAGTTTGCACTCTAGCATTATGAAGGATATAGCGTTTCATGGATACACAATGCCAACACCAATTCAGGCTCAAGCCATGCCGGTTGCTCTCAGTGGAATGGATTTATTAGGTTGTGCTGAAACTGGAAGTGGTAAAACTGCTGCATTCGCCATTCCTATGATACAGGTCTGAGTCATCGTATTTGAAATTCTTGTGTGGCCTAGTAAGTGTTTTTTGTTTTACATTATGTTTTATTTTCGTTTTAAATGTGCAGCATTGTTTGGCTCAAGCTCCTGTTCAGCGCGGTGATGGACCACTCGCATTGGTACTGGCTCCAACTAGAGAGCTTGCACAACAAATAGAGGAAGAGGTATTATATCTGTGGTTAAGGTTACTGATGTTATTATGATATTTTAGGAGTTGGTTTGAAATTTATTTTGTTATACTTGTCATCAGGTGCTAAGTTATCATTTGTAATTTTGCAGGTCAAGGCTTTTAGTAAATCTCTTGAGTCCTTCAAAACTGCAATAGTTGTGGGTGGAACCAACATAGCTGAGCAGGTGACCGATTTGGCATAATTACTTCAAAATCTAGCTGTCTAAATGTTTGGACTATTCTTGGTGCTATATATAAGAGGGAAACGTCCTCACCAGTTATCCTTGCTTATTGTTTTTATAATGCCAGCTAGTTGTGTTAGGAATCTGAACAAGAGCTTGTCTTGTATTATATCGCTGTCAAATATTTGTTCCTTTTTACTGCTCCGTCCCTCCTTTGCTTTGTCATATACTAGTACCGATATTTTCTTCCGCCGATTTAAATTTTATGGAACACAGATTGTCCTCTTAATTTATATTAACATCACTTGTTTGGATGAAATGACAGAGATCTGATCTGCGGGCAGGAGTACATATAGTGGTTGCTACTCCTGGAAGATTCATAGATCACTTACAGCAAGGGAACACTTCTGTATCTAGGATTTCATTTGTTGTTCTGGATGAAGCTGATAGAATGCTTGACATGGGTTTTGAACCACAGATAAGAGAGGTATAGTTTCTCTCTACGTTTCTTATCCTGTAAGAAATGTTATCTGAGACATTTAAATTGAATGAATTATCTGAGAACATATAAATGGTTCAATACTCTGCTATATGACATCATGCATCTGAGAATGCACTTCCTGTCACTATACAATTAACATGTATACTTTGGAGAGTGAATATTCTTGAGTCTAGATCACAGTCATTTGATTCCCTGTCATGTGATATCTTTCATGCTGTTTCAGGTGATGCGGAACCTATCTGAAAAGCATCAAACTTTGCTGTTTAGTGCAACTATGCCAGAAGAGATTGCAGGGTTAGCCCAGGTAAGATTGTCCTCTATTTTTTTGTTTTACTAGTTCTATGTGATATGTACAATTATAATAACATATGGAGGCAATCATAGGTACACTGTACACTTTTTTACTTTTTAAAGAATTAATAGTCATGTCACCATGTAGATTCAATTTGGAAAATATTGCCTCATAAAACTTTACTCTTTCAAAATATGCTTTTGCGCCCCCTTATTTATTACCTTAAAAGAGTTTTTAATAGGGAAAGCACTTTGGTGAAGTCTGTACTTGAGTTATGAAAATCTCATATCTTCTTGAGATACATAACCTGTCTGCACTTGGTACTGTCCTTTTTATTTAAATGTCAAATCAAATTGTTCTAGGGCCCATTTTCCTTTCTTTCTTTTTAAAAATGTAGAAGCAAAGATAGAAAATTTTCATAGTTGCTCTGGAACATGCAGAAAGTCTTGAAAGTATCAAAAACTGTTGCTGAATTCTTCTTTATTACTGCAAATTAAAATTATTCCCGAATTCCAGGATAAATTCATGGTTTTTTATTTACTAACTTGTATACTGTGCCATCTTCGCTTTACTCTGTTAATTCTGTCACAGAGAATTTTGACAAAGACTTATCTTGCCTTCTTTCTTCCACCTGCAGGAATATTTAACTAATCCAGTGCAAGTGAAGGTGGGAAAAGTGAGTAGCCCTACAGCAAATGTAACACAGAGTTTGGAGAAGGTTCCTGACAGTGAGAAGGTTAGTTTACGCCATTACAAGAATTATTTGTGTCTGACTTTCTATCTGAGTGTGCGACATGTTTTTTCCTTCATCTTCTGGGTGTGCGGTAGGAGCAGGGTCTACAGTTTTTCTTGGCTTTTAAGTCTACTCACTCAGTATTCAGTCACTTTTGTTCCATCCCAAATAGCAACTTCTTGTAAAACACCCACCCGTAACCTGGCCGATGGGCGTAGGGGGTAGGGTCTACGGTTTTTCTTGGCTTTTAAGTCTACTCACTCAGCATTCCGTCACTTTTGTTCCTACTGCATTTATACATTACAATTTAAAACATTATCAGTGTTTTTAGGATGCTGGTTGGATGCCACCATTGTATAAGTCTCTGTTCTAGGTTGATTTCTTCTCCTAGATAAGCTTAAGTTTTTCAGGTTTATGTAAATTGAAGGTGTTGCTTAAAGAGTAGTTTGTGGTCAGGTACTTTATGTATTATTTAGTTGGAAGTCTTTCTTTTTTGGGTATTGGTGTACTTGGTACTCTTTTCGTTGGAAAATATATTCTGTAACTAAGTTTTTATTTTTGTATTTTAATCCAATTAGTTCAGTCTTGTCTGCCCTTTTATTCTGACAATTGTTTGTCTCAAATTAGCTAAATGATGGTCTTTTGTCTGTGTAGACTGATCGTCTTCTGGGTTTGCTCGTTGAGGAGTCATCCCGAGCTGAAAGAGCTGGACACCCCTTTCCCTTAACTATTGTATTTGTTGAAAGGAAGGTAAATAATGCTTCTTATGCCCTCATCACTCGATTAGTTACCTCACCTTTTCAAGTTATAGTTACCGATGTCATGCCTATAAACAGTTTGTCTGAAGTGGCTTTAAATAATTGTGGAACAAAAATTCTCTGTTTATCTTGCCTTAGATGATCACATCTTAATCTCTATATATGTCTGCGAACTCATTTATTGAGTGCTTTAAAAGGTGAGGGCCGTGCTAATAAGGCAGTTGAAGGTCCATTTTTGAACTTTATGAATTGGTCCAGATCTTGCGATCAATGTCCATATTCAAATTAATGTGGTGAATTATAGAAGGAAGTTCAATTAGGACTTTGTGGAGAAATAATTTGCCATTTAAAATATGCATTTTTGAAACTGAATAGTTCTTGAAAATAGAAATGTGAACATTATCCTGTTTCTTAGTTTTAGATTCTATCAGGTAGTTATATTTTTATATGCCCGCTAGGCGCAGTTAGCAACAATAACATCTAAATCTGGTCTTACTTTATTTCCCTTATGTACTCTATTTTTAACTTTGAATTTGCGTCTGCATGCAGACACGCTGTGATGATGTTGCTGAAGCTTTGGTAGCACAAGGTTTGCATGCAGTTGCTCTTCATGGTGGACGTACTCAAACCGAAAGAGAGGCTGCTTTGCGTGATTTTAGAAAAGGCACTACCAACATACTGGTTTGTCTTTTTTTTTTCTGACTTTCCATTCTTTCTTTAAATCCTGCTTGAATGTAGGCTTTTAGAATATCCATCTCTTTTTATCAATTTGATTACCTTGCATTCAGGTTGCCACCGATGTTGCATCTCGTGGTTTGGACGTCTCAGGAGTTGCTCATGTTATCAATTTGGATCTTCCAAAGGTATATATCTGGTTGTGAGTGATTTTTTGGTTCAAGTTATATCTGAAATCTACTAGCGCAACATAGAAGACTATGAAAATAGAATTTGCTGAGTTTCATTTCCACCTACTCTGAATTCACTAGGTGGTGACCTTTGGTATTTAAATAGATGGTACATATAAATTTGACCTTTTGATCAAAAACCTAGACTGGTCTTTTCTCTAGCGTGTTCTTTTCAGTTGCTATTAATTTTGTATGAAATAGCAATCCTGAAGCTTCAGTTATGGCTACCTCAATATAGAGCATGGAAGATTATGTACACCGGATTGGAAGGACTGGAAGAGCAGGATCAATGGGACAAGCTACATCCTTCTACACTGACCGTGATATGGTACTTTCCTTTCGACCTTCTCTCCACATGTATCTTTTTTTTCCTTTGAAGATGGCAAAGTAACTTGGGGATTTAACTATTATTGGTGATACTCTGTAGTTCCTTGTGGCGAATATAAAGAAAGCAATCACTGATGTGGAATCTGGGAATGCTCTGGCTTTTGCTACGGGGAAGGTACAGATTTTAGCTGTTTATAGACGGTCATTTCCGGATAATTTATTTGAAGATAAGAAAACCTTCTTTTATGACATTTGCAAATCATGAAGATTATTGCTTTTAACTGATAGAGTGCAAGAAGGAAAGAAAGAGAGGCAGCTGCTGCTCACAAGCAAGCTAGGATTTCTCTATCTAAGTCTTCAAGTATGGGGCCCACATCAATCAACATTGACGACAAGTATAAGTTCATGGTTTCTGACCCGGAAAATCAAAAAGAGGGTGCAGCAGATGATGCCTGGGACGACTAATGAAGTCCACCTATGGTGCAATCAACATTGATGCTTGGTGCTCCAAGGTTTTGAGGTTAGTAAGATGTAGGCCTAGATCTGCTCTATCTCTCCGAGACACACACATCCCACTGTTTGTCCATGTGTTCTAGCAACTTCACTACAATCTATTACATTGAAAATGTAGTTGATAAAAGAGCGAATCTGGTTTATAAAATAGGTCTGCGTCTCTCCAGCTATAGAATTACTTGTGCTGTTTATGCCTGCTCATTCTTCAATGTGCTAATGATCTAAGTAAGGAACATTTGTTTTGTACATGTGCCTATTCTGTTTATGCATGCTTTGCTGCAAGTGCTACAGATTACTGATCATAGGAACATTCATGTAGGCATTTGCTTCTAATTGGTGCTCGGACTATAAGTTGAAGATGACAGTTTGTAAGTTGGCTTCCTGGAGCTGTTGCTTTACATCATCGATGTACCTAGTACCTGTACCAAGGACTAACGTAGTCGATACGTCTAGAGATTGTAGGGTTGGCTTGTAGGAGTTCAATTGTATATCTTTAAAAATGGATGTTTACTTGGGATAGTTTGGTAGTGCAAGGAAACACTTGGCCCGATAATGGGTTTGCTAAAGGCATATGATTTCACTGTTTCTCACCACCATCCAGTACCTCGCTTGAATTGTTTTCGCTATGCGCTTTACATGAGTTGAATCTTTGGTGATTCGTGATCTGTAATTATGTGAAACTATACATCATATCAACTCATGAGATTATTATTTCCTTATTAACCTTAACAATCATGTATCATTATCTGCTGCTTTGGACATTGCCCATCATACATGCTTTGTGTTCTTTTGTGTCGAGTCTGTTGACCTTTTTGCCGTTTGGCTCAAATGCTAATCAAGAATGTAAAAAGGGAGGAGATTTCCAGAATAACGGAGTTGTGTTATACAGCTGTTAGTATTTTCACGTAACAGTAACAATTTCCTTGCAAGTAGTTTTCCAGAAAATATGAAGATTGGGTTATTCTAGCAATTAAGGTCCTCTAGCTCAAGTCTAACAAATAAGCTTGCCATAGCTACAAAGAAAACTAGAAAAACTAATACAGGCATTGAGCTGCGCGGCTTTGAGGAGTCCATGAAGATTCCAAGATACAAACCACAGTAGCAGAAGCAATAGCGGTTTTGAGCATATAACCAAAGAAATTTCTAGCAGCTTGTTTCAAATGGTCCATCATAAACTCGACATTTAGTCCCCAACTAATAATGTCACGACATGCATCCCTCCAAATGAGAAAAGTCTCCTCAGACTTGACTTCTTGCACCTCCATGCTATACAAAACACGACCAAGCTCGTTGATCAGAATTTGTTTCTGACGTGCACTTTTCCCATCTGCAAACAAGCCAGAGAAACTACCTCCACCATACTTATCAGCAAACTTAGTGAGGGAAGTCACAAACTCCGACGGGACTTTTCCGCCCTCGAAAGAAGACTGGTCACCACTCAATGGATGTGCAATGTCATCAATGGTAACGCTTGAGTGATCCGCAGCGTCAAAACTAGCAATGAAATTTCTGAGCCGCAACTCCAGATCAACTATCGACGATCCTTTTTCAGATTTGTCTGAACCCTTTTCCAATTTGTCTGAGTTGGGAGAGAGAGAACATGACGAAGCGGAAGCATTGCAAGACAAATCATCTCCACCGAACAAGGTTGAAACACAGGTAGTACTATTGCCTGATTTGCCTCCAACGCTAAAACGAGCACTTGGTAGTCTTTTCAAATTTGCAGCTTTAGCGCCACGGTCATGATATGTTCCCCATAGTTCCGAGCAGATAAGGTCATCGATATTCCGGTTAACCATCTTCCCCATAACTGAAGAGGAGCAGAAATGCTAGCTAACAGAATAAAGGGATAATATAGAGGAGATAAAATATAGAGATCACTTCGAGGGGATCAGACTGTTGTGAACTAGAATTCGAACACAACACAAAGGTTCTGGCTTATAAAGCCTTTACAAAGAAACTGAAATCAAAAACTGCAGCCGACGTAATGCACTTCCTAAGAAGGTGGGATGTAGTTGAGGAATCATTCAAATCCTGAAACATGCCCATTGTGTAAATACACTAGCTGAGGAATATATCAAATCTTAAAACAAGCGGAGTCTTCAGTACACTACGTGTCACTCATGGTTATGATCTATGACCCTAGATTATAGAGACTAGATTTATGACTAATTACTTGGATTACTGATGAATTAGTTCTAGTCCTAGTCCTAGTCTATTGGGAATTTGTTATTTGGATTATAGGGAGCTTAATATTAGGAGTTGTTAGCAAAAAACTAGATGTTTTTTGCTTTTGTTTTGTAGGCTTTATTGAATATAGCTTTTTTATTTCGGTAAATGAATGACCGCAGTTCAATTCCGATACTTCCAGAAACAGCATCCCTAAGTAAATGTCATCATAGAAAACCACAACTCAATGAATGACACAGGAAAACAAACCACTAGATATTTCAAGACTGACGAAACCATTCCAAACTAGAAATCAAGACTGGTACTAGGAGAAGTAGTTCCACATGATTTCACTTCATACTTAGAATACGGCATGTCATATTATTCCGCTGGCCAAACATGACCAGTCGTTTTCAAACTCCCACCAATAATAAAATCTTTACCGCGTGCACCTTCATCTTTTCGTTTTCTACGATTTGTGATAATGGCAGGTGGATCGAGCGGTATGTAATAATTAGTCTGTGTTTAACTTTAAAATCAATTGACAATAGAGAGTAAATCAAACTCTTATAAACCCACAAGCAAAGTCTTATATTCCCGATATGAGATATATTTATCTCAACACGTCACCGCACGTGTGACGAATCTTTCAGCCTAACACGTGGACAACAACTTGGATGGTCGTGAAGTTCGTGCGGCCTTTGGGCTTCACACATGTACGTGGGTAACCCGCTCTGATATCATGATAAAGTAGTTTGAGGTTCAACTTCAAAATCAATTGAAAATAGAGAGACTAGCCCAAACCCTTATATGCTCACGGACAAGGTCTCTTATTCCTGATATGAGATAGATATCTCAACACTCTAAGCTTCCAAAGTCTTCATCCACTGATGTTGTTAGGGTTTTACCCCTAACTAGAAGGAAACTACAGCTAAAGAACTAAAATAAAGAAATGAAAATACATTTTTCTTTGATAATGAGCAAAGCTAAAATTCTAAAATTCTAGACTATCAAGACGAGCACACCCGCAACACGTGAGATAGTAAATACTAAAATTCGTAATAATTCATCCCCCTTTAAACAAATTTGTCCTCAAGTTTCACATTCCGAATCAAAATTTGGGCACCTTTGCAAGATGTCATTTGAAACCCACAACGATTTGCAGTGTCTGCAACAATATATCTTGAACAAGTGCTCACACAGATTAACCCCATGGCCAAGAAAAAAGTATATGAACCTAATGTTGGATACTGAGAAATTTCACATGGCAAGTAACCCATGCTTGCTTTTGAGCTAGGCTTTGTAAGAAGCAAGAAAATAGCAGGTTCCCTATCTTCATCAGCAATATCATCTTCTACAGTCACCATCCCATCATCAAGTAAAACAATAGCTCTCACATCTTCATTGTCTACAAAAAGTTTACCATCTCCTCCATTGTCTTGTATACCATGACATTCCCAATTACTGCATCCACCCTTGCAAGTAACAGCTCCCCAAAAGTGATCATTAATACCTTTTCACTCAATATAGCAAATTTGTCCATAGCAACAGGTTTGAACATATCATCAGTTAGTCTAAGTTTATTCAAGTTCTTCAGTCTTTCTAGACAGAAAACTAGTAGCTCATTCAATTCTAGTCCAACTTCTCGGAGGCTGCAAGAAGGTATCACATTCAAAGCTATACACCATGGCGACTTGCTTATGAAAATCCGCAGTTATGTCAACTTCATGTGGCAAACACTTGAAACACATATTGGCACCCTTTGAAGCCATGGAAATACCACATTTGCAACATAACACGCTACCAACAGTTTCAGGAACTATAATTAAACTTCTACTCATTGCATACTCAGAACATAATTACAAGAGCTATCTCACCCTTTCTCATTGTCGCTACAATTTTGTCAACCTCCACAAATACTTGCCCTGCATCTATGTTGAACTCATATGGTCCTTCTCTTTCCCTTTGATCCTTCATAAGTTCATTACCATCTTGCAATTTTCCAATCAATTCCACTATAACATGTCACGCCCCGACCTAAGTTTACCTTCTTAAACCTAGGTTAGGACGTGTGGGACCCATCCCAAGATAGATCTACTCGAAATCACCCTTGAGAAAGGATAACCCTTATTCCCAAACCAATTTTCAAACAGTCCAAACGAAACTGGAATAGACCTCACAGTCGGGGGTTATCCCGATTTTTGCATTTGGATCTCAAACCAAACATTTTAGAGGACCTAAGGTTCTAATAATATTTATGACTGCACCCGGATCCCAGTCAGGCTGCCTACGTACCCTGTTAGGGATCAAGCAACACGTAGCTCTTACTTTTTACTAACGTCCTAACCGGGTAAATCCAGCTTTTCTAATCATCAGTCGATCTAAAAAAAGGATAGCATACACCTAATGCATATCCTGAGTTTAACCTCTCAAATGAGGTATCCACCGACCATCTGCATGTCGGGATTATCCCTAACATTCCACCATACATATATACGACAATCGTATAAATATAAACAACATTCACACATAAATATATAATATAGTGACATCCACGTAAATAATAAATCCTCCAAGGATATAATGGTAAATCTAATCCTACATAGCATTCTTGTAATTAGCCAAAACCGCCAGGGGCAGCATGGTCATTTTAATCTAAATTGCAGTTTGTAATTAATCTGAGTATCAGGAGCATTTTAGGAATGTAAGCCTTAGTGACAGTCCCCTGCAAATAGACAAATCAACCAGGGGCAGTCTGGTCTTTTTAACCTCAATGGTAGCCTCGTAAATATACAAATCTGTCAAGAGTATTTTAGTAATTCCCAACTCAGTGGCAGTCTTGTAATTATACAAAATTGTCATGGGCATTTCTGTCTTTTCACCCCTAGGATAAATGGTAAATTTACCAAATCTACCACAGTAAAAATTCAAGGATTTACCCTAAACTGTTCCGACCGGTCTGCTGGTAGGATTTCCTCCTATATCCGACCAGAACTTCTCCCTATTACACCCAAACAACAACAACCAGCAACAACAACAACAAAGGCAACAACAACTACCACAACACACAACAACACAGCAAATTACAGGAACCACCACTCACCTCTGCTCTGCCCAAACCCGAAACCAACAGCTCCAAACCTCCCCTAGGCTCCCCAAAGGCTTCCAGGACTCACTACACCCTGAAGAAAACGCCTATGGCTCGAAGAACATCCTCACCGGAGGAGGAACCGAAACCCAGCGAAAAACAGTGAAAAAGGGATTATCAACCTAGGGCTCAAACTGATCACACAGACACATGGAAAGAAAGAAGAAGAAACATACTATCCACATGCCGCCACACCGCCTGGAACGTCGGAATCCGGCCAACACAGTCGCTCCTCTTCCTCGTCCGATCTCCCTCGATTGTGGATGAAAATGGAAACTAAGGGCTGGGCTTTGCAGAGGAAGGGAAAGGGATTCGAATGGTGGTGGTGCGCAGTTCTGGGGCCACCAGACGGTGGTGGTCACAAGTGAGACTGATCGAGCTCGGGAGAAGAGAGAGAGACGTGACCGAGTGGGGGGAGAGTTTTGACCGAGTCAAAACTCTCTCCCTATTTATAGGGGAATGAACGGCCCAGATCTGATCTGGAAAAGATCCAACGGTCCAGATCAAATATTAACAAGTTACCGTGAATGGCAAATATATAATTTACCATTTACTTTTACCGAGCAGTAACTATATATTATCTGAATAACTTTCGCATACGAACTCCGATTAATTCATAGGACATACCCACGAGTTCGTATTAACGTCCTCTACAACTTTCTTGATGGAAGTTTCTCCAAATTCTCGACTTATCGCAAAGTCATCATTTTTACGGTAAAGTAATTAATATATATTACTTCCGTAAATTGAATAAATTCATAACAAACAGTTTGTAGCTCTAAAAAATCTTCCGTACATACCAGAGGACTCGTATTAACATAATCTACCCTTCGGGACATTGATTCTATTTTTCCCCTAGAACCAAGAACATCTCGATGTTAAACTCGAATATTAATTCGAAAAAAATTTACAGCACGGTTACAACCTTCTATAACCCGCCTAATCCCGATAAAAAGGTAAATTTCGGGACATGGTGTTACAGTAACATCTCTATCATTTGGATGCACATATCCTTCCACCTGTAGCACCTTCTTAACAACATCAACTGCTCCAAAACCAAGGTTGGTATTGTTGGAGTATGCCTTGGTGACGGCATTCTCTGGTTTCCATGACCTCACAATTGTTTTCAAATTATCAAACCTCACAATGGTATCAACATGAAAGTCCACTTCCCAGCATAGTGTAACCAAAAAGCCAAGAAAAATGTATGCGTACCAAGGTGTGGTCATATAATTAGAGTCTTCAAATTTTGAGATATGCTTCTTCCAACCAAATAGAATTACAAAGTCACGTGAGCAAGAGACCAATACCTTGTTTACCTCACACCATTCGTGCAAAAGCCCCTTCAATCCATCGTCTGGTACTCGAAACTTGTTAATTAATTTCTGTGCACTTTTTGGGGTTGTTTGGTGCCCTGATTTTATCCACTGAGCAATGATGTGTTTATCATATGTATGCTCTATTACTTTCACATGATGTTTCATTAAGTAGAGTTAAACTGAGCATTGCACTTGAATCTCAAGCTCACATAAACCCCTACGTTGAGTTGAGTTGAGTTATCAGTCTTCATAGGAACCCGATGAAAGTCCCATGACCATTCTTTATGTAGCAACTACACTCTTTCTCAAGGGATGATGCAAACACTGTAGTCAAATTTCCCTCTCTTCCCCTTATTTGAGTGCAAGGTAGCCACAAGAAACTCACATTCACTACTGTTCATATCCTCTGTTGACCTCAAGGTAAATGATAAAGAGGAAAATAAAATGGCAAAGGCCATGTCCTTTATAATTGTGTACTGAACAGATTCAGCAGAAGACACAAAAAGAGAATATAACTTTCATGATACAATAGCAAGAATAATATCATATCCTTGACCTTTCTCCATTTGATCACACATAAAAATGATGCAAGAGTAGTTTCCATGTCCATAATGATTTTTGAAAACCATTTCAACATCACAAAAAGTTCAGAAGCAGAATACTAGCATCAGTACCATTTCGGCTTATGTCACTCTGAGAAGTTGAAATAACATTTGCGTACCTGCATATGAGAAGTGCTAATATAAACAGTTGGGGCTCAAGCAACCATTTAGAGAGATAATCATCAATAAGAGATATCACATCAATGTTCTTATAATTGTAGAAGCAGGAAAATAGAGCACTTGCATCCACATATCAGTTGATTTGACCATCCTAAAAGTAACTGCAGTTCCCAACCTAAGAATGACGGGCTTTAGTGCACCCAAATACCTCCAAGCATCCATGTACCTCTAACAAAATTCAACTAGCATTTCACCCAAATACCCCAAATCCGCCGCCATGTGGGGGTCTCAATTTATCTCTCTCAATCTCACTTCAACTAACAAAATTCAACATAATCACGTAGAAATCCATAACTTGGTTTGTTCAGGGTTTGATTTGAAATTGTTTTGCTGTATGATTCTTATGCATTCTTTTTGGATCATGTAACAGCCCTTTGATTGGTTGAACAAGACATTTCTGGAGAAGCCAGAGACTCAAGAGCAGTAATTATTATGCTTTTACATTCACACACAGCAAGATTTCCAAGTTTTACTGAACCAATCAGAGAAGGAGATAATTCCCCATCTCTTTCCACTAATTTGCTTGCTTTTGTACGTAGCTCTCCTTTGTTGAGGCTTTAGAAATGTTGCAAGGACTCCAATATGTTTGGTATTTTTCTCCTCTCTTATGATGTCTGATGATAAGATTTCTGCAGCTAATACGAATCTTTTTTTTTTCATACATGGATGTATAGGACCTAAATTTTTGACCATCATTGTAGTATTTCTTCTGAGATTGTGAAACGATAGAATAGAATTAGTACTGAAAGACACATCTACATGAGAATTACACAATACATAGAATGAAATGTAGATACAGTCCTGGGTTACCCTGGAAATATGTTATCCCTCTATGATCTTTCAAGCATCTATAAAATATATCTGCTATGAATGTAACATCAAGCGCCTGTAGCTCAGTGGATAGAGCGTCTGTTTCCTAAGCAGAAAGTCGAAGGTTCGACCCCTTCCTGGCGCGGTGATAATGTTTAATTTTTTATATATTTAATGTTTCATTTTTTAGCGTCTGTCATGAAAGATTGCAAAAACATAGCCAATTATGTCACTCTAAGCCAAACCCCAAATACAAAACTCAACAAGATTAGTACACAAATTTACACCCTGTCAACCACTCTTGAGGGCGACCAGGTGACTAATGGCCCCTTGGTACGAGACCCTCCTGCATCTATATCTCTACTACACAAACCTCACATCAATACGACCATGAGTGCATGGCCAGTACTACACAAACGGAAAGCAAAAACCACCCAAAAAGTTACATACAACCCAAACCAAAATCACAAAGTGCTCAGTTCAAGAAGCCAAAACCGGTAACCTCTTGTGTCCCATACAAGCCTTTCGAAGCCTGTGATAATCGTTCCTATAATGTTCGAGCGAGAAGCACAACTGCCTTATAGCTTCTCTCTTTTCTTCTGCTCCTTCCAAAATCATGACTCTCTGCCTCTGAATCTCCTCCTCAAGTTCCTTTGTTCTTGCTGTCATTTCCTCCAGCGTTTTCCTCGCCTCTTCAGCCCCTGAAACCAGTTCCACTTGCTCCTTCTGCAACTGCTGCAGCTGAGTGTTCATCTCATTTATCTTATGATCTCCACCACTAACTTCTGCTTTAAGTGTTACAACTTTTGTACAAAGCTCATCTCTTTCTGCTTTCATAGCCTCAAGGACAGTATTTAAGTTCCCAATGTGATTGCTTGTCTGAAGGATTTCCGCCTTTAACTGCTCAATTTCACTAGCAAGTCTCTCCTCCATTTCTGCTTTTCCAGCCTTGATCATTCTGATATCATCCTCCAAAGAGCGTCCTCGGGACTCCCAGTCTCTAATATGCTCTTCCAGTTGCGTCCGTTCTGAATACAGTCTAGATATTTCGGCCTTTACCTGTGACTTCTCTGGGAATATCTTCTCCTCGGCATCAGAAACTGCTATTTTCAAATCCATGACCTCATGATCCCGGTCCGATAAACTATTTTTTAGCCTTGCGATTCGTTCCTGCAGCTTTGTGACCTCTCTTTTCTCTGAGTTAAACTTTGTTCTCCACGTAGCAATGTCCCTGTTAGCAGATTCAAGCTGACCCTGCAACTGATGAATTTTCTCAGAGGCTTTATTACTCTCAAGTTCTTGTCTCAAACTTGCAATCTCTTTCTGTGAATGGTGAAGCCTATTCTTTGTAATTCTCAGCTCTTCCACCAATGCCTCTATCTTGTTATCGGGGTCTTCAACTTCTCCCAACCTAGGCATCTCTGATGCTTCATTTACCTCCATGTCTAGCTCACCCTCATGCCTCTTGACCTCTTTATGTTCTGATGATTCAAAACCAACTTCAAAGGAATTGCCATTTGGTAATGATTTATACCGCTTGAGCTCAGTGTCCAGACATGAAATCTGTTCTTTTGAGCCCTGTAATTTTTCATTTGCAATCGTCAGCTCTTGCACATACTCTGCAATCATTGCAGAAAATTCCTTGGAAGTCTCAGTTTTAGACCTCTTGAACGCAGCATCCACATTCCCTTCCTGCTGCAGCTGGAGCTTCTCTTTCAGTTCACGAAGCTCGATTTCCAAATCAATTATCTTCCTCTGCTGAGGATCAAGTCCGTTTGACAACACCCCAGAGTAATTGTTGACTGAAGAATCATCACCATCAGATTCTAGCTCAGAATCCGTAAATGAAGTTGATTCTTCTCCTTTCTGGTAATTATCCGAGCTGTTTCCACCGGGGCCTAGGAAAAATTCAAAGCCAGCAGCACGAGGGCCAGATTTATGACGACTCAGACTCAGCTTTTGGGATTGGTGATCAGGAGAGGACCATGCAGATGGCGTTTCAGGACCAGCATCAGAAATGCAAGAGCTCATGGATTGGAGATCTAAGGTTACATTCTTTCTTAACTCTCCCGTCACATGATCGTAACGTTCAGCTAAAGACCGGTACAAGCGATAGAACTCTTCAACATGAGAAATCAATTCAGGACGCTTTTGATAATACATTTCAGCCTTTTTTGCAAATGAATCCCCATCTTCTTCAACCAGCTTCAGCATCCGCTTGATGTGCCGGTCCATCTCTGCAGTCAAGGACTGTTTTGTCATTTTCATGAAGGGCATTTTTGGTGAGAAAATGACTACAACAATCAAATTTTTACAACTTTTTTGGTCAAGTTTTTACAAATTTTTACAACTTTGAGCTAAAACATTCTGAAATCTAAGGATTTTTTTGGAGTGAAAAACCTACAGAAATTTAAACATGCAAATTTTGGAAAATTAACTTCCTCCACCAATCTGGGCAAATTATGCCTCTACCACCGTTTAGATTAGGAGCAGACGCTAAAATTATACAACAATTTCTCACTAACCATTTTAACCTTACCCCATTTAGAACGTGAGAGAAGAAATCTTATCTGCTACTAACTTAACATCCCACATCTCAGGTCGTAGGCAAAAATAATGTCATTAAAACACAACAGTGTCTTCTCAACAACAAAACTTTAAAGAGGAAAAACGGAAAATAGACAGCATTACTCTAATATAGTAATAGACATCTAACTCGTCCCAGACATTTTGAATCACTCAACTCAAATGACTCTAAATCAAACATAACTCCCAGTTAGGATGTATTCAGTTAGGTAAAGTAGGAACTTTTGCAGTTAGCTTATCTCAAGTTCTCAACTAATAGATGGATAAAATTTTGTGTTAGACACTATTTAGATATATAAACACATAATTTGTTACATTAAGAATCTGTTTCCTACGCCTCCACATTTGATAGTTATTCCTATATACACTTGCAAAAAAGACCAAAGAGGTATTTGTTGCTCACCCTCGAGATTCTCTGAAAGCCATTTAGAGTTTTTGGGACTGATGTGACTGTCCCACCACCAGGAATGAGACTTTTTCGATTCCAACCTTTTTATACTCTTATTCGATTGAACCTGGATAAGAAAGACATGTCACTTAGATATAAGGGAATTGATAATTAAACCCAATGTTTTGTCATGCTAAATATATTGGGTCAAAATCAAAACCAGAAAAATGACATGTAGAACCCCAAATTTAACATGACTAGACTCATAGTTTTACATAAAAACAAAAAAAGAATAAGAAGACATTGTACACAAATTTCACAGTTCATATCTTACCAAGGGAGTAGCCATTTGCTAATGTGGTCAGATCTCTGACTTGATACTTTTGATACAACCAAACCCCTGTATCCGAATACCACAGACAAATTAGTTTCTCCAACAAATTCGTATGGCTTCACCTTCCCTCAAAATGTGAACCAACAACTCAATTATTTAACCAAATATTGCATCATTACTACACACATTCATTGCACATCATCCATCATATCATTTCTAACGTTCATGCTGTAAAGAGTAGAAAAATCTATCACCATGAATGCCATTGAAGTGTGTCTACCACAACTTTGCCAAAATGTGTTTTGGGCCAAAACTATCCAAGAACATACACAAGCCCACAATGTAGAAAGAGCGTGAGTGCTCGCGCAAAACAGAGCGGGAATAGAGTGTGTACAACTGTCTAGAAGGACAGCTGCTCCACCCTCCATTCCAATGAAGTGAAAAACGTGGTAGCTGGAGAGGTGACTCATTATCACTATTCAATTTAATTATTAAAAACCAATAATATATGAAAAGTTCATCAATTCACCCCAAAAAGGAAGAAAAGTTACAATCTAGATGCTTTCAGCGGAAAATTCTGTTTCAGAAAACTAAAATTTTGCAGATTTTAACAAGTTGGGTTTATGAGTCTGAATAAGAATCTCAGAACTCATCAGAATCCACATAAAGCAGCAATCTTTAAGACCAAAATCGAATACCCAGAACGATAAAACCAAAGAAAGAAGAAAACTTACAGAAGGGCCAAGCCTTGCTATTGAAGGCTTGAGAGAAACATAGAGATCCCAGTCGGTGAAGAAAGAAAGGAACAGAGGAAATGGGGTTTTATTCAAGAAATCAAAACAAGACAGACACCCTTTAGCCTCGATCTAGAATAGTGTGGAAATGATATAGAATTCTTTGTTTTTGTTTTTACATTTGACAAGAAAAAGCCATGGGATAGTGGAATGTGGATGTCTCTTGCTAAGCACACTATTAATTGACCAAGCTTCACAAAGACACAAACCATGTGAGTACAAGAAAAAGCTATGGGATAGTGGAAGAGGGTTTGTCACGTTTGTGCAAATACTATTTTGTTTTTTGGGGGAGATAGAATACCTGCCGTCCAATATTCATTATTTTAAATTGAATTATTTGTTTTCTAGTCGACATAGATATATCATATTGTTCATATCTCTATCCCTACTGATAATTCTTTAATATGACGTCACCGGCCAAAGAATTTGCAGAGGATGGACAAAATGTATGGTATGTTGATCACCATCACAAAATTAAATTTGTTGGTCCATCCTGATGTGCACATATCTTTTACTTTTGACTCTAATTTGTATACGTTGGAATGATATAAATAATTATTTTAATTAAATTGTTTTATGATGAGTGAGAATAGTCATTTAAAGTTGAATGCATAAAATTTTTTTTGGACTTTCATCTTCTATGGCTGTTTGGATTTTGTAATAACAGCAGATTCAATGACATGTTAGTGGACTAATGAAATGTTGTAACAAATGATTTTTCATTCATAACATTCAAGTGACTTCAAGGTTCTCTCATGTATAAATAGGTGATCTCTTCTTCATTCTCAACACACCAACAGAAAATATTTCTTTTCCTCTCCAAAAAGCTTCTCTGCTCCTATTCAGTTCTCTCAAAATTCGGTGATAGTTTAAAGACTCTTCCTAGTACGTTGAAGCTCTTGTTCGTAGTACAACAACTTGAGATTGATTGTCGTTTTATCTTGGGAGACCAAGCGGCATTGAAGTCCTTGCACTGATTTGGACGCCGTAATTCGTCTTAAGGACACCGTGTGATACACGGGACTCGACAAACTTTCATTGGTTGAATTCTTCTTCTCAAATCCTTAATTTGTCATTTTATGGTTCTATTAATGTTCATGCAATTTGATTAATTAGAATTAATTTTCGTTATTTCATTTTGTTAGTATATAAACAGTATAATCACCACATTTTTCTAACAATCTTGGTCCAGAATGCCCTACTGCAGAACTCCCCACAAACTTAACGTGAGACAATTTTGGACACCCATCCCCCAAAGCAAGTAGACATTTTGCCCCCAAAATGTCATGATCACTACCTTGATCATCATCAACATCACAGTAGATCATAATGCTCTGAAGTTTAGGACAGTTTTGGGCTATTAATTCAATACGGGTATCGGTGGTGCTAGAACCCCATACTACCAAATCAACTATGTTTGGGAATCCATCCAGGGAACTACCAAGGTCAAGATCGGAGCGATCAAGGCAAACACTAAGTGATGATCGGTTAAGACCTTCTAATTTAAACCATTGCTTGCAGACCTCGGAGAACGATTTTCTATCATCGTTAACGCTAACCTTGTTAATAATTTGGCCAACTACATCGTCGTTCAGAAATGACATATCTTGCTAGTCTTATCTATCTGTGTGTGCTGAAATGAAACTACCCAGAATCTAAAACAGCCGAGAACTAACCTGATGATCTCCGCCGGCGGAAATTCCAACTTCCGAGCTCTGCAAGTGGTTTCGGCTTCGGGTTCGGGTTCGGTTCGAGAATTTCAGACGAAGAGGGAGTTAAGCTTTGCTTTTCGACGTCCTGTTGTTTCCGGTTCTATAGCCTTCGAGAGTTTTGGAGTTAGCGTTGTGTGGGATGTACTCTGGTTTTCCAACGAAACTAAAGGAGCTAAATATTCAAAAAAACAAATAAGAAAAGACTGGAGCTGCTCTGTCGCTCACATATAATTTCGAAGTCAAACAACTCAGCTCTAGATAGCAAGATCCACGTATTTTCAAGGAGATACGGGGGGAAAAAGAAAAAATATCAAGAACATTATCCATATAAAGGAAAATTTATTTTATCCTTGGATATACTCATTACACAGAGATCGAGTTCCAACCCAAGTAATTCATAACATATAGCCAAAGAAACAAGAAAGCTCCCAGAATCGTAAAGATAAGGGGAGTGGGATTAAGATCTGCTTAGCATCAAACCCCCAAGTCACGTAACAATGAACCCAGAAACTGAAGGAGCAAAACCCCATCATCACTTGGTTCTAATCCATGGCGTAGGACATGGAGCTTGGTGCTGGTACAAACTCAGGTGTCTCCTGGAAGCATCAGGCCAGAAAGTGACATGCATGGATCTCAAAGGTGCTGGTATTGATCAGTCTGATCCCAACACGATCCTCACTTTCGAAGACTATAACAAGCCTCTCATCAACTTCCTGTCCACCTTGCCCCATGATGAAAAGGTATGGAAAACCTATGTCTATGCCTCCCCCATCTCATACATAGAAAAGCTTGCTCTTGTTAATTAGTTAGTCTTAGACTTTCACATTAGACGGTGTAGGGAATAAGTCGCACCCTCAAAATCGAAATTGAAAATCGCAACGAGCATATATCCGTATTTCATTAACTTTTAATCTCTGCATCGAGTCAATTTGGGATCAATTGTTTGTAGGTGATACTTGTTGGACACAGCGCAGGTGGTATGAGCTTGACAGATGCAATACACAGGTTTGGTAACAAAATACATATGGCCATATATGTGGCAGCAACCATGTTAAAGCATGGGTTTTCGACAGATCAAGATATCAAAGATGTAGGATTTCTTCACTTTGATTTCCGTTTCAAAGATCTTATATAAATCATTTTCTGTTTTTATTTTTACATGGAATAATGGAATATACTACAGCAAAGTCGATCATTTCTAGCTTGTCTTCTATAATGTAGGGAGAACCTGACTTGTCAGCATTTGGAAACGTAAATGAGCTTATATATGGGTTGGGACCTGACCAGCCTCCAACTAGTGTCATAATAAAGGAAAACTTTAGGCACCAAATCATGTATCATATGAGCCCTATCGAGGTAAGGAAGCTCTACGTACAATACATACTTCTATGCAAGTATACATCTCATATTATGATCAGGTATATTGCTATGAACTCTTTGTTAAATGATCCATAGGACTCGAGCTTAGCTTCAATGCTGCTGCGTCCTGGACCAGTTATGGCGTTGCAAGGCGCACGATTTAAGGGAAATGATGATAATGCAGACACTGTTCCCAGAGTGTACATCAAGACCATGAAAGATCGTGTTCTAAAGCCAGAGCAACAAGATGCTATGATTAAGAGGTGGCCACCATCCCAAGTATTTGTTCTTGATAGCGACCATAGCCCATTTTTCTCCACCCCGTTTTTTCTCTTTGATTTGTTACTCAAAGCACCGGCTTCCGTAGGATATTATTGTTCTTAAAAATAATATGTAGTCTTCTATATATGTACAGAAATATCCTACGATACCTTCATGTATACATACAATCATTTACAACAAATTGGTTTTCTTTGTGAGAAATCCAGTCATTATTCTATGTTTACTGTATCGATATGCATTAGTCTTTTTACAACCCTTATTCGATGTCTACACAAACTACAACTCGGGCGTACTTTTCTTCTACCCAATATCTCTCCCACTTTACTTCTCTCTCTCTCTCTCTCAGCTGGCCAGTGTTCAGACCCCAACTCTCGGTTTTGCAGTCAGAAGCGGCGAAGTTAGTACGAGAAACATCCCGATTACCGGAAACCTATCATGCATATGCCTAGAAAACAAGCCATCCCGTCTATATATGACCCCAGATAAACTACCATCCATATGCCTAGAAGTTGAACTACCAAAGAGCACACACTGATTTATTTATGGGCCTTAATTTAACCCTAATTCGTAGCAAGAAGGATGAAGAAATGATATAATGGAAATTTAAGGAACAAATTAATAATAGATGGTTTCATAGATGGCTCACGGCTGTAGGCTACAATTGGGTTTGTATAGCTCAATTGTCCCAACAGATAAGGACAAGGTGTCACCCATGTAGGGGTGAAGCACATAAATCAACCCTAATCCGTAATTAGCAACCTAACTGCGTATATTAACCAACTAAACAGATACACAGACTTTCCCTAGCACGACCAGGAAAGCCCTACAAGTCATTGTGTAGTGTCCTGAACAATCCTAACCAGCAATCCTAGGCAATGCAATCTAAGCAAAAGCAGCATTTCACTCCTTCACTGTTCTCCCGCGTTGCGTCCCATCTGAAAGTCTGGATTTCAAAACAAGTCATAGGACACTATAACGTGTCCTAAACCTCACATGGATTAGGAACGATCCAAAGGAGTGGTCTGACCCTACGCACTTGGGATTTGAAAATAGACTTGAAAACTTCTTTTTCCAAATCGTATGCTTCTACTTCTAAATACAACTGACCATGACCACCTATAGGCCAAACCCATACGTCTTTGGCTTCATAAATTGAGTTTGCTTCCATTTGTGGGAAATCCAGGGTGGATAATGATATTGATGCCGATCCGTATGAGTTCAAAACCAAACACCGCTCTTGCAGACGTTTCACCTTCAAACATTCTACCTTGTTGCAGGCACAGAAGTCTAGTTTACGAACATCATAGTAGAATTGACCGGAAATCGGATTCCTGAGTTTCTCCACAAACAAAATCTCACCCTGTGATTCCACCAAATAAAGTCCATGATTACGTTGCGGAGTGTCTCTCTCAGGTGGTTGGAAATCAATAGTTTTGATGGGAGAGGTGGTTGCCCCTAAATCCCAAACTCTAATTGTATTCGAGTCTAAAGACATTCCATATAGAAGGCTGTTGTGGAAAAAAATCCTACCAAATCTCCCATCTACGCAATCCAAGTCAGTCCAAGTAGGAGTGTTGCTTTCATCATTACCATGCTTATGAAATGCTAATTTCACATCTCGTTTCGCTGAGTAAGTTACCGCAACGTAAAAGGTGTTGTTGCAAGACGGGTCCGAGGATAAGAAAGCCCTGAGAATCATGTAATTATGAGACCCTAGAGGTGGGAGTAGAATTCTAGCCCTAGAGATGGGGTTTAAAAGGTGTATTGTGTTATATCTGTGTAGGTCGCTGAAGGCCCGAATCACCAGCCAGCCATGTGAAGAACCCAACAGTTCATCATGATCGCCATAGCCTTCAAACAGGCTCCTAAAGGTGTAAACCTCTTTCTCTGAGAGGCTATAGAAGCGGCAATCATAACGGTTACTACGTCGAGGGAGCACGAGCCATGGAGCTTGAGCCACCAAGGGTTTGTAAGTTACAGGGCTAGAGACATATGATTTTGCAGCGGCGTACCAGGATTTAGAAACGAGTTTAAAGCGAGCCATGTCAACGAGAGCAAGTCTTTTCAAGATCAACTCTAATAGCTCTAATCGGAGCTCTGACCAGTTCCGTTTTGATTCCGTCTCGATGTTGTCTTCCTCGGCCATAACGGTTGCAAATCTCACAACTTTATTATTACTAGCTCATTTGAGGAATGCTCTTTAACAACAGATATATATATATATATATATATATATATATATATATATATATATATATGCGCTTTTGATTTTGAAATCCGGACACAAATTAGTTTTCCTTATCTTATGGAGATAGATCCAGCTCTCTCGTCATGTTTTCTTCTGTCTGGATTTGGAAGAGAAAGAGGCCTAGCCCAAAAATGAAAGAAAAAGTAATTAAGGCCACTCCGCTTAGGCCCAGCCCACCTAGACTGCTAAGCCCGCTTGATTTTTTATTTTTTGTTCCTTTCAAAGCATCTCCCTTTCACCGAGCCTGACCCGCCTCTCCCTACTACCACCGCGACTCCTGGCTCCGCTGCTTTTTAGCTAGTTATTGAATGTTTGGAGTTGGAAGAAAATTGGAATGTGTGTTTGCATTGGAGGATTCGCACCTCCAATTTCTTAGTAGCAAATCTAAATTCTAATGGTCTATAAGAAGCTCAGATTATAGGGTTAGAGAAGCTCAGATTCCTCAGAAAATTGGTTTCTCACTTCTGATTTTCAAGCACGTAAAATATCACCTCTGCTAGTATTTTTTTAAAGCAATAACATGAGTTTCATTAACGGTCAGGAGCGTATCCAAAGTATAACAACCTGGGACTCAAGTACCACTTAAATACTTTGAAGAAAAAAATTACTAGGTGTCTTGTTTAGTTGCTTTCTCTAAATCATATCTTGATTGCAAGGTTTTTGTCTAGCCTAAGTCCCCTTTTAGTCCACTCCAGTTGCCCAATTAATGTTTCATTTGCTTTTAATAAAAAGAGGGGTAAATCAACCACATAGATAAGAAATCTAAAAGACTAATAGTCTAGTACCTTAGATCAAAGAAGAATTCCAAATTCATCAAGCCTGAAGGTAGTTTCGTCACCGATTTGTCTTCATCTCATTTGTAAATATTTAGTGAGATGTATATACATCTATAGGAAACGGACTAGAACCGGACGTCTGCAAGGGTGAAAAAGTGCTGACGCCGGCTCAAGAGGCTCCAAGCGGCGCTGTCGACGTCACTAAAGCAGACCTCCATCCTGTCATTCTTCTTGTTGGTGGACTCGCTGACGATGACTTCAAAGTCAAGAATGAGATGTTTAAGGTTTTCTGGTAAACTTTTCGGCTAGGCCATCGATCTAGCTCACCTCGGCTTTCACCTTGATGATGAGGACGTTTGAGATGTCTAATGTCTTCAAGGACAAAAGCAGAGCTGACATTGACGCCGCCTAGAGCCACCTTGAGCCGGCGCCCGCACTTTTTCACCTTTGCGGACGTCCGCTTTGGAACCAGCCTCTACATCTATATATTTTAGATTGTATCGACATGATTTAGCTTCTTTTACAGAGTTTATAGATGTTGTTTTGATTCAGTGGGGCAAGACTTGCTACGGCTCTCTCTCTGTGTATACTTTTTTCTCGTACTTTGAATTCCTGGATCCGCTAATCTTAACGGTGATACAAATTATAACCATGAGAGACAATGACAGTGGAAATAAATTCTCCACTCTTCTCTACCTACCTGAAACCCCAACGATTACAGTGACCAAGAACCGAAATGGGTTCAACCGTAACCTAACCTAATCCAGAAGTACCGATACATCCTTACAGTCAATCTCAAGGAGAAACAACCCTTTCAAACATTACATTCCAAAACTACCAACATATATGCACAGGTAACTTCCTCATTACATTAACAACAAGAACTAACCAACATTAAATAGTCCCTGAAAACGACACAATAACCATGACTTCTCCAAAGACATGACAACACAACATATCCATACCAAAACCCCGACCCTCTTCCAAACGAGGAGGGACGACCACCCACCACCATACTACAACCTTACACCCTCACCCAAAAGAGGAATAACATAACCAAACTAAGAAAAAACCTAAAAACAAACCAAAGAGAAAACCCTAGCCCAAATTTTGTCCACCAAGAGCCCAAGCTTGCAGAACTGATCAACTGGACTACGCCCAACTCACCTGGCCCAAAAACTTTTGCCTCACTACCGCCCTTCCCTTCTACCCTTTGTCAGACCAACACCGCCGAGGCCGTCTTCCAAATCGTCAAAGCTGACCACCCACAAGACCGCCGACTGCCACTTAGCGGCTTCTCCCGCCTAAAAATTCAAGGACCCAGGCAGAGATCAAGTCTCTCTCATTACCTGCAAACAAGATCCTATCGATATGATCGGACCCAGCCTGTTTTTTTTGGGTAAGCGTAGATGGACTAAATCATCGTCTTCCAAGAAAATTGATTGATAACATAAAAAGATATAAGAAGTTGGAGAACTAGGTCAATGTCAACCATATAATACAAATAACCTATAACACAAATACTAATAGAAGCAAAATAAAGAAATTAACGAAACTGAAATTGTGGAAAACCTAAAAATATCCCTCCTATAATAAGACAAGATAAACTGTGGTGAACGGCTTAAGATTACACATCATGCATACAAGACTCCTGATCAAAACAAAAGGAGTGTGGTGATATTTTATCAAAAGCAAAGTAGAGTTGACCGATGCATCCTTGTTATGATTTTCTTCAATCAGCAATAAGTGTTTGAAACTTACGAAACAAACAGTTATCTTTATTATAGAAAGTCATGTCATTTTTGGTGTCAACATCTTGGCAAAAAATATACTTTTGAAAATGCCCATTTTAGATATGAAATAAATGAAAATAAATAATATATGTAAGGGTTAATAAAGTAAATAATAGAAAAACATAATAAATAAAATAAAAAAAATTATGAAGAGAAAACTATAGATAGTGATGAGAGGGTGAAAATCAAATTGAAAAACAAATCATTATGCAAGTTTATCGTGGAGTGTAGGAGGATATAGAATTCAAAATTGCTACTCCACTTGAAAAGAGATGACCATAAGATAAACAATACTCCTTAAATATATAATTTTCTTTAAATATATATGATTTTTGACACTATATATTTACAACATAAAGGCTAGTTTCAATAAGCCCAAGAATGAAAATGAAATGAAAATGGTATAGCATTTTGTGGCTAGATGACCCCAACTGGGCCTGGCCCAATATCAACTTAGTATATAATACGTTGACAGAAATACAGAGAACCCAGAACTAGTAATAGAACTAGAAACAGCATCAAACAAACACAGAAACGTAGAAATGAGTTTCAATCCCTGCCGCCTAGAAGCACCGCAACCGCAGCAGAACGACGCCGTTTTGCAAGTGTTGTCGCAACCGCAGCAGAACGACCCCGTTTTGAAAATGGGAGCTGGGTTCCAATGCGTGGTGCACACCATGTGTTCGATACAATTCCCAAACAAAAAGGGTAAGTCTTTTCGGGTTCATTTTTGTACATGCATACTGGGTACATACTCTCATTTTTGTACATATATACTGGGTAAATACTCTCATTTGTTAAGTATAAATACTGAGTGCCTTGCGTGAGAAGCCTTAAACGAACACCCAAACAGAGCTTGCACACCCAAACTGACCCTCACCATTTTCTCTTCATTCTCCAGTTCATCTTCGATTCTTGATTCTCTCTTCTTCAATGTCTCTAAGGGTCGCAACTTTTCGCCATACTCCTCACTACTTCCTCTGCAGCCAATGCTTGGGCAACGATAATCAAACCCACATTGCTGAAACGGTGAGCTTTGAAGCAAGAGAATTCGGGGTAGGTTCTCTCCCTCCCTCTCCTGCATTCTTGGCTTAGTTCTGATATATGGAGGATTCTTGGTTTTTCTTTCACAGATATTTGTTTCTTGATCACCACGTTAGACATTTTTAGGGTTCTAGGGCTTGAGTTACTTTAATCATAGTTTGATAATTCATAGTGTAGACATGTAGTACTGGTTTCTTGAGGCCTTTTGTGTTAGCTGTTGAGAATTATGAATGCTTTTTTTGATTTCTTGAGGTTCTGTTCATTTTGGAATTTAGATTGATATTTTGATTGGATATGATTTTCTGTGCATCTTAAAGTTGATAACTTGACAGAATCAGAGTTTTTGTTTTTATTGAATTCTTGAATTCTGCATCTTAGATGCTTGATGGATCAAACTATATACACCATTGATAATTTTTGTTTTTGAAAGGTCATGATGAATGTTTAATCGGAGTGTTCATTGCAATTTTTCATTGTTCTAACATTTTGTTATGTTTGCAGGAAGATGGAGTGTACTTAGGAATCTGTGTCTTCAAGAATCTGTAAGCATTTTGTGTCCATGTTGAACTAATTGTTGTCTTATTTTGTCTTCATGAGATGTTTCTGACGCTGGAATAGTCATAGTTAAATTCTTTCACTTCATAGCTCTTACAACCCGGCTTTAGGTGGGTGATTATGAACTTTACTGCATACTCATATGTGTATTTGTAAGAAGAAGTCAGGTGACAAAAAGGAATTTCTTTTTTCAAGCATTCATATTTTGTATCTGACTGATTTGAAGTTTCATGATCAATTTAATTTTTTTTTCATTAAAACGGTAGTGGTGTTAGTTTGGATTAAGGATTAAAGAACAGTGTAAAAGGTAACATTCTGCTCAGGATCTTTGGGTGTAATATGATGTGATTTGGTATCATTAACACCTTGGTGGTATCAAGTTTACTTTCTCTTCCTCTCTTGTATACTCTTCATCTGCCAGTTGGTAGTTTTACGCTGTTGAAATTAATCCCCATATTCTTTTTTTCCAAGTTTGTTACATTCTCATCGAGTTTGAAACATTACTAATTTAACCCATTTCAATCTCTTTCTGTTCTTCTTCCTACTGTTTTTACTTTCAACTTCTTTCAGTTTGAGTTGGTGTTCAGATCACGGCCCCTTTGTTTTTGTCTGAAAAGAATAACTGTGGATGTTAGTGGAATCCTTCAAATTGCAAAATGCAAAATGCCCTGTTTCAGTAAAAGTGTGAACAGATAGATTCTTCAAATCACGGCACCTTTGTTTCAGTTACTGTTTAAACAAATCAAAAAGGGCATTCTTTGTTTAAACTTACAACCCTGTAAAGAGCTAACTACAAGTTCTACAAATACTATCCTTCCTCTAAGCTTCTAGCAATTCTTATTGTGGTAAGTTAAAGAAACAAAAAGGAATTTCTTTTTTGTATTGATCGGCATGACTGTCATATGCATTTTGGCATTAGATCTACTACTTTATTTTCTTGTTCAACTCTGTATTTTTTACTCTAACTCACCATTCAGTATGCCTTAAAATGATATATATATATATATATATATATATATAAGTTGATGAGGTTTGAATATAGGACTTTATAGAAAGAAAGGGTTTGCCCATTCATATAGTGAACGTGCATGTGTTAGAGTGTTAATCTCAGGAGAGTCTATTAATCTAACAATATACATAGTTTGTTTTTGGCTTGGCATCTTTGATCTGCTAAGGCTTTGATGAAATCACTGTTGACGTTTGTTGTTGCAAATTCATCTCTATAATCCTTGAATTACATAGAAGCTATAATTCATGTCTCCGAACGGAAAATTACAGACCTGTGTGGTAAGTCACCTATCATGTGCATTGATTGTGCTTTCTAATTAAAAACCTTAGACATGCTAAACATAAGGGACAAAACTTATGATTTTCTTGCATACATTTTTAGTTTTTTACAATAATACATATGGCTCAAAAGTTTCAATAGGAAAGTCCAACATGGCCTACTTGATTTCTGAATGCAAGAATTTTGTTTTACAGAGTGAATGTCCGGACTATTGAGAATCAGGCTGTTGATAATCTGCAAGTTGTTTGTTGTGTCCGTTGCTCTGTAATTTTGGGGTCCAAATTTGTAAGTTTCCTGTCCTTCTATTCTACTTGTGTTAGCGTGGGCCTTTTGGTTAGCATGGGATTTAAATTCAAAATATTTTCAGGTTCAGTTGCCTCCACTTTTTGCTGATCGTAGAGGACCGTTTTTCCATTTAAACATGTAAGTTCAAGTTCAAAATAAATATAACTACATGGAAATTCATAATGTAGTAGCAATTCCCAGTTTATGATTGTTCTTGTATAGGGACACTGTTCGCTATTGGGACGGGAACAACTCACTTGCTGCAGAAGAGGGACTGCCACCTATGATTGCTGAGGCAGGACAAGGGGAAGCTGATCCACTACATGATCCAGGGCATGAAGCTCAGGTGCAGGCCGATGCAGATCCTGATAACCTTGGTGAGGATGATATTGATGAACATCTACCTGGTGCCTAGTACTTTGGTTGATCTACAGGTTTATGATGCACCACATGCCCTTACTGAATGCAGAGATAGTAAGGTGCTCATTCTCTGTCAGTGCTGTTAATGCATAAATTGTAAGGTGCTCAGCCTGCTCAATAACTCTGCACATGTAATTTTGTTCATAGGAATTGGTATATGGAGTGTTATACTAGCATTTCTTTACTTCCTTTTGATGTTGGTGGGACCAAAATTGTAGTCACAGGGTGAGGAAAAAAAGCTTAGGAAATTGTATTGTAAATGGTTAGACCTGCATAACCTGGTTTCAGTATGCATGTGGTTTGAGTTTAGTGTCATATCTTTGCGCTGTGTTGTTATATTTTGTTTTGTTTTTTCATTATTTTAAATTTCTTTTAAACAATTAATATGATATGCAATGCTACCGAGTGCTGAGTGCCTCCACATGATTGTTGGACTGGATGGTTTATTTTATTTTTAGCAGAAGCTTCCCCAGGTTTGAAGCACCATGTATTTGTCAAAGAGGGCAACTATGCATGTTGAGCCAAACCCACAAAACCCAGAACCAAAAGATCACCCTTCCCAAACATCCCCCCAATCAAAAAAATAAAAATCTCCAGAAAATAAAACCTCTAATCTCTTTCTCTCTAACACCTCCAACGTGAAAATCTGAATTACCTGAAATTTGAAGAACAAAGGCAATGGCTTTTCTTCTACCCACTATCTCTCCCACTTTACTTCTCTCTCTCTCTCTCTCTCTCTCTCTCTCAGCTGGCCAGTGTTCAGACCCCAACTCTCTGTTTTGCAGTCAGAAGCGGCGAAGTTAGTACGGGAAACATCCCGATTACCTGAAACCTATCATGCATATGCCTAGAAAACAAGCCATCCCGTCTATATATGACCCCAGATAAACTACCATCCATATGCATAGAAGTTGAACTACCAAAGAGCACACACTGATTTATTTATGGGCCTTAATTTAACCCTAATTCGTAGCAAGAAGGATGAAGAAATGAAATAATGGAAATTTAAGGAACAAATTAATAATAGATGGTTTCATAGATGGCTCACGGCTGTAGGCTACAATTGGGTTTGTATAGCTCAATTGTCCCAACAGATAAGGACAAGGTGTCACCCATGTAGAGGTGAAGCACATAAATCAACCCTAATCCTTAATTAGCAACCTAACTGCGTATATTAACCAACTAAACAGATACACAGACTTTCCCTAGCACGACCAGGAAAGCCCTACAAGTCATTGTGTAGTGTCCTGAACAATCCTAACCAGCAATCCTAGGCAATGCAATCTAAGCAAAAGCAGCATTTCACTCCTTCACTGTTCTCCCGCGTTGCGTCCCATCTGAAAGTCTGGATTTCAAAACAAGTCATAGGACACTATAACGTGTCCTAAACCTCACATGGATTAGGAACGATCCAAAGGAGTGGTCTGACCCTACGCACTTGGGATTTGAAAATAGACTTGAAAACTTCTTTTTCCAAATCGTATGCTTCTACTTCTAAATACAACTGACCATGACCACCTATAGGCCAAACCCATACGTCTTTGGCTTCATAAATTGAGTTTGCTTCCATTTGTGGGAAATCCAGGGTGGATAATGATATTGATGCCGATCCGTATGAGTTCAAAACCAAACACCGCTCTTGCAGACGTTTCACCTTCAAACATTCTACCTTGTTGCAGGCACAGAAGTCTAGTTTACGAACATCATAGTAGAATTGACCGGAAATCGGATTCCTGAGTTTCTCCACAAACAAAATCTCACCCTGTGATTCCACCAAATAAAGTCCATGATTACGTTGCGGAGTGTCTCTCTCAGGTGGTTGGAAATCAATAGTTTTGATGGGAGAGGTGGTTGCCCCTAAATCCCAAACTCTAATTGTATTCGAGTCTAAAGACATTCCATATAGAAGGCTGTTGTGGAAAAAAATCCTACCAAATCTCCCATCTACGCAATCCAAGTCAGTCCAAGTAGGAGTGTTGCTTTCATCATTACCATGCTTATGAAATGCTAATTTCACATCTCGTTTCGCTGAGTAAATTACCGCAACGTAAAAGGTGTTGTTGCAAGACGGGTCCGAGGATAAGAAAGCCCTGAGAATCATGTAATTATGAGACCCTAGAGGTGGGAGTAGAATTCTAGCCCTAGAGATGGGGTTTAAAAGGTGTATTGTGTTATATCTGTGTAGGTCGCTGAAGGCCCGAATCACCAGCCAGCCATGTGAAGAACCCAACAGTTCATCATGATCGCCATAGCCTTCAAACAGGCTCCTAAAGGTGTAAACCTCTTTCTCTGAGAGGCTATAGAAGCGGCAATCATAACGGTTACTACGTCGAGGGAGCACGAGCCATGGAGCTTGAGCCACCAAGGGTTTGTAAGTTACAGGGCTAGAGACATATGATTTTGCAGCGGCGTACCAGGATTTAGAAACGAGTTTAAAGCGAGCCATGTCAACGAGAGCAAGTCTTTTCAAGATCAACTCTAATAGCTCTAATCGGAGCTCTGACCAGTTCCGTTTTGATTCCGTCTCGATGTTGTCTTCCTCGGCCATAACGGTTGCAAATCTCACAACTTTATTATTACTAGCTCATTTGAGGAATGCTCTTTAACAACATATATATATATATATATATATATATATATATATATATATATATATATATGCGCTTTTGATTTTGAAATCCGGACACAAATTAGTTTTCCTTATCTTATGGAGATAGATCCAGTTCTCTCGTCATGTTTTCTTCTGTCTGGATTTGGAAGAGAAAGAGGCCTAGCCCAAAAATGAAAGAAAAAGTAATTAAGGTCACTCCGCTTAGGCCCAGCCCACCTAGACTGCTAAGCCCGCTTGATTTTTTATTTTTTGTTCCTTTCAAAGCATCTCCCTTTCACCGAGCCTGACCCGCCTCTCCCTACTACCACCGCGACTCCTGGCTCCGCTGCTTTTTAGCTAGTTATTGAATGTTTGGAGTTGGAAGAAAATTGGAATGTGTGTTTGCATTGGAGGATTCGCACCTCCAATTTCTTAGTAGCAAATCTAAATTCTAATGGTCTATAAGAAGCTCAGATTATAGGGTTAGAGAAGCTCAGATTCCTCAGAAAATTGGTTTCTCACTTCTGATTTTCAAGCACGTAAAATATCACCTCTGCTAGTATTTTATTAAAGCAATAACATGAGTTTCATTAACGGTCAGGAGCAGATCCAAAGTATAACAACCTGGGACTCAAGTACCACTTAAATACTTTGAAGAAAAAAATTACTAGGTGTCTTGTTTAGTTGCTTTCTCTAAATCATATCTTGATTGCAAGGTTTTTGTCTAGCCTAAGTCCCCTTTTAGTCCACTCCAGTTGCCCAACTAATGTTTCATTTGCTTTTAATAAAAAGAGGGGTAAATCAACCACATAGATAAGAAATCTAAAAGACTAATAGTCTAGTACCTTAGATCAAAGAAGAATTCCAAATTCATCAAGCCTGAAGGTAGTTTCGTCACCGATTTGTCTTCATCTCATTTGTAAATATTTAGTGAGATGTATATACATCTATAGGAAACGGACTAGAACCGGACGTCTGCAAGGGTGAAAAAGTGCTGACGCCGGCTCAAGAGGCTCCAAGCGGCGCTGTCGACGTCACTAAAGCAGACCTCCATCCTGTCATTCTTCTTGTTGGTGGACTCGCTGACGATGACTTCAAAGTCAAGAATGAGATGTTTAAGGTTTTCTGGTAAACTTTTCGGCTAGGCCATCGATCTAGCTCACCTCGGCTTTCACCTTGATGATGAGGACGTTTGAGATGTCTAATGTCTTCAAGGACAAAAGCAGAGCTGACATTGACGCCGCCTGGAGCCTCCTTGAGCCGGCGCCCGCACTTTTTCACCTTTGCGGACGTCCGCTTTGGAACCAGCCTCTACATCTATATATTTTAGATTGTATCGACATGATTTAGCTTCTTTTACAGAGTTTATAGATGTTGTTTTGATTCAGTGGGGCAAGACTTGCTACGGCTCTCTGTCTGTGTATACTTTTTTCTCGTACTTTGAATTCCTGGATCCGCCAATCTTAACGGTGATACAAATTATAACCATGAGAGACAATGGCGGTGGAAATAAATTCTCCACTCTTCTCTACCTACCTGAAACCCCAACGATTACAATGACCAAGAACCGAAATGGGTTCAACCGTAACCTAACTTAATCCAGAAGTACCGATACATCCTTACAGTCAACCTCAAGGAGAAACAACCCTTTCAAACATTACATTCCAAAACTACCAACATATATGCACAGGTAACTTCCCCATTACATTAACAACAAGAACTAACCAACATTAAATAGTCCCTGAAAACGACACAATAACCATGACTCCTCCAAAGACATGACAACACAACATATCCATACCAAAACCCTGACCCTCTTCCAAATGAGGAGGGACGACCACCCACCACCATACTACAACCTTACACCCTCACCCAAAAGAGGAGGAATAACATAACCAAACTAAGAAAAAACCTAAAAACAAACCAAAGAGAAAACCCTAGCCTAAATTTTGTCCACCAAGAGCCCAAGCTTGCAGAATTGATCAACTGGACTAAGCCCAACTCACCTGGCCCAAAAACTTTTGCCTCACCACCGCCCTTCCCTTCTACCCTTTGCCGGACCAGCACCGCCGAGGCCGTCTTCCAAATCGTCAAAGCTGACCACCCACAAGACCGCCGACTGCCACTTAGCGGCTTCTCCCGCCTAAAAATTCAAGGACCCAGGCAGAGATCAAGTCTCTCTCATTACCTGCAAACAAGATCCTATCGATATGATCGGACCCAGCCTGTTTTGTTGGGTAAGCGTAGATGGACTAAATCATCGTCTTCCAAGAAAATTGATTGATAACATAAAAAGATATAAGAAGTTGGAGAACTAGGTCAATGTCAACCATATAATACAAATAACCTATAACACAAATACTAATAGAAGCAAAATAAAGAAATTAACGAAACTGAAATTGTGGAAAACCTCAAAATATCCCTCCTATAATAAGACAAGATAAACTGTGGTGAACGGCTTAAGATTACACATCATGCATACAAGACTCTTGATCAAAACAAAATGAGTGTGGTGATATTTTATCAAAAGCAAAGTAGAGTTGACCGATGCATCCTTGTTATGATTTTCTTCAATCAGCAATAAGTGTTTGAAACTTACGAAACAAACAGTTATCTTTATTATAGAAAGTCATGTCATTTTTGGTGTCAACATCTTGGCAAAAAATATACTTTTGAAAATGCCCATATTAGATATGAAATAAATGAAAATAAATAATATATGTAAGGGTTAATAAAGTAAATAATAGAAAAACATAATAAATAAAATAAAAAAAATTATGAAGAGAAAACTATAGATAGTGATGAGAGGGTGAAAATCAAATTGAAAAACAAATCATTATGCAAGTTTATCGTGGAGTGTAGGAGGATATAGAATTCAAAATTGCTACTCCACTTGAAAAGAGATGACCGTAAGATAAACAATACTCCTTAAATATATAATTTTCTTTAAATATATATGATTTTTGACACTGTATATTTTTACAACATAAAGGCTAGTTTCAATAAGCCCAAGAATGAAAATGAAATGAAAATGGTATAGCATTTTGTGGCTAGATGACCCCAACTGGGTCTGGCCCAATATCAACTTAGTATATAATACGTTGACAGAAATACAGAGAACCCAGAACTAGTACTAGAACTAGAAACTGCATCAAACAAACACAGAAACGCAGAAATGAGTTTCAATCCCTGCCGCCTAGAAGCACCGCAACCGCAGCAGAACGACGCCGTTTTGCAAGTGTTGTCGCAACCGCAGCAGAACGACCCCGTTTTGAAAATGGGAGCTGGGTTCCAATGCGTGGTGCACACCATGTGTTCGATACAATTCCCAAACAAAAAGGGCAAGTCTTTTCGGGTTCATTTTTGTACATGCATACTGGGTACATACTCTCATTTTTGTACATATATACCGGGTAAATACTCTCATTTGTTAAGTATAAATACTGAGTGCCTTGCGTGAGAAGCCTTAAACGAACACCCAAACAGAGCTTGCACACCCAAACTGACCCTCACCATTTTCTCTTCATTCTCCAGTTCATCTTCGATTCTTGATTCTCTCTTCTTCAATGTCTCTAAGGGTCGCAACTTTTCGCCATACTCCTCACTACTTCCTCTGCCGCCAATGCTTGGGCAACGATAATCAAACCCACATTGCTGAAACGGTGAGCTTTGAAGCAAGAGAATTCGGGGTAGGTTCTCTCCCTCCCTCTCCTGCATTCTTGGCTTAGTTCTGATATAGGGAGGATTCTTGGTTTTTCTTTCCCAGATATTTGTTTCTTGAGCACCACGTTAGACATTTTTAGGGTTCTAGGGCTTGAGTTACTTTAATCATAGTTTGATAATTCATAGTGTAGACATGTAGTACTGGTTTCTTGAGGCCTTTTGTGTTAGCTGTTGAGAATTATGAATGCTTTTTTTGATTTCTTGAGGTTCTGTTCATTTTGGAATTTAGATTGATATTTTGATTGGATATGATTTTCTGTGCATCTTAAAGTTGATAACTTGACAGAATCAGAGTTTTTGTTTTTATTGAATTCTGCATCTTAGATGCTTGATGGATCAAACTATATACACCATTGTTTTTGAAAGGTCATGATGAATGTTTAATTGGAGTGTTCATTGCAATTTTTCATTGTTCTAACATTTTGTTATGTTTGCAGGAAGATGGAGTGTACTTAGGATTCTGTATCTTCAAGAATCTGTAAGCATTTTGTGTCCATGTTGAACTAATTGTTGTCTTATTTTGTCTTCATGAGATGTTTCTGACGCTGGAATAGTCATAGTTAAATTCTTTCACTTCATAGCTCTTACAACCCGGCTTTCGGTGGGTGATTATGAACTTTACTGCATACTCATATGTGTATTTGTAAGAAGAAGTCAGGTGACAAAAAGGAATTTCTTTTTTCAAGCATTCATATTTTGTATCTGACTGATTTGAAGTTTCATGATCAATTTAATTTTTTTTTTCATTAAAACGGTAGTGGTGTTAGTTTGGATTAAGGATTAAAGAACAGTGTAAAAGGTAACATTCTGCTCAGGATCTTTGGGTGTAATATGATGTGATTTGGTATCATTAACACCTTGGTGGTATCAAGTTTACTTTCTCTTCCTCTTGTATACTCTTCATCTGCCAGTTGGTAGTTTTACGCTGTTGAAATTAATCCCCATATTCTTTTTTTCCAAGTTTGTTACATTCTCATCGAGTTTGAAACATTACTAATTTAACCCATTTCAATCTCTTTCTGTTCTTCTTCCTACTGTTTTTACTTTCAACTTCTTTCAGTTTGAGTTGGTGTTCAGATCACGGCCCCTTTGTTTTTGTCTGAAAAGAATAACTGTGGATGTTAGTGGAATCCTTCAAATTGCAAAATGCCCTGTTTCAGTAAAAGTGTGAACAGATAGATTCTTCAAATCACGGCACCTTTGTTTCAGTTACTGTTTAAACAAATCAAAAAGGGCATTCTTTGTTTAAACTTACAACCCTGTAAAGAGCTAACTACAAGTTCTACAAATACTATCCTTCCTCTAAGCTTCTAGCAATTCTTATTGTGGTAAGTTAAAGAAACAAAAAGGAATTTCTTTTTTGTATTGATCGGCATGACTGTCATATGCATTTTGGCATTAGATCTACTACTTTATTTTCTTGTTCAACTCTGTATTTTTTACTCTAACTCACCATTCAGTATGCCTTAAAATGATATATATATATATATATATATAAGTTGATGAGGTTTGAATATAGGACTTTATAGAAAGAAAGGGTTTGCCCATTCATATAGTGAACGTGCATGTGTTAGAGTGTTAATCTCAGGAGAGTCTATTAATCTAACAATATACATAGTTTGTTTTTGGCTTGGCATCTTTGATCTGCTAAGGCTTTGATGAAATCACTGTTGACGTTTGTTGTTGCAAATTCATCTCTATAATCCTTGAATTACATAGAAGCTATAATTCATGTCTCCGAACGGAAAATTACAGACCTGTGTGGTAAGTCACCTATCATGTGCATTGATTGTGCTTTCTAATTAAAAACCTTAGACATGCTAAACATAAGGGACAAAACTTATGATTTTCTTGCATACATTTTTAGTTTTTTACAATAATACATATGGCTCAAAAGTTTCAATAGGAAAGTCCAACATGGCCTACTTGATTTCTGAATGCAAGAATTTTGTTTTACAGAGTGAATGTCCGGACTATTGAGAATCAGGCTGCTGATAATCTGCAAGTTGTTTGTTGTGTCCGTTGCTCTGTAATTTTGGGGTCCAAATTTGTAAGTTTCCTGTCCTTCTATTCTACTTGTGTTAGCGTGGGCCTTTTGGTTAGCATGGGATTTAAATTCAAAATATTTTCAGGTTCAGTTGCCTCCACTTTTTGCTGATCGTAGAGGACCGTTTTTCCATTTAAACATGTAAGTTCAAGTTCAAAATAAATATAACTACATGGAAATTCATAATGTAGTAGCAATTCCCAGTTTATGATTGTTCTTGTATAGGGACACTGTTCGCTATTGGGACGGGAACAACTCACTTGCTGCAGAAGAGGGACTGCCACCTATGATTGCTGAGGCAGGACAAGGGGAAGCTGATCCACTACATGATCCAGGGCATGAAGCTCAGGTGCAGGCCGATGCAGGTCCTGATAACCTTGGTGAGGATGATATTGATGAACATCTACCTGGTGCCTAGTACTTTGGTTGATCTACAGGTTTATGATGCACCACATGCCCTTACTGAATGCAGAGATAGTAAGGTGCTCATTCTCTGTCAGTGCTGTTAATGCATAAATTGTAAGGTGCTCAGCCTGCTCAATAACTCTGCACATGTAATTTTGTTCATAGGAATTGGTATATGGAGTGTTATACTAGCATTTCTTTACTTCCTTTTGATGTTGGTGGGACCAAAATTGTAGTCACAGGGTGAGGAAAAAAAGCTTAGGAAATTGTATTGTAAATGGTTAGACCTGCATAACCTGGTTTCAGTATGCATGTGGTTTGAGTTTAGTGTCATATCTTTGCGCTGTGTTGTTATATTTTGTTTTGTTTTTTCATTATTTTAAATTTCTTTTAAACAATTAATATGATATGCAATGCTACCGAGTGCTGAGTGCCTCCACATGATTGTTGGACTGGATGGTTTATTTTATTTTTAGCAGAAGCTTCCCCAGGTTTGAAGCACCATGTATTTGTCAAAGAGGGCAACTATGCATGTTGAGCCAAACCCACAAAACCCAGAACCAAAAGATCACCCTTCCCAAACATCCCCCCCCCAATCAAAAAAATAAAAATCTCCAGAAAATAAAACCTCTAATCTCTTTCTCTCTAACACCTCCAACGTGAAAATCTGAATTACCTGAAATTTGAAGAACAAAGGCAATGGTTTTTCTTCTACCCAATATCTCTCCCACTTTACTTCTCTCTCTCTCTCTCTCTCAGCTGGCCAGTGTTCAGACCCCAACTCTCCGTTTTGCCGTCAGAAGCGGCGAAGTTAGTACGGGAAACATCCCGATTACCGGAAACCTATCATGCATATGCCTAGAAAACAAGCCATCCCGTCTATATATGACCCCAGATAAACTACCATCCATATGCATAGAAGTTGAACTACCAAAGAGCACACACTGATTTATTTATGGGCCTTAATTTAACCCTAATTCGTAGCAAGAAGGATGAAGAAATGAAATAATGGAAATTTAAGGAACAAATTAATAATAGATGGTTTCATAGATGGCTCACGGCTGTAGGCTACAATTGGGTTTGTATAGCTCAATTGTCCCAACAGATAAGGACAAGGTGTCACCCATGTAGAGGTGAAGCACATAAATCAACCCTAATCCTTAATTAGCAACCTAACTGCGTATATTAACCAACTAAACAGATACACAGACTTTCCCTAGCACGACCAGGAAAGCCCTACAAGTCATTGTGTATTGTCCTGAACAATCCTAACCAGCAATCCTAGGCAATGCAATCTAAGCAAAAGCAGCATTTCACTCCTTCACTGTTCTCCCGCGTTGCGTCCCATCTGAAAGTCTGGATTTCAAAACAAGTCATAGGACACTATAACGTGTCCTAAACCTCACATGGATTAGGAACGATCCAAAGGAGTGGTCTGACCCTACGCACTTGGGATTTGAAAATAGACTTGAAAACTTCTTTTTCCAAATCGTATGCTTCTACTTCTAAATACAACTGACCATGACCACCTATAGGCCAAACCCATACGTCTTTGGCTTCATAAATTGAGTTTGCTTCCATTTGTGGGAAATCCAGGGTGGATAATGATATTGATGCCGATCCGTATGAGTTCAAAACCAAACACCGCTCTTGCAGACGTTTCACCTTCAAACATTCTACCTTGTTGCAGGCACAGAAGTCTAGTTTACGAACATCATAGTAGAATTGACCGGAAATCGGATTCCTGAGTTTCTCCACAAACAAAATCTCACCCTGTGATTCCACCAAATAAAGTCCATGATTACGTTGCGGAGTGTCTCTCTCAGGTGGTTGGAAATCAATAGTTTTGATGGGAGAGGTGGTTGCCCCTAAATCCCAAACTCTAATTGTATTCGAGTCTAAAGACATTCCATATAGAAGGCTGTTGTGGAAAAAAATCCTACCAAATCTCCCATCTACGCAATCCAAGTCAGTCCAAGTAGGAGTGTTGCTTTCATCATTACCATGCTTATGAAATGCTAATTTCACATCTCGTTTCGCTGAGTAAATTACCGCAACGTAAAAGGTGTTGTTGCAAGACGGGTCCGAGGATAAGAAAGCCCTGAGAATCATGTAATTATGAGACCCTAGAGGTGGGAGTAGAATTCTAGCCCTAGAGATGGGGTTTAAAAGGTGTATTGTGTTATATCTGTGTAGGTCGCTGAAGGCCAGAATCACCAGCCAGCCATGTGAAGAACCCAACAGTTCATCATGATCGCCATAGCCTTCAAACAGGCTCCTAAAGGTGTAAACCTCTTTCTCTGAGAGGCTATAGAAGCGGCAATCATAACGGTTACTACGTCGAGGGAGCACGAGCCATGGAGCTTGAGCCACCAAGGGTTTGTAAGTTACAGGGCTAGAGACATATGATTTTGCAGCGGCGAACCAGGATTTAGAAACGAGTTTAAAGCGAGCCATGTCAACGAGAGCAAGTCTTTTCAAGATCAACTCTAATAGCTCTAATCGGAGCTCTGACCAGTTCCGTTTTGATTCCGTCTCGATGTTGTCTTCCTCGGCCATAACGGTTGCAAATCTCACAACTTTATTATTACTAGCTCATTTGAGGAATGCTCTTTAACAACATATATATATATATATGCGCTTTTGATTTTGAAATCCGGACACAAATTAGTTTTCCTTATCTTATGGAGATAGATATCCAGCTCTCTCGTCATGTTTTCTTCTGTCTGGATTTAGAAGAGAAAGAGGCCTAGCCCAAAAATGAAAGAAAAAGTAATTAAGGCCACTTCGCTTAGGCCCAGCCCACCTAGACCGCTAAGCCCGCTTGATTTTTTATTTTTTGTTCCTTTCAAAGCATCTCCGTGTCACCGAGCCTGACCCGCCTCTCCCTATTACCACCGCGACTCCGGCTCCGCTGCTTTTTAGCTAGTTATTGAATGTTTGGAGTTGGAAGAAAATTGGAATGGGTGTTTGCATTGGAGGATTCACAATTCCAATTTCTTAGTAGCAAATCTAAATTCTGATGTTCTATAAGAAGCTCAGATTATAGGGTTAGAGAAGCTTAGATTCCTCAGAAAATTGGTTTCTCACTTCTGATTTTCAAGCACGTAAAATATCACCTCTGCTAGTATTTTTTTTAAGCAATAACACGAGTTTCATTAACGGTCAGGAGCAGATCCAAAATATAACAACCTGGGACTCATGTACCATTTAAATACTTTGAAGAAAAAAATTACTAGGTGTCTTGTTTAGTTGCTTTCTCTAAATCATATCTTGATTGCAAAGTTTTTGTCTAGCCTAAGTCCCTTTTAGCCCACTCCAGTTGCCATGTTTCATTTGCTTTAAATAAAAAGAGGGGTAAATCAACCACATAGATAAGAAATCTAAAAGACTAATAGTCTAGTACCTTAGAGCCTGAAGGTAGTTTCGTCACCGATTTGTCTTCATCTCATTTGTAAATATTTAGTGAGATGTATATACATCTATAGGAAACGGACTAGAACCGGACGTCTGCAAGGGTGAAAAAGTGCTGACGCTGGCTCAAGAGGCTCCAAGCGGCGCTGTCGACGTCACTAAAGCAGACCTCCATCCTGTCATTCTCCTTGTCGGTGGACTCACCGACGATGACTTCAAAGTCGAGAATGAGATGTTTAAAGTTTTCTGGTAAACTTTTCGGCTAGGCCATCGATCTAGCTCACCTCGGCTTTCACCTTGATGATGACGACGTTTGAGATGTCTAATGTCTTCAAGGACAGAAGCAGAGCTGACATTGACGCCGCCTGGAGCCTCCTTGAGCCGACGCCCGCACTTTTTCACCTTTGCGGACGTCCGCTTTGGAACCAGCCTCTACATCTATAAATTTTAGATTGTATCGACATGATTTAGCTTCTTTTACAGAGTTTATACATGTTTTGTTTCAGTGGGGCAAGACTTGCTACGGCTCTCTGTCTCTGTGTATACTTTTTTCTAGTACTTTGAATTCCTGGATCCGCCCATGTTAACGATGATACAAATTATAACCATGAGAGACAATGACGGTGGAAATAAATTCTCCACTCTTCACTACCTACCTGAAACCCCAACGATTACAGTGACCAAGAACCGAAATGAGTTCAACCGTAACCTAACCTAATCCAGAAGTACCGATACATCCTTACAGTCAATCTCAAGGAGAAACAACCCTTTCAAACACTACATACCAAAACTACCAACATATATGCACAGGTAACTTCCTCATTACATTGACAACAAGAACTAACCAACATTATATAGTCCCTGAAAACGACACAATAACCATGACTTCTCCAAAGACATGACAACACAACATATCCATACCAAAACCCCGACCCTCTTCCAAACGAGGAGGGACGACCACCCACCACCATACTACAACCTTACACCCTCACCCAAAAGAGGAATAACATAACCAAACTAAGAAAAAACCTAAAAACAAACCAAAGAGAAAACCCTAGCCCAAATTTTGTCCACCAAGAGCCCAAGCTTGCAGAACTGATCAACTGGACTACGCCCAACTCACCTGGCCCAAAAACTTTTGCCTCACTACCGCCCTTCCCTTCTACCCTTTGTCGGACCAGCACCGCCGAGGCCGTCTTCCAAATCGTCAAAGCTGACCACCCACAAGACCGCCGACTGCCACTTAGCGGCTTCTCCCGCCTAAAAATTCAAGGACCCAGGCAGAGATCAAGTCTCTCTCATCACCTGCAAACAAGATCTCATCGATATGATCAGACCCAGCCTGTCTAAATTCGAGATCAACTCGCCTTCGTCCTGTCCCTGCGCAACCTAAGACGACCACATATCTCAGCCCACAACCCCGGCTAAACAAAACCTTCAGCCGAGACAGAGAAGAGAGAAGTAAGTCGAACATCGTCTCACAACCAGAGCTCTTCCATCAATCCCGTCCGGCCATGCACAGCTGAAGCCAACTAGGCCAAAAGCCGTGGCTGGCGACCAGGTAAAGCCGAACAGGCACGGTCTCAAATTTGCGTCTGCCTCTCCTAGGGATTTGGAGAGCGGCCGCTACAAGATTGATTGATGTACCTCTGCAGCTATTTTTGTGTTTAAAAAGATGAAACACGTACGCCATGAACAATTATAAGCTTTTAGGAGGAGATTCGATAACTATAGCTGTTTGATGAATTCATATATATTCCCAAATGTGTACAATAAAGATCTTAAGATCGATGCGGATACATGTTATTACTTATGCTCAATTTATTTCTGTAACTCGGTTAGCTAATGTCTATAATGTTTGCCGTGGCACTAACAAGAAGTTACCAACGATACCAATCAACTTCCAACTTTAGGCACCAAATCATGTATCATATGAGGCCTATCGATGTAATTATAAAGCACGTACTACTACACGTCTTATACAAGTATATATAGCTCATATTATTATACGTATATATTCTTTGAGCTAGCCCTAAATAATAAGACTGGCTTCCTTTAGCATTTACCTTCGTCCTCCGGATAATCGGATTGATTAAATGATAACCCATTTTCTCCACCCCGGTCTTCTCTTTGATTTGTTACTCGAAGCATTAGCTTCCATCAAATGTTAATGTACTTATATTTTCATAGTTGTGAGAGCTTTGATTATCTACTAAAGAAATACAAACAGATGAGTTTGTTATACTGACAGCTGAAACAAGTCATTCATAAACTATGATCTTTTTCTTTTCTTTTTTCTTAAATTTGAGGCAATCGGAACCAATAAAGGGGATCGAATTGATTACAGGTATCAAACATCCTCTTGATATATCTGAAAGAAAGTTGTGCAAAGCATTGCGAGTTACTAAGTTTATCGCTTATGTCGTTCCAGGGTAGGAAGAACTTAGTTAGGCAGCAGTAGCACTACGTTTTTTTAGGTCGAAAGGCAGCACTACGTTGAAACACATCCTTTGACAGCAAGAAAACACAAGAAAAATTAGTCTTACAAGAAGGCATGCATTAACAGAAAAATACTAATAGGACTCCTTGTCTGTAGCTTTGTATCATATCGACATATTCCAAAAACTAGCTATAGTTGTCTCCTTGTCCCTTGAAATTCACAATATGTATGTTTTATTATCGATCCTTGGTTTTACCACAGCTGCTTCATATATCCTCAGCATATACTAAAAGCGACATAGATGATATTATGAAACTTTTGGCTCTAAGCTAGCATGGCCCTTTTGATCTTCAATCCTAGTGCAAAAAACATTCCCTGGTTATGATTATAAATGCTTCAATGTTGCAGAAACCTTCCCTTATAACCTTACCAAGATCAGATAAGTTTTTGGAAGAAAGGCAAACTTTGTACTGCAGGAATGACTGGGTACTTGGTTTGTTTGTCATTGGGGATCTGCCTTGTACTTCAAGCTCAACACACTCATGCCAAAGAAAGTATGCTCGATGGATCCGTAAATTTACCTAAAGTTCATGAAAAATTTACCGATCCTAATTCATTTTATCACATTCATTTGTCCTCGTAGTTGTTCCTTGCTCATTTTCAGTACAAGGCAGGACTGATTGATTATTTCTGTTCATGATCATGTTTGTTCTTTCAGATAAAACAGACCCGACGGAGAATGTGAATCTAAGTCCATTCCAGGCCTGGAGAAGTGCTTATTACTGCTTGCAGAAAAAGGTAAGAGCACAAAATACTCATAGATATTGCACTTTAAAAAACTTAAAAACAATAATCCATCTTACTAGTAGTAGCTAGATGAATGGTTTCTTGTGATGCACTTGCTCATAGTGTCTCAATTTATCCTTGTTATTAGGCCCCTGCTAATTGCACAACATTTGAGACGGTTTCGCTGACAGAGAAAGGACTACTGGATGTGATCCCAAGTGAGATAGGAGAATACTGCAGTGCGGCCTCAGGATGTGCACAACATGTTTTGGATGTTCTTAAGTGCATCCACCTTTGCAAAAGAGACTTCTGGTTTGCCAACAACGCCACTGTTTCAGTGCTCAATCAAACCATTCATGATGGATGCTCTAAGAATCAAAGTACATGCTCCTTGTCTTCTTTTTAGCCATCTCCTAATATGAATGTGTTATGAATCATTTGATGGATTTGAGGTCTTGTTAATGCAGGTATTTCGACACTGAGTTGGAAAAAGAGCAGTGGGATGAAGGTGCAGCAGAAGATGTATATACCATTTGTTGCATCACTATCAACCTTGGCCTTCATAGCCATCTTCAACATGTGAAACTTTTTTTCTCCTGCTGTGTGATATGCGATAAATCGGAACCATATGCAAGTTTTTTTTATGAAGTTAGGCTTACCCATCTATGGTGCTATATATGTTAAAATTATCAATAAGATAAAAAACTCTTAATCATGTTTGCACCAATTGTAGCTCTTGCAATATCATGTTGTAGTAATAATAGATCTCTCATATTCGACTGAAAAAATTGACCACTGGTGTCAGGACTCTTGCACCCAATGCAAATGACATATTCGTCTGAAAAAATTAAGTGTAGAGGCATAAGAAGAAATGAGACGTTAGGAACAACCGTGAAACACAAGAAAACACATTCAAAAGAACCAAATAAAATTGCTAAGCATGAAAACCAATGAAGACCATACCAGATTAAGAATTGCAAATAAAAGATGCACAAACCACAAGATGAGATACTCACTAACATAACGCCGTAGTATTCCTTCGGAATTCTTGGGTGAAAAGGCCATAACATGATCTGGCTGCCTATGCATCCTGTAATTCAACATTACAGGTATGCAGATCAGATACGCATTTCATTGCATTTGACATGGTGAATCAGATCAAACAACATAATCTTTTATTTTTCTCATATTATGCATCAGCCTTTGACCTGGCTACCAATTCCTACATAGTACAAACCATAGATACTCCTTCAAATATATCAAACTGTGCATCTTTGAACTATAAAAGTTTGTTTTGGTTCATGAGACGAGAGAACAGAACCTACGTCTTACATAAGTCCATGAAATTAACAAAGACAGTTTTCTTTGTGCCCTCACGAAGTAACTGTGGAGGCCTCATAGTTGTCCTACGCCTGTCACCAGCCAGCTCAGGATTATTCTCCCGAAGAATGTTGAACACCCTGCCAAGAAGCTGCAGTGAAAATGCAAAGAATAAGAAAATCATTCACAATGAAGGCCCCTGAAGCACTTCCTTCTCCTTCTTGCACTTCCTTCTTCTTCTTCTTCTTCTTCTTTTTCAAACCAGAGAATGTACTTTCCTGTCCATCAGAAACTGTAAAGTGGAAAAATATAAGTCCTTCGAAAATGTGACATATATAGTATAGTTGGAAAAGAAATCACCGCAAGGTAATCAATGGTTCACTTAAAATACTTGCCAGGTTTTCTGTTTTTTCAGCCAACTTGTCCACAGAATAGCTTGAAGAATCCCGAACTACAACTTTCTTCATTTTCTTCTTTTTAGTTCGATCAAAACCGGTTCTTAACTTCTTGTTCCAAAGTGAAATTTCCTTCAAAAGGATCTAATTTTAAAGAAAACTAGGAACACAATTTTAATTCCAAAGAAAATCAGAACACAATTTCTTTCTCTCAAATTGTAGACAAATCTATTAAAATCTCACGCATCTAAGCAGATTTTAAACCATGAAGATTCCTCAACAAAATAGGAAATAAACACAGAAAACTAGGACTTACATCTGGAACCTCCTCCTTCACAGCATTCTTGTTCTCTTCAGCCATGTTTGCTACCAACCATATGAGATTAAATCAATCTATTTGAAACAATTACAAACAATGCCACATTTTCCGACTTGAATCAAAAAGAAATGAACAGAAAAGCCTCAAGGCCCTCAACGTAATGTAACCAGTAGCCTTGCAAGAAATTATTACACAAAAAATAACTCTATAACGATCAGAGACCTTGAATTAACAGAGTGGCTTACATTGTTGAAAGAAAGGTTTCCTTGTGACTGTAATTTTTCTTGTGAACTTCCACCTTCTCTATGGTGCTCCGTAAATTGTAACTCGCTATTTATACGCCTTTTTCGTAGCTTTTGTTACTGTTTGGGGTGTTCCTTGGTATTTCATAGAGGCCCATTGGGCTTCTGTAATTTTCTTGGTCAACACGCAGCAACAATGAGCGTGGGCTGGTAATATCCCCTATTCAAATTTCATTTTCATGCCCATTCGGCATTACTATTGACTTTTTTGGATAAACGTAGGACTAGTTCATCGTCCCTTACGATAATTTATTGAAATAAAATAATTTTACAATCATATGAATGAGGACATACACACAAATTAACGGAATCTAAAATTAGGAAAACCTAAATAATCTCTATTGCAATGACTCACCATAAGCTTTGTAGCTGAATCCTAACAAGTGAAACTATCAGAAGATGCACCGGAATTAGCAAGAGCATCAACAGCTTGAATGTCTTCACGAAAAGTATGGCTCGATTTAAAATGCATTTTGGATATAAGATGCAAGCAGTTGTATCATTCCACAAGAAGATACCAAGGCACTAAATGAGAGAAACAGAGGAAAAAAAGAATAAGGGAAAAATTCACCTCCAACCACACATACTTCTAATCTTTAACCCAAGTTAGTTTAATAGCTTTAATGACCGCTATGACCTCTGCAGCCACCAAACTAGGTATATCAAGAGTAGAAGAGAATACAACTGGGCATTACTATTGACTTGAGTTGGCAATTTTTCGTTTTCCAACTTGTTTCGTATTTTTTTTAATAATATCGATAATGATATATTGATACTCAAGTCAGAAAATGTCATTACATATCCTCTCTTTACCAACTATGAATAGATAAAAAAATTTGTGATGTAATATCACAGTGATACATGGAATAGGTATAATTATTAAAACATTAAAGCGCTCTTAAAGAGCCTACGAATTTAGTGCGACAAGCAAAATTACAGGTAAAATTACAAAATAAAATAAAAGAATCTTAGACTCATACCCATAAGCCCAAGTCCATATCCATTTGAACCACCCATATGAGGCCCAAAAACCAAAACCCAGATTGCAGCCAACTCCAAGACACAATAACCCTAGTTGCTTTAAAGTCTACCATCATCGTCTTTGGTCTGCCTTCAGCCCACGTCAGATTCTTCACGGCTAGAACATCTCTGTCAGCTGCCTCGTCAAACTGAATTTCCGTCATAGTAGTCCTTAACTTGAGCCCAACCTGCATCACCGATAAACAAGCTCTGTGGACTAACACCATCACTTTGGAGACTGGCCTCCAACCAGATCGACAACCTTAATCCTCATCAAAGAGACCTTGTCCTCACTTTCTGCCAGATCTAGTCCATCCCGAGTTAGTCATCATCGCCATCATTCTAAGAGATCGACTTTGTCGGCCAACAACTGCAACCCGAGCATGGATATGCTGATCCACCGTCAAAGCAACACCCTCAACCGAGACAAAACTCAACCGGAGCCACGGAAAACACGATCAAGATTCTAACATCGTTGGGTAAGAAAACACAGCCTCCCCACCACCGTGTTGTCTTCGTCCTGCCACCGCTTGGTCTGGAGAACACGAAGCTCTCTGCCAACATTCTGAAACCTAGGTTTCACACCTCTAGGTCGCTCCGTGATTCACGGGGGCCCTCTTATCGCACTTTTTCTAATCCAACTTGTTTCATATAGCGAAGGAATGTAGTGTCGAAACACCTAAAACACCTATACTTTTACATGCCTTACACAGAGAACTAATACTCATGGCCTAACTTGAGGTGGGCGGGAATAGGCGGCTCCTTCATGCCCGGATATACAGTAAACTTTGTCTTGAAACGTACTGTTTACGAGTACCATACTTTTGTTTATTGTCATATGAGCTTATTTTGTAAACTTGCCTCCACTTGGTAAAATCTCACCTGTTAAACGAAGTTGCCTCAAGTCGGGTTTTCGAAACCTCATGTTTTTCATCAAGTTTACAAATCAACAAAATAAAACCCGTTAGCAATTTTACCGTATCATGTTATACATTTCTTTATAACGTAACAGTAAACATACCTCTTAAGATTTGTCTCATCAAAAGTGTTAACACTAGTGTTAACTAAACATGTGACTGTGCAAGCATTATCTTTTGACGTGGAAAACACTCTCCCTTTATAGGTAAGGCTAGGATGAATTAATGCATATGAACGATGTGATGCATCAACTTTGTAAAATAAGTCGTTAAATGTAATATTAGTCATTAAAGTTGTAATATTAGTCTTCAAAGTTGTAAAAAAAACTAGTTACAACATTAATCATCATTTGTCCTTAAAGTGGTAATTGAGTCCTCAAAGTTGTAATGAGTCCTTAAAATTGTAATTATCACTTTAAAGACTCAATTACCACTTTAAACACACATTTTATCATTTTAACAACACATGATGACTAATTTTGTAACTAGAAAATTTACAACTTTAAGGACTCATATTACAACTTTAAGAACTAATATTACTATTTTGACAATTCATTTTATATAGCTTTTTTTCATAAAAGTTTAGATAAGAGGGGGGCCTTCCTACTTATCAGGGTTAGTGCAAACCCTGCGACCTAGACCCGGAGGCTTTCGGATTTGTTGATTGGGGAGGAGTTTCACCCATGTTTATTGAGAAGTGACACTCCCCTCAAGGGCCCGGAGGCATTTCTCAATTCATTTTATATAATTGATGTATCACATCATTCACATGTATTAACACATACTAAAATTTCTCCTCCGTTTATTTGATGGCTACTACAAAAAATGCTCTTTCTTCATCGAAAAGATTAAACTAAACGAAACACAACAGTATTGAGCTTGATGTCAGCTTCGATTGTCATTTTGATCGAGAAGTAGAGCGGAGAAGTGCCAAGAACCTTGATCATCCAACTTGCTTTCTCTTGTGAATCGATTCGAGGGTCAAAGCTTTTCCCAACAGCATTCCACCTTCCGATTTGGCCTTACTCTCCATGGTTGGAAATTTCTTCCCCTAAAACATTTCGTTTTCTGAGAATTGAAAAGACTAGAATGCGATCTATATTGGTCGTCTTTGTCTAGTCCGAAGTGGGGAATGGAGCGCTTTGTTTTACTCGATCAAATTCAAGTTTAAAAACCAAGCAAATCTTGGAAAAGTCGGGGGGGCTTCACTTCGCAGAACCTTCTGCCTCTTTTTGCAAATTAGCTTTTGAATTTCCCAAAGCAAAATATAGCATACAGTATGTGTGGTTTAAACTTGAAAGTTGACATCAAATTCCATAAAACTATGTTTTCAAATCAGACATTTCCATGGAACCAGGTCATGCATGATGATTTCATATATTTCGATGAGTCCAAATAACACTCGAAATAACCGACCATTTTACTTTTTTATGATTTGAGTAGAAGACATATATTGTTCTCAATGAGCTGAACTTGTTGAATAATTCACCATCGTTGATGAAGATATGAAAATACAAACACTACAAGACCAACTGACCAAGATACAAGATTGTGAGAAAAAAAAGGTGGGCAAGTACGGGCGGTCGGTAATTACATCTCAAACTTTGTATTTTAATTTGTATTGAGATAAAATGACTTAATAATAGATTAATTATCTCGTCTTATTGGTTATATGAGCTGTTTAATGTTTAATTCATATACCGAAAAACAGAACAATAGTGCGCTACTAAATAGATCATTAGGTCGCTCCGGATTCAAATCACTCATATATAGATGAACCCCATCCTATGATCCCAATCTATTCACATTCAGAAATATCACGCACCACGAATAATGCTACTACTTGATGATGGCAATGGCAAGCAACAGTTGCTCATATCTGTTTGGTTTTGTGGCACTCAGTCTTATCCACACACATCTGGACCAAGTGGATCTTCACGAAATTCTGCATCACTCTCTTAAAAGAATCTATGGTTCTGCCTTTATATATTTGTCACTCAGGAGGACTTGGTCACCAATGTTTTTGTCACTGTTTTGGCTAGAAAGTATAAATGTCGAATCTAAAATCCAGCGTTCTCCTAGACATTCCAAGAGAAAATATCCTCCCTCTTCCTTGCATATATAGTCATTTACTTCCTATTTAATTTGCTGCGAAGAGTTGATGTACATTTATAGAATTGGCAGTGAGTTGTAGAAGCTGCATACTGGGTACACTTATTTCGATCCATTCCGTGCACACCTTGCCTCAAAACAACTCATATAACCTCCCATTAAATGGGTGCCGAACTGTCCCCAAATATACTAAAGACTACAACGCGACTATTGATTTGAAAATTCTGTGTATTGTAGTCATTGTTAGATTCGCACTACTTACAATAGTGTATCCTATGTCAGATATTCAAATTGAGGATACTGAATTATGTTTTTATGACGTCATTTGTATGTAAAAGATTATCTTTTTGTTTCGACTGGTAATATAATTTTATTATCAAAATTATATAGTATTTATATTCGCTAAATTAACTTATCTACATAATTTCAATGTAGGGTGACCTAAGGAAGTGGCATCTACATGGCTACATCCCACATTTGGTATTTATTATCTGAATATAGAAAGTAAATCTAGTAAGGAAAGAGATGAATTGAAGATATATATATATTTATATAATTAGTGGGAGGGAGGCGGCCGAAGGTTCATATGCTCGTGGATGGGCCCTATTGGGCTTTGGTTGCTTTCATATCTGTTTGGTCACCAACCCGTGGGCCCCCACCAATTCTCTCTCCTCCCTCCCTTCTCCTATCTTCCCTCCAAATCTAGAGAGATCGAGAGCCTCCCGCCAAATCCTATTCCCATTCCCATGATTCCAAATCCCACTTGACCCGTAGCCGCCGGTAGCCCACTTCATTACCCGGTTTGACACTTCAAATCTTAATTCTTAGAATTACAAAAACAAATTTAATTTTTTGGAAATAATAAAAACAAAAAAAAGAACTACTGCCGAATCTGGGGACCCATTCGCCCCTAATTGGCCCTCAATCGGTCATTTGGTTCATGCATCTAAGAATGGAGAACCAGTTGCTTGAAAGATACACCAAGATTTTATCCTATGAATTTTCTTCATGTCTAAATCTTTTGCGTAATGCTGCAAGAGTTCATGTGTTTTCTACGTCTCCCATTTCTATTGAGCATAAATATCATGATGATGTCAATATAGTATATTTATTTCTTTTGAGTTTCACAATCAGTAGTTTGAGACAAACAAAATCGTCACACAATCTTCTATTAATCTATTTGATGTATTTTTAATATTTTAGTTTTCACGGTTTTACTTCGGTGTATTTGACGTTACACCCAATTTGATACTCATTTTAGATTACACCTATATTGTTTTAAAATACGCCAAACTTATTAGAGCATCTTTAATAATGCTAGTCATTTCTAAGTTAAATTTAGATCAAATGAGTTAAAATGTTATTTTAGTTAGTCACTTCAGAAATGTGGCTGCATCAATGTTCTTTATTTTAGCTAGCATTACATCAACATTGTTCTACAAATAAAAATTAAATATTTTAAATATATTTATATTATTATATATCACGTAAATATCTTACAAGGAATGCATTAAATTATAGATAGCCTCATCTGAGTCATTTCGCTAGCTAAAAGTAATAATAACTAAACTTATAGCATCTCCAACAACTCATGTAAAACTAGAATAATCTCTATTTTGGAGGAAAAACATCATTTTTTGCTCCAATAGCTCATGTAAAGGATCCTCTATAATACAAAAAGTGAGAAGAGATAAACATATCATCCAAAAGCATCTCCAACATCTCTTTAATAATTTATCTATTCTAAATGAGGAAATCATAAAATCTTTAAAATAAAATGAGCTCAACTCCAACCGTTCTTCTATTCTATTGTACAACATTAAATGTTTTTATGTATAATTTATGTATCTATATAAATATTATATATTCATTCAAATTAAACCCTAAATTTAATGTTAAATTTGGTAATTTTATGATGTTTTTCCTTTTTTAGAAGAGACATAATGAATTCTATAAGGAAAACAATAAATTTTAGAGATTTATTGATGAATATACAAATTTTAAGAATTATATAGATATAGAGGATATATTTCTCTTTTTTTACTTTTTGTAAAATAGAATATGCTTTACATGATCTGTTGGAGCCAAAATATGATGTTTTTCTCTTAAATTGAGATAATTCTAGTTTTATATAAGCTGTTGGAGATGCTAAACATATAAATTTTTTACAAATTTGTATCTTCATGTAAACTTTATTGCTTGTCTTTTTTGAATTCATTTTATTCCCTAAATAAAGAACAAAACGACATTAAGTTAAAACAAGTAACCAAATTATTTAGGTTTGATTTGAATCATTTATACATTTCTATAAATTCATTAAATTATACGGAAAATATTTGATGTTGTATATAAAATAGAAGAGCTGTTAGAGTTTCACTCATTTTCTTATAGAGATTTTATGATTTCCTCCTCTATAATAGAAAATTAATATAAGAGCTATTGAAAATGCTCTTAGACTAGTCTGGTAGAGCTCTGAAAATATCAAAAAAATATAAACACGCTCTCTAAAATAGCTAAAAGTTAAAATAGAGAGTCTTCTAAAGTTTCTCTTAATTTGGTTTGTCTAAACTAAATAAACTTATGATTTAAGATAAATAATAAAACCTATTTTTCTAGAATTACAGAAATTGTGAGCCTTCATAAACCCTAAACTCTAAACCCTAAAACCTTATACCCAAAACTCAATTCCTCCATAAACACTAACTCCTAACCCCTAACTGATGTGTTTGTATTTTCCTATATTTTTATGCACTTTAATCTTGATATTTGTATATAGTTTTCCTTGTTTTTAGTTTATTTACTTAGAATAGTGTGTTTGTAGGTTTGAAGAGAAAAAACGAGGGAAAGAAGCAAAAAAAGGATAAAGAAAGATTGAAAGGCATTTGCAATCCTAACAGCTGGAGCAGTCTCAACAAAATAGCCAACTTTGAGGATTTAACTGTGTTGATCCAAGAAGAACCACAGAGTGAACCTCATATGCATGAAAAGCCATGATGTCTACCTTTTACAGAATTTTACGGTTCATGATTTCGATATTCTTAGAGGGAGATATGGCCGTTTAAGTACAAGTTGTTCAGTTTGCGCGGATATGCGATGTGTTTCCAAAAACTCGAGTTTTCAAGACCCGAATGACTTGGCGGAATTCCAGGAGAATTAAGTCAGTATTGTGTACGTTTTGAGAGTCCAAAACATGTTTTCCTTGGACTTTTAGAAGTCTCCTATTTGGGCTTTGTGGTTAAAGAGAATGTAAAGCCTGAAATAATAAGGAAAAATACACCATATAAATAGGGATTTTGTCAAGCACGGAAAGAGAAAGGAAGAGACCGATCATTCCAGATCATATTTTCATCTAAAGAAGTTGCTGCCCTTCATCGGTTCCATCTTCCATCTCCATTCAATTAGATTTTTTATGTTTTCTTTGAGCATGAGTAGCTAAACTCTTTTCTAGCACTAGGATGAAACCCTAACATGACTGTCTACATGTTTTGATATTCAATTGATGGATTATTAGTTTCTTTTCAGATAAATTCTTAATCTCTGTTTGATTTGTTGCTTGTGTTAAAGTTCTATTGATTTGCGACCATTAGGCTTTGCATCTAGCTATCAGAAGTAGAATTTGAGGCATACCTGCAATAGAATTCTATTTAGCTTCTTGAGATTAGGGATTGTGAATTATAATGTTGTCGTAACTCGTAACTGGAATGGTAGTTTGCATGATTCTCTGTTTTCTAAAATGTCATGAATCTTATATGTTAAATTTATGCAGTAACTGGATATACTGTATATTAGGATATACGATCTCTGTTATACCTGGAGAGTATCATACTAATAAGGAGAACTAAGGTTTAAGTGTCGTAACTGAACTTCGATACGAGAATCGTTATCTGGAAAAACAAAAGAATTCATTAGTTGTGTCAAGTTGTAAATAAGATTGTTTGTGGTAGATTCTGACACCCTATGTTCATCATCATCATCGTATTCTTACTCTTTTCGAATTAAATTCTTTTCTCTTATTTTCTGTTTACAGGTTACTTTTCAGTTTCATAAAACCCTTTCTCAAAACCCCAAAAATCAAAAGTTCATTTAGTCTTGAGTCATTGTGTTTGTCTTTGTTGCATTGTGTTTCTTGTTTCTGTGTGTTTTAGAATAGTTAGATTAGGTATTTCATAATTTAGATTGAACTAATATCCACATAAGAACGACAACCCCTTTTTTCATTATCTATACTACATGCATCCCTAAACCTTTACCATATACTCTGACCCTTCTTAATGAATATACTCTGACCCTTAACTTAAAACTCTATATCCAAAACTTAATTTCTCTATTTGTAATTTCACTTAAGACAAAATGGTCAGTAGAGAAAATGTGATAATTTTAAATTTTTAAATTTAAAATTTGTAAGGCAAATAAAATAAATGTATTGAATGTAAATTAAATTAAAAAATGTGAATGAGTTTATATTCCAATAGAGTCTAATTGATGAGTTTTTCTCTAATTATCTCTTTTATTTATGATATTTGAACATAATAACTTTTTGTTTTATGTTTCTTGCTCTAGATTCAATTTTTTATTTATCAAATCTAGAGATTTAATCTGAGGGAGAGGAACATAATTCCCACAAATCATCTTTTACCCGATATGCAGGGGGCAGATCCGTGTGGCTATGTAAATTATAGACACAATTATACTCCAATTCTAGATCATTAGTTCATGTAACAACTAATGGTTGAGATTAACTTGTGATTATGATCGTTTTAAGTAAGTTCTATTCATGGACCGCATAATAAGTTATGGTTTAGTTATATGCGACTCCAGTAGCAGCACATGGAAACCAATAAACCGACAGATCGGTCATGAAAGAATTAACAGCTAACAAATCTGATAGAAAGTCGTCGACAAATCACAGTTTCAGTTGAAACTAAATCTAAAAATGTAGAAATGGTCGTCCTAATTAGATATTTGACAATTTGTATTACACTGATGGAGACCGGGAATGGACTGAAGCCAGACCCGACGAATGACTACGTGCCATCTCTTCCTAAAAATAAGTCTCTGCATCTTGAAAACGAACCTTTTCCGGCACGTGATATTTACTATTAATGCCACTGTTAACATTGACCCGCCGGAGAAGAAGATTCATCGATTCAAACGCACCCCATCTACCCTACGACCATCCAATCAGAAGCCGCCACATATACAAATTTGTACAGATCATCACTGCTGAAAATACCACTAAAATCTCAATATCTCGCAGCCGGAGTATAACACATTCAAACTTACATCGCACCAGAAGAACCCATTCATTGCATTTTGAAGAAAATAAATAAATAATCGTTGAACTTCAATCGCAGAAACCCCTTCATTGAACAAGAACTCCAGAAGAAACCCATTACAATAATTGTTCTTTAGCCACAGATTTCCAACCAAATCTAAACAAACCTTCCATCTAATTCCACTTACATTTAACCAATCTCACTATTTCTTTTAGGAACGGCGACGGTGGTGAAAAGCTTCATCTAGATTGTAATCTGAACATGTGAATTGGAGAGGGTGGGATTTGCATGTGAAGAGGTGATGAAAATCGACGACATATTGATTCAGTGTGAGACATTGAGATTTTGATGGTCTTTTTAACAGTGATGACCTGTAAAAATTTGTATACGTGGCGGCTTCTAGTTGGGTGGTCGCAAGTTACACGTGGTGCGTTTAACCCACGCAAGAATTCCTCCCCTTCGTTCCATTCAAAGAAACCAATTTAAAATATGTATTCTACATACTTAACCCCAAAAAATCATTACAGTAATCATAATTAGATAATTCTTGCTTTTCAACGCTAGGCGTGACATCCAAGGAATCAAGCACACCATCGATTAATATAATTTTACCTACTTTCCTACATTTTGTTTATCCTTTTATTTTTCTCCTTCATAACTATCGAATTAACGACTCTAATACTCAACATTACACACAATATACATACACCCTGAAATAATAATAATTAATTATTATATTTAATTTTTATTTAAAAAATTAAATAATATCAAGCTAATCATTTATTTAAATTAATTTAAATACACTAACAGATTACAATAATAAATAAATATTCTCATATATATAATTTACTAATTACAATTCCACCGCCTTAAATTTAAAACGTACTTAACATTCGTCACAAAATCGCCGATTATTTCAAAAAGCGGCATTACTCTTGCTCATATCACTAATCACACTCCGTGGTTTGACAAAAGGAACACTCGGGGCATTTTCGGAATTGTACCACACTGGCTTGCGTTCCTTAGTCCAACACTGACACGTCACACTACACAGTACCAACAGCAAAATTACGGAACACTCCCTAGTCTCTGCGTCCACGTATCTTGGTGGGAAAAGACACGCGGGATGCACTTGATTTAGGAGATGACGTCAACCAGGAAGTCGTTGACGTCAAACTCGCCGAACTCGTCGTGGTTGAAGTTGTTGTTCGCCGGGACCATTATGTCCGGCAGGTTCAGAAACGGCACGTCGTAGTCGAACCCGAAGGGATGGACGTCGTCACAGTAACGGAACCCGTCGAGAGGGGCGGGGTCGTCGTAACGGAGGACCGACGTGGGAGATAACGCCGGTTCTTCATTGGGAGACGAGTCGCACGTGGCGGTCGAGCCGAAGCTTCTTTCCTCCTCATGCGCGGTGGGGACCTTGTCAGCAACGGTCTCCACCTCCGTCTTGACGGCGTTAGGAAAGTTGGTGACGGCGTCAGGACCTCTGAGCTTGACGGCGGCTCTGTCGTAAATAATGGCGGCTTCCTCGGCGGTGTTGAACGTCCCGAGCCAGAGCCGCTTCCGTTGAACCGGGTCACGGATCTCCGCGGCCCATCGACCCCACGGCCTCTGCCGGACACCCCGGAAATGCCTCTTACGGGCCGGATCCGAATCCGGCGACTTCGGATCGGGTCGGGTCTCGGGCAATTCACTCTTCAGCACCTTGAAATAGGAGGAAGCCGGCTCGAAACTGATCTCCTTTACATGTCGTTTGACCCTGCGCACGGCGGAGCTCTCATCGTCGTCGCTGTCGGAGTCCGTGGCGTCCGGGTCGGTGAGGATGATCCGAACCCGCTTCTGTAACAGCCGGGTCTGTTCAAGATGGGTGTTTTCTTGAACGAACTTGCTCACTGAGATAACGTGCTCTGAGAATTTGGCCATGGATGGTTTCAGGTGAGACCCTCCAGTTGTGGGTCAGGGGTTTTGAGGTGAATGAAACGAGATTGAAGAGATGGGTTTGTTCATAAATGGAATTGAAGAGAAGGGAGTGAAGAAAAACAAGATTGGAGAGATGGGTTTGGTCATGAGCAAAGTGAGCTGAACTGGGTTGGTGGTGGGAGTGAGGGTTTTGGATTTTGAGATAAGGGGGCTTGGTAGTAGTAAGAAGCTAAAACCCTTAACCCCCTTGCAAGTTTGTGAGAGAAAGAAAACGGAGAGAAATGGAGATGGGGAGGGTTTATATAACGGGGATGGAAGTCACTGTGTGTCTGGTTTTATCACTATAGAAAATAAAAATATCTCGTACTTGGTTTTTTATGTATTTGGTAGATTTGGAAAAAAAGAAATTGAAATGGTTCCTCGTGGTCATGTCGGAAACCTGCATCCAGCTGCCTCTGATCGACGTGTCAGTCGCCCTCTTCCATTCTTTCTCCATCCCCCACTTGAAAACTTACCTGTCAAAACGTTTACATTTTCAAGCAGTTGCCTAAACTCTCATCCTTCCTTGTCTTGTTTGGTGTATAGCCTACGTCGCACAATAGTAATCGATGAACTGCCTCAGACATTAGAAATTTCACAAATTTACCGCTACGTGACATTAGGTTAATTATCTTATCAGGTGTTGTGGCAACACTTCACATTTGGGATTTTACTTGTTTTGATGACATGTAAAATAACTGTCTTGATCGACTACGATGCTTTCATGAGCCAGTGATGATATGAATTGCTCAGCTTGTAGCTATGCAGGGACTATAGAATAGTGTGTGCACATCATGCGTGATGATATGTCTCAGAAGAGTCGGAAAAATTCTTAGCTAGGCGACTGTGCACTATTGGCAGCGTCTGCATGAACGGTGTGTGTTTACATAGAGTAAATCCAAAGAGCGATTTGTCTCAGCCTTGTGTTGGTGAAGATGAAAATGGCACAGCTCTTTCCTCGGAGCTGTCTCTTGTGTATGGTGGTTTTCCCAAAAGCATGTTGGGGAAGCACTCTTTTACCTTCTTCTTTTTCACTCTTCTACCCGACCTGCCTAAGAATTGGGAGGCGTGATTGCAGCACAGTAAATTTTGAAGTAGAATCTGGGGAAGAGGGTTCCAAATTTCTACATATATGAGTGCATGCCAGGCCATAGCTGCCACACCATTCCCACATAGTGGACCCAAATTTAAATTTTTCTTGACCTCTTCCAATCTATGCCACTACAACTTGAACTCTCTCACTGTTGCAGTTGCCAAATGCCACCCCGTTGTATTATATTATTGTGCTAACAAATATAAGAGTGGAGGGTTAGTCAAAATAAAATAGGATTGAAATTGAATAAAAGGGGATTGGAAAAGTTGGGGGAGTTGGTATTTGATGCTTGGAGAAGAAGCAAAGGCACAATAAAGAGGACGTGATTGATATACAGAAGTGGACTCGCAACGTTGGCAATAATGTGCTAGAGTTGGGGGAAAAAGGAGGGAGGAGGGGGGAGAGGGGTCGCAGTCTAAGTTGCTTGAGGATCAAGTGACGAGTCTGATCGAGGTGATGCAACTCTGTGTATTATAAATGGAGCAATTTCTGACGATGGATTACTTTAGATCATGCATGACGTTGCGACTACTATTATGACTTGGGCTATGCTGCCTCTGCATGCTAGAAAAGGATGCCTTGCGTTAGACATCGGGAGCAGCTCAAATCCTATCCTAATATTAGGTTCTGGAAAATGGTATTTTACATATACAAATACGCATACTTCTAGTAGCATTTTTTTCATTTCTTTTTGAAAACCGGGACGTACGGTTTTTTAGAAAAATTAGTCTTTATGTTATAATCACTTGCATTAGTTGAGACATATACCATTCTAATACTTTTGCTTAATTGTCTTATCATTTCTGCGCCTCTAACGTTTTGTCTGGATCAACAGGTAAAGGTTGTGTCTGTGTCTTATTTCGTTGAAAAAAGAGAGAAGAGGGTAGGCTCTGAGTTGACCGTCTCTTTTCTCAATAATCAATAGACCCGGTAATTTGCTGGAAACTGACCCGGAAGATCACGTGAATTTGGACACGAGTATTCAGCAACATTCATTGCGACCCCTCCCCCCTACAGAACTGTCATGAATATATGCCTGCTGTCAATTGCATCTAGTAGCTGCACATCGCACAACCACATCTATATTTTCAATATCAAAGTTCTTGGTAGAAAATTCAACCACATTTTAATGGATTAAAAAGAAACAGAAACAAAATGCAGATCGATCCTAATGATGAATGAATTCCTTATATCATGATCTGATGCTATGCACAGTTCAGAGGCCTGAAGACAAGTTCAAAGTTGGAGAAACATGAGCTAGCAAAAACCATTAAAGCATTATTTCTTAAGAGGGGATCAACAAACAAACCATTCACTTGATAACTAACACAGCAAAGATACAATACAGTTTTTTCCCATCTCCAAATGCCTTCAAATGAATATTCACAGATTGAGAACCAGGTTCCTTGATCAAATCAGGACAAATAAATTTCCAATGTTTCAATGTTTTAACTTAAACGGAGATGGAATCATGCATTTGCAACGATTTACAAATGCTCAGAATTTTTCTTAGTTGTCAGCCCATGGCGTACTTTTGTGTCCAGCTGCGAGCAGTGGATTCATACTTGGCCCTGTCGGTCTTGTACATGTGTGCAATTTCAGGAACAAGGGGATCATCAGGGTTGGGGTCTGTCAACAGGGAGCATATGGATAACAGCACCTGAAACACCAAGTTCATTTGAATCACCATGACAAATCTCATGGTAGGAACAAAAAGCAAGGAGTGTAAGCAAACATAATATAGATAATAACGGACAGAGTCCTATACCAGACTATAATGATATAATCAACTCCATCCCAAACCATGTAACTAGGAAGAAAAAACAATGCGCATAAGCTAACATAACATAGATAAAAACAGTCCTATACCAGACTACAATGATATAATCAACTCCATCCAAAACCATATAACTATGTACTGTCAATTTCATCCATATTCTTAAATTCATGAGCATGACACCACCTATGGCCAAGGCAAATGGTATCATGAAATATGACATGGAGTGGGAACCATGTCAGTGGATTGTTCAGCTAATGGTACATATCCTTATTAATCTGGTGGCAGGACTACAATTGGACTCCGAGAAAACACAAGTGACAGGCCTCTTATAGCAAGGAGGAAATAGTTCCACAGACCTTGGAAATGGTTAGTGCTGGACTCCATTGTTCTTTAAGAATATCAAGACATATGCTTCCATTGCTGTTGATGTTTGGATGGAATACCTTGGTCCTGAATGCAACCTGAAAGCATACTCAAGTTAGCCTTCTGAAACATCGTTACAATGATCAAATACAAGATGACATGATAACAAGCATAATGCAATAACTTAAGCACACATAAGCTAGCCTCAGAAAATTATAAGTCATATCTCAATGAACAGTGACTGAATGATAACATGACCACCAAACCAAGCCTTTTCCAAATAAGCACTCATGTCTATCAATCAGATAAGCATCACAAGAATCAACTTTCTGCATTACAATAACAACAGCATTCTGAGGCAATTAATATACAAAATTGACAACTGGCAAAGGAATAGTTTTTAAGAATAGCTCAATCTAATGATCAATTGACCTTTAGTTGAAATTAAAAAGACACCATATGCACCAATTGTTGATTCTAAAAGAAATTAAAGGATAATGTGATAGAAGGGGATGATAAACAAGTACGTCACTACTGTTTGATATTGTTCAGTAAATTAATCCACTCACCAAAAAACTTTACTCAAGCCACAAATATAAAACATCCAATCACTAACAAAATGTTCCCCAAGAAACTTCCACGCTATGTAACACAGTTTCTACAGACTTCATATCTAAAGCATTTTCTTCTTACAAGGAATGACAACTATCTTTATACAAATCATCTTCAATCATTCAATTACAACACACAGAAGTCATGATTCATTCATTGCAATGCATAGAGGAGTAATTACAGAAGCATTGAAACAATCTGTCTTTTGCCTTTAAAGAGGGGGGAAGTAATAACCTTTGGGGGCTTGAATGGATAATCCGGAGGGAAATGAATCGAAACTAGGAAAACACCACCTGCATACGGGCTATCAGCAGGTCCCATAATTGTTGCCTGCCAATGGAACATGTCCTCCGCCACGGGACCTTTAACATAAAAAGAAACCCCAAATAAGCTCCTCTTCTATACATTTACACGTTCATGCTAGCTCATTACAATTATTCGGTTTTGTAGTTTTCTCTATATTATCCAATCCACACCTAGGTCCAAATCCAATTCCCAAGTCCCCATAGCCAATAAACTTGTTCCTTCTTAAACGCAACCCATTGCTATCGAATTTTCGAGTCCCCAATCATCTACACTTCACAATTAAAACCTAGTTTCATCTCTAATGGGTGAAACTTTCCATCTCGACCTAAAGGCTCAAAATTCAACCAATTAACAAACCCGGAGTCTTCCACAAGCCCAAGTCAAATACAAAAACACTAAACATCAAAATCAAATTTCCATATATTAAAAAGCATCAAAATTGATGGTTCTAAAGTGTACAAAAGGAGCCAATACCAGCACTGCAAGAGGTAGGCGGGTCCTTCTGCAAATCCTTGAGCTCCTTCAAGATTCGTTTCGACGCCATCCCAACACGTTAACCGCAAAAACACCTGAAAGAAAAAAGCAAACCCAGAATCAAAACTAGATCTTGAACCCTAGAAATCAAAATTATTCGAATTCCGAATCCAAAACAGCGATCCGAGATCAATAGAGAAATACGAGATAACCAATAATCGAAAGCACGAATCGAAAAGAGAGAAGTACCTGATTTTGATTGTAGGAAAAATGAGAGAGATTCAGAGAATTTGAGGCGGATTTAATAATTTAGGGTTATCAAAAAGATAAAGAGTTGCTTCAAAAATTTTCTATGTTTAATATTCCAACTTGGCGTAGGATCTACGGCCTTGTTACAGCGCCACTCCTTTACCCCACCTCGTTTTTTTGTTTCTTTACTTCCTGGTCCTTGGAGAATATCGATTTTGTTTTCTTGGTTTCTTTGGGCCCTTGGGCAATTTTTAAATTATAATTTTGTCCTTCAGCCGTAGACGGCGGCAAGTGATTTTGATTTTTTCTTCCGATGTCTGAAGTGGCATGGACATGTAGCGGTGTGAGTGATGTCTATTTAGACCCTATACACATAAAATTAGACGAAACTAAAATCGTTAAATATTTAAATTATATGTGTGCTCGATAATTCATATATATGGTACGTGAGTCGGTAAAATAAAAATGACTCTGGAAGTACACGTGGCGACGTGTGAGTGGTCGATCAACAAAAAAATTGTCAAATCTCGACCGAAAACAAATATTAAATGTCAATCGATAATCATACATCAATCATGTTAAATTGATTATCTGACATTTAATCAAGTTGACGTAATACCTTATCGGTCATAATCAAGTCAATCAATAAATACTGATTGATTTAATTATGTAAATAATTATAATTAGACCAATCAATCGAAATTGATTGGTTTAATTACACCGTTAAGGAAATACGATTAAATGGTGTCTACAAAACATTCTTTACACGGAGAAACATTGACACTATAAATATCCATTCTCATATCAAGAGGAGGACTTCTGACCATAGAGAAAATTACTCCTGAGAGCTCAGAAGTCTCAAAACTCTTCCGAAGAACAACCAAGCTCCTAAATAGCGTGTTCCTCACCAAACCCAAACACAAATCCAAACACAAATCCAAACACTCGTCACGTGATCAATTCTCGTGATTACTTTTCCACCTCAATAACAAGTGTCTTGTCACCCTTGAGTCAAATCTAAATTCAGAGATAGAATCGAAGGAGTTCACAAAGATTTGTAACCCGCAAATTCATCAATAAAATTATATTATTTTGTACACGTGTTGTTTTGTCATTTGCGCAGATAATTCATGTTTACAGAGATATAATCTCACATTAGAAAAATGAGAGTTTTTTTTATGGATTTATAAGAGTTTGAGCTACTTTCTCTATAGCCATGCAATTGTCTTTAGATATGAACCTCATACTACTTTATCATGGTATCAGAGTTGGTTACTCATGTTCATGTGTGTTAGCGTTAACCGCCACACAAACTCCACGTCATCTCAAATGTTGTCCACGTGTTAGGCTTGAAAATTCGTCACACATTGGTATAATCCCACATCAGAAAAATGAGACATTGCTTGTAGGTTTATAAGGATTTGAAATACTCTTTATATAACCAATTCGTTTTGGATATGAACCATAGACTACTTTATCAATGTCTAAATGGCAAGAGTTTCTAATTTTTGTTTCTAACAAGAGAGCTCTAATGGTCAATTATGCCTAAGCAACAGTGTTGTGATTGTTTTTTTATTATATTTATCAAACGTTTAGAGTTTATTTAAAAAGTAATTATCATATCGCATTATGTATCTTCCCTCTACATATTATCGGTAGATGAAAAGTTTTGTAACATATGTAAAATAGACCATTCATCCGGCGGTACTCATGCATACTCACTTATTTGAGAGAGTATACTACAAATCATAACAAAACAATGTAAAAGTTTAAATAAAATGTTACCCTGAAAAACTAACCTACTCTTGTGGAGGCCCAAGACCCCATCCCACTTGTACAAGGAGCAAGATAGCCCAATAGGCCAGGCCAACCGGACATAACCATATGCCAAACAGCGTCTCCAGGACTGCGCCACGTGTACAAACATCAAATAGTTTTGGCGACCCTCTGGTGGGGTGTTTGCTGTGTTTTGCTTTATCCAAGTTGATGACACCACATAAAGTCATAGTGTGTTTACTAATTAGGAAAGTGAATGAATATATAAGAGTGCGTTCAACTGTTTTTTTTAAATATTAATTAAAGAAGTAAAAGTTAATTTTTTTATTTTTTGTTTAAACTCTAGTAGCTTTTTTATTTAAAGATTTTAACATTTATTACAATAATAAAATAAGTTATATCATTATTAATTATATCAAAAAATTATATATTTTTCATATTAACAACAACAAATTTAATAAAATATTATATATTCGGTAACTTTTTATTGGAACATATGAAACGTTTAATTTTAGAGAAATAAGACTTTGCTGCAAATTTGAGGAATGAGTGCTTCTCTTTCTTCTCCATTTTCATTTTTGGGAATGAGATGAGAAAGTTGTTAGACAAAAAATAGTCAAAAATTCCTCAAAATTGAGAATACCAATAAAATAAAGAATTGTTGGGTTTGTTATGAGGAGAGTTCGTATTGCTTTTCATTCCTTAGTGAATGAATCATTTTGCTAAGAGTCTAGTTATTGAGACCTTTATATTTAGTCAGTACCTCTTATTCTTTTTACACCTCATATTTTCTTTTGACTATGAATATTTGTTCACTGGACCTCCTTACAAATTTTAAAATAACCTTATATTTATAATTCATATATATTTCAATATTTACTCATTATATCTCTAAATTCATTTTCTAGACCTCTTGTACTTTCAATTTTCTTTTGTTTTTGCATTTGACCATCTGTTCTTGATTTTTTTTTCATGCAGACCAATTCCTGACATCCTTTCAATTTTCTTTGGTTTTGTATTCGAACATCCTTCCTCAATTCCTTTATTATTATAATTATTATTTGCATAGGATGTCACTAAGCCTCTATTATTTGATGAAGATGTAAGAACGATTTTCAATAACAATTTCATTTTTTTTTCACATTAAGATTTTTTCATCATAAGAATACGTGGGCACCTTTATATTTGCTGAATACACCTCAATTTTTTTTGAAATAAATTAATCACTATTTTACCCTTAAAAAAACAGCTAAAAGGAAAAAAAATATCAAACGAGATAGATCTAAACTTCCTAGAAGAAAAAATATTATAGTTTTTTCTAAATCACCCAAATGAATTTTCCGTGAATTGTGTTAGTATTGCAGAGAAGACGCAATCATCCTAAAGCAATGGCCTTTGTATTGATAAATGAAGTTTTCTAGACATGCAGCCAACCTTGTCCAGAGTTATAGGGGTGCCAAGCATATATAAACATCGAAGAGCACCATAATATATGAGCATGATCAAACTAATCTGCATGAGTTTGGTAATGATGTATTGAAGAGAACACATGGAATGTACAAGAGTTCCACCCGAGGCATTCAACAATATTGACAACCAAACCAGATCAAAATCATTAGATCTTTCCCCATCTTTCCTAACAATCAAACCTGAAAAATTTAACAAAGGAGGCTTTAACCAAATTAGGGTTTATTAGCAGCTACAATTGGGTGACTTTAATGTTGCTGAGAGAGATGAAAAGAAAGGAAAATGATTAGAGGGGGTGCAAAATACATAGAATCATGACAGGAAAAATTTCAAAAGGAAGTTAGATCCATAAAGTTTAGTAATTTTTATCATTTTGCTGTTTTTTTGGAAGAGCAAAATAGTGATTTAATTTTTTTTCAAAAAATTATTGGAGGTGTATTCAGCAAATATGGATGTGTAACTACACCTCAAATTGTTAAAGGGTCATAATAGTAATAATTTTTTAATAAAAATTTATGGAGATGTATTAAGTAGATTTGGAGAGGTGTAACTAGAACCCCCTTAAAAATACTAGTCTGATTATAATTCTTTTTTTCTTTATAAAATTTAATATATATTACTGTCATTTTGTATGATGTTAAAATAGTAATATAATAAATCAAAACAAATAGAGGTAAAGTGAACAAATAGGAAGGTCTCAATAACCAGACTCTTCCTAAACTGACCTTATAATTTTATGAAAACCAAAACTGCCAAATACAAAAATCATGTGACATTGATATTAAAAGGGTACTTCTGTAATCAACTTTGTTATTCAAATTCTTTATTTCTCATTCAACATGCAATGCAATGCAATGAGAATGAGTTATTCTCACTCTCAACCTCATTCAAGATTAGGAAGCGAGCTCATAATTCCTTATTGACAACGGCAGCCGTCCTAGAGACCACCATGAATGGGCAGCGGAGGGCAAAGTGTGGGTCGATGAAATGGATCAACGTGGAATGGCGCCAACACAAAAGAGGGTCAGGATTTGTGCAAAGCGGCTGCGGCCATGCTTTTTTCATATATATTCTCTCCTATTGAATATATAGCTATGAGAAATAGTTGATATTTGTTTTTGTTTTGATCAATATTAGTCTAACGTTTTGTTTTATTTGTTAAACAGAAAGGAAAAAATTCAATGTTTTAGGCATTTTTTGTTTTCAAACAAGTTATTCGTTTACTTATGACCGTTTTCAACAAATTTCATTGTAAATAGTTATGTCGTTAACGATCTATGAAAATAATATAAGCAGTCGACTCGAGGCATTCTCACTTCAAATAACTATTCAAATCCATATATCTTTCATCTTCTGATCACAGACTTTCCTTAGATTCTCAAATTCCACTCACAGCCTTTTACATTCCAATGGAAACTAATCATAAAGCTCTTGAAGGCCCAGACAGCACACCCCTACATCAAATTCTCATGTACAGTCAGTAAAATCACATTACATTTCCTGAGTCACCATCTTCCAGCGTATAGTTCTGTTGGTTAAACTCGGGACATTCTTGTCCTTGATTTATTATTTCACGTCCATGTCCTTGGTTCCCAGAACTCCAAATTTCGAACTGGACTCTCTTTTCATTTCTGACTAACATCTCAAACACAACCTTCCAGGCTGAATGGGATATGAGCCTTAAGATAGAGAACCCTAACTTGGTCTCGACGGTTCAGTTTAACATCATAAGAGGCTCGATTTCGTACAACGGCAACTCTCTTGCAATGAACTCGGAAGAGCCGTTTGAGTTGGGATACATGGAGCATACACTGGTGCATATGAAGATATCAAAACATCAGACAATGGCGACGAATGATCAATTGGTTTCTAATGAGATCAATAGGCAACTCGATGAGAATGGAGCTGTAAATTTTAGCCTGACAATGTTTGTTTCCGGTACGTACACGACCGGTGGATGGAGAATCCAAAACTTCATAATGAACCCTCGGTGTTTGGATTTGAAGGTTGTCTTCCTTCCAAACACAAGGTTCGGAAGTTTGGTAAATGGAGGACCAGAGAAATGCCCACTTCCTATGTTGTGAGTTGTGACCTAACTAAATCAGATCGTCCTTTTTATTTTTGTATTTTTTGCCTTTTTGGAGTAGGAGCTAGCTAGCAATTTTTAGTTTGAGATTACAAGATGATGGGCAGATGGGGTGTAGAAGAGTAATGAAGGCAAATAAGTGCAACCCGGTAAAACATAATGTGAGTCATATAATAAGTCACAATTGCACAGTATTTTGAGAGCAAAATATTAGTGATACGTATAACTTAATGTGATTCGTTTAGGTGAAGAACAAACTAACAGGAAAGCAAGAATTTTTATGGTGTATGTTGTATCCAAAACATAAGAGCAATTTAATGAATCAGAATCTTGCTTTGGTATGAACATTGAAAAGAGAGCTAGCTGGGAATCGAATTACGGCAAAAATGTTAACCTTATACAACATCTATACATGAAGCTAAGAATCTTGTATATGGGGTCGATCATTGGACGGATTGAATCATTTTGCTCTCATCATCTAATAATGTTGCAGCAATTCATGAATTTGTCAATGCTAGATTGCTTGGTAACTGAACTGAAAATTATGAGAGTGAATCTTACATTATAGTTCATGATTTGAAAATCCGATAATTACACCTTGCATTCTTCCCAAAATCAACTTCCGTTTGTTTGCAATCACATGTCGCTATGATCGGAACCTGATTAAAATTAATCCCGGCGATTGGGAAGCTAACACTTCCGACCAGGTTCACTTGCAGCTCAAACTCGTTGTTCCTAATATCCTGCTTCAGTATATCTGCGTCATCTTTATCAATTCCGGAATTGTTAACCCCAATGGTTGTGTTCAGTGATTTCGACGTTTTCTTTGGCTGATTGAAAGCATTAAACTGGGTGTTCCCCAGATGGACATCGGAAGAAGAAGCACTCAATTTGAAAGACCCGAATTTGAGCTCAGTTTTGTCGTTCTGGTTATTAACCTCCACTAGCAAATCTAATTTTCCCCTCAAGCTCACCTTGTGCTGATTATTCGAGCTGCTGAACTCGATCTTGGTTGCATTGAACCGCCGGACCCGGATTAAAGGCAGGTAAGAATGGAAGATGGCAACGAACACAAAACCTAAGATGAGGGCGAGGAGGACCAAGGCGAACGTGACCAGGCAGCCCCATGCACAGCATGCATAAGCACGTGGCCGGAGGCATTTCGGACGTTCTCCATCTAAATCTGGTGGCGGGAAGAAGGCTTCACCATTATGGTTGGTGCTCGGAGCTGCAGAAGTTTCCGAGAAGGCAACTTGGCCCCTGCTGCTGTGCTTTGACTTGGCGCTGCCGGGAGGGGCTGGCAAAGATCCCAACTTGTCTTCCCTCATTGTTTGATGATCGATCAGCAGTACCTCCTAGCCTTTTGGGGAGGAGGAGTACAGAAAACGATAATGTGAATCAACTGCACAGCTTAATTTCATTCTCATTTCTTTCAGATGGACAATAGGTTTGTTAGCAGTGAAAAACTCTAGGACCACAATCTATATACAGTAAATAGAAGTTGGCAATACATTGTAAACTAAACAATCGAAAATTATTCGGTTCCATCACCGTCCGTGACCCGCTCAATTTGTACCGTCTGATCATCTCTTCACTGTCATATGTGTGCACTATTCACTTTTATTTATTTATTTTTATCTTTTAACGGTGCATGGAATACTCTCCCTGAACAATACCTGGTGTTCACAGCCATTCTGGTATTATAGCACTCCAAATATAACTTCCTACTTTGACGGACCTCAGAGAATCATGTCCGTAACAAAATTGCTGGACAAATTGTCAAATATGTGATGATCCTTTCACAAGATCATCACATAGGTGAAAAAGTGAAATCCACTATTATATGATGATGAGACTAGCATGCATATTTCAAAGACAAGTCAGGAATAATGGACCAATTATAGCAGTAGGAACTTCGGATACTCCTACCTTGGATAGGACTATTCAGGTGGCTGGATAACTCTCCACTGTTGGACTCTATCCTTCTGGTATAACAATATTCTAGGAGATATCTTTTGTATCAATAGTTGTAACTAATGCTTATCAAACGATTGTGTAATTGTAATCCAGTTCAGTATATAAATGAACGTCGGCCACATCTCAGGGTGTGCAACTTCCTCCAAATCCTCTCTTCTGTTCTTAATCTTTCATGGTATCAGAGTGGGTTACCCACGTACACGTGTGAAGCCCAAAGGCCACACGAACTCCACGACCACCCAAGTTGTTGTCCACGTGTTAGGCTTAAAAATTCGCCACACGTGCGGGGGCGTGTTGAGATATATATCCCACATCAGGAATATGGAACCTTGCCTGTGGGTTTATAAGGGTTTGGGCTACTCTCTCTATTGCCAATTGGTTTTGAAGTTGAACCCCAGACTACTTTATCATAACTTCCTCCAAATCCTCTCTTCTGTTCTTAATCTTTTAAGGAAGTCCAGGAAGCGATGAGCAAATGAAGATCATCAATTAATTCATTATGCTAAAATGCATATTACAAGAAATCATGAAAGAACGAAAACACGAACTATCTAGGAAAATCTCACAATTGGATTGATTCTCACTCTACAAAGCCATGCAATGAATTGAATCATGCTAAGGAAAACCACAGGAGGCATGTACATATATAGAAAATGTTCTAATATGCTTCCTAAAACAGATGAATGTCGATATGAATTTACCAAACATGGAAACAGAACCAAGCTAGTTCTAGAGGTCAGGAGTCTGCACGTTTGATTTATTGTCTTCAGAAGATGGCCGGTTCTCTGAGTCAGATTGCCGGATGTCTTCAATCATTCTAACAACTTCTTCCATGTTAGGTCGCATCTCGGGCACCTTTGCCACGCATGCCATTGCAATTTGCAACATTTGGACCATTTCTTCTTCAATGTTCTGATATCTCATCAGCTCAACATCAAAAACCTCTGCAGTCCATTCCTCCCTTACAACAGACTGGACCCACCTTGGGAGATCAACCATGTCATCACGCCCTGGTGACTGGAGAGGAGCTTTTCCCGTCAGCATCTCTAGGAGGACGACACCGAAGCTATACACATCTGATTTGTGCGAGTGCTTACGAGTTTCAATCACCTCCGGAGCACGATAACCTGCACTCCGAGCAGTGGCAGGAACATTCATTAGAGGAGTCAAGCCAACATCAGAGATGCAACCATCAAGATCTTGGCTGAGAAGAACATTTGTGGACTTAATATTTCCATGAGTGAACTTTGGACCGCCCACAGAATGGATGTGGGCGATTCCCCTTGCAGTTCCAAGGGAAATCTTTATTCTCGAATCCCAGTCTAATGGAGTCCTTCCTCCTCCCCTGTTTCCTGTCATCAGAAAAAATATGGGCTTTAGTTCAAGAGAATGCTTCAACAGACTACTGAAATCCTATAAACTTCCATACTAGTTCACAGCTCTAGCTCTAAGATGAGGAAAAGCGAGTATGAAAAGGTTGCCCAAATATACTATGAGTTTGGCAGTAAACGGTTACTTAGCAAAAAGTTAAGTAAGAGTTTGGCTGAATATTTAAACCTACTTACTGAAATACAAAAACTGCAAAGCTTCGATTCAGTTATTCGGAAAGAAGTTTAAATTTGAAAGTTTTCCACACATTTTAACCTCAACAAAAGAAAAGATACTTCATTAAGTTAAACAGTAATATTATATCAGGCAACTCAGATAAACAATCTTGTGTTAGCACAAGGTAGAAGTATATCTATTAAAACTAAACATGCATCACAAAGCTAACAAGTACAGGTAGAGACAAAGCATGTGATCATATCACTCTGAAAACTTAACATAACAATATAACATGACAACATGAAACATGCAACTCGACTGATACAGTTCCTAGTGTAGAACTCCATTACAAGTCTTTTCTTTTAAGGTCATTCAAGAAGTATGCTACAGCAATTATGATGCTCTCTACTGCATCATAATTGAGATGCATTTTCTTCTAGATATGCACATAAAGTTCATGCCTATCTAATTTTGAGGCAGTCCATATTTATTTTCATGTGTACAGACACCCAGAGGAATGACCACATGTAAATTATAAGTCCAAACCACGAGAGAGATATTAATCAACAGAGTAGGGATCATACCATGCAAAAAAGCTGATAAGCTGCCATTAGAGATATAATCATACACCAGAAGTTTCTCGTCTTTTGAGTAATAATAAGCACGGAGTGGTACAACATTTGTGTGTTGTCCAACTCTTCCCACAATCTCCATTTGCTGTTCAAAGTCCTTCTTCCCAACGACAACTTCCTTCAGCCTTTTGACCACAACTGTTGTTGCCTCCTCTAGGACAGCTTTGTACGCTGTACCATAACTCCCTTTTCCCAAAACTTCAGCAGAAGCTCTCAACAAATCTTCAAGATCAAAATTGTATGAACAACCTTCAAAAAACACTAGTTTGTTCTTCTCAGGTTCTTGCACCCCACTGCCAAACTCCTCTCTGGGCTTCTCACTCCTCCCACCAGCAGGAGCCTTGCCTTTCAATACGTTAGATCCTCCATTGTCTTTTTTCTTTAAACAGCAGATTAGTATAATGAGGCCTAAAAGCAACAGTAGCACAGACCCTCCAACTGCTATAGCAATGATATATCCCATTTTCAGCTTTAATTTGGAGCCTTTATGAGGAACTGCTGCTGGCGGTGACAAGGAGGCAGGAGGTGGTGGAGGAAGTACGAGGGTGCAAGCTTTAAGAGGTCCTCCACATAAAAGAGAGTTTCCCACAAAGGATGAGTTAGGGAACCCTTCAAGGGATGATGGGATAGAGCCATTAAGATGGTTGTAGCTCAAATCCAAACGCTTTAGCTTAGGAAGGTTGACGTCAGGGATTGGTCCAGAAAGGGAGTTGTTCTGGAGGTACAATGTTGTGAGTTGAGTTAAGTTACGTGTCATTTGCGGAATGTTGCCTGTGAAAGAATTATATGACAGATCCAACACATTGAGTTGAACTGGAAAGGAAGAAGGAATATCACCAGAGAAGTTGTTCCGCTGGACATATAAGTATTGGAGCATTGGAAGTGAGGTTATATCAGATGGAAGGCTACCACTGAGGCGGTTGGAACGAAGGCTGAGAACCTTGAGGGCATCGAGCTTACCTAGGGTGTTTGATGGGATAGAACCTAGAAGTCCAACTCCTGGGAGACGGACACGAATCACTCTAGTTCGATTTGGACTACAAACGATGCCAACCCAGGAGCAGACTGAGGTAGAAGAGTCCCAAGTAAGGCTACGGCGATGGGGAACAGCATTAGCAAAGTCAAGAAGGGCTTGCTTATCAGAATTCAGGTCAGAGAAAACATGAGGAAGTAGAATGGCAATGGAAAAAACAAAATAAACCACTGAAAAGGGACAGGACTTCATTATTGATTGTATATCTTCAGCACTCATGATCTCCTGGTTCAGTAAGAAACCACAAACAAAAAAGATCAGGTGGTCAATAACTACAAAAATGGACAAGCATTTTTCATTTGATAATAACAGCAAAGCAAAGCACAGGACAGGAAACAATCAAATTCTGAAATGTAAATTCACAGTTTCAGTAATGCCCCTCACTAGATCAGAGAACTATGTATAGGTACATATCTGTTCGGAGTTCAAATAATTATTGTCATATACCAAGTGGATGAGAATGTTAAAACACCCTCTTGTAAACTATTGCACAATCTAATTCCTCAAACAACAATATGAATTGGCAGAATTTTGCACAATTTGATAACTTAAGAGTTGTTTAACAACCACAAAAGAACTGAACTAAGTTGAATTCACCAAACTAAACCTAAACTAAACATTACACGAAAGTGGGTTTGTTGTAAACCAAGCACGTTGGCCAAATTCAACAAAACTATTCAGCAAAAACGAATGCAACAGAGAAACCATTAATGGGTTTAAACCAGAACACAAACTAAAGCATTCATGCAAGGATAAGATTCTAACTTTCTAATCCCAACACAGTCAGAATCCCAAACAATGGCAGAAATTACAAGCCAGATCTATAAGCAATCAAAAAAGATGAAGATGGTAACCAGCAGTTTGGAAAATCCGAGAATGCAGAGACAACTGAGCAACCTGAGGTGGATGAGGTGGCTTCAGATCCAGACATTAGAGATTTCTTCCAAGTTTAGCAGTTAGCACTCAACTGAAATGTGGGTACTTGGAAGCAACTACCGGGGAGCAAAAAGTCTGAGACTTTATGAGGATTTGAGCATGATTTTAATAGTTGGGAGTAGCAAGTTTGAGACTTTGAACAGAAAACGTATTTCTATTCATTTTCTTATACACTGAGATAAGAAAGAAAGAGAAAGTTTGTTTTGGAGACGCAAAAAGGAATTTTTGGGTTAAGGGAGAAAGGGAAAAAGAGAGAAGATGAATTGAGAAGGAATAAAATAGAGAACAAACGAGATGAAGAAGACTGAAGAAGACTGAACTAGTGTTTGCCAGCCAAATGAGAGCCTCACTCACACTACTTACAGAGACAGCTAGCTCAAAAGTAGTATCATTTTTCTATACAGTATACAACTATAAATACACTGCACACAATATATATAAAAAATAAAATCAACCCATCTTAAATTGTAATTCACACACTATCTATTTTTAGTAACTTAAATTTTGTCTTCGAATGTACTATAAATAAAAAATGGGTATGTAGATTTCACATCCTTATAAAAATTGTAATTTGGAGTGTATAAATTCCACCCTCCAAAACTAATCATAATCGCCTAATCGGCTAACAATAGGTTCATTAATCAAGTTTAACAGCTAAATAACTTAGATTGAGCCTTATTTATACCTCATTTCATGCAGTGCTTATGCGTTTTGATCAACTAATAAGTTTAACTGTAGTACTCAACATGTTCTAGCAAACAAAACGTTTAGCAAACTTAGAATATTTAAAAATACAGCTCATTGTCAGGTTAATGCTTAAATACATGCCATATAATATACAATTTCGATTGTTGTGGTTAAGACCGTTTTGTTTGTTTGTTTATTGTCATCATTTGGATTTTGGATGCTTTACTCATCAACTAGGTCTTCCATTCCAGGTTTGCTTCAATTCAAATTACCTTCCAAGATCCTACTAATCCTAGCTAGAACCCAACCTGCCAAATCCATGAGCATTAAGGTTGGCATATATTTTGGTAGAAGCTTGACAACAAATTTTGAAACTGATGGGAATATATCTGAATTAGAGAGATCAAATATGCCATATGCAAGTACCTTTCAATTACAAACAGAAAGGTAATATCATCATTATAGCAGCATTCATGGAGTCTTTGACTTGGAGGAAAAAGAAGGAATTGAAATGCAAATCCAAGTTTTACAGTTGAAATGCCAATAGTTTGTATTCCCCGGCTTCACAAAACAAAATCAAGGTTACTTACTATCTAATATATAAGATTAAGGGCGAAATTAGTTTATTTTCGAGATTGGTGATAACTTGATGTATAGAGTTTTAGCAAAAAATTAGTTTACTTTACATTTAAATTATTCCCACTTTGGCAGGGCCAACCAGCTGCATTGAGTGGCAGCAGCAGCAGCTCCCCCTTTTGCTTCATCATATTCCTTAGTGGAGGAATGGGAATAGGTCCTTTAAAGTCAATGAAGTTTCCTGCTGCAGACTCCATCTGCTAAAGGGTTTTCAAATTATTTTGAATCACATATACAACTTATTACTTAATGGTTTTCTATGTCAAAATTTCAATCTCAAGTCTCAGTATTCATACCATCTCCAGTACTTATCAAACCTACCAAGTGATCCAATTTCATTTCAGTATTGGGGGAACTTAAATAAGGCTAGCTACATTGCCATTTGGTGGGGTATTTGAAGTGTTATTTTGAGGCAGATGCATATATGGTCAAATTAGATGAGAAATGAGCAAAGGTTACAGATTAATGAGTCACAAAATCTTGAATAAGATACTCATGAGCTGTTGGTAGAGAACAATCCTTGATGACACACCTTGATCCAACCACTCCCAATATTTTCTATTTTGTAACCAACCACCCTAAACCTACTATTATTAAGTTGAGATCTCTCATGCATCATCTGCATGCTCACCTTACCTTGTAACCCATGCCAAGTAGAAGAATTCCAAACAAGAAGAAAGAAAAGAAAACTGGGAGCAGGTACTATACCTTCTCCAGACTACAAAATAAATAAGTTTGTCAACTCAAATTTCCAGTGGTGAAAATTAGAAAAGAAAAACTTAAATTTGTCTGCAGAAGGAAAAGAAATGCTTAATCTAAAGAAACTTTGTAGAACTCCAAATTTTATCATTACTTAAGAGGAGATTTCAGTAGTAGTCGAGAGGGTTCAAGCACTACCTGATAAAGGCTAGAAATAATGGGCTATGTTTCAAAAAAAAGTCTAAATATCTTGAAATTGATTTACTGTATATTGTAGCTGCAAGTGTTCTTAAGCATTCTAAAAGTCCAACTAACTAACTATGCTAAGTGAACGATGAATGAGAAGTTTTAACCTCTGTCATCATGATGTCTCATTAGCAACTTAATTGCCTCTAAAGGTTCATGATTAAGCATTCATGTTACTCATGAGTTGGCTATGGCTGAAGAACTTTCTTGACCCAAAAAATTGAATTTTCTACTTCAAAGTTCAAAGACAGCATAACTTTGGGCATCTCTAGGATTCAATGTTGTAGGTTGGAAAGCTACATTAACAATCTGACTCTGTTTGTATTTATCATGTTTTATCCAAATTGGTTTTATATGGAATATTCAAAGCTGTGTGATTCACTACATTACTGGTAAAGAACACAATAGAATAGACAAACTCACATGGATTTAATATTTATTCATAGTTCAAGTCCTTGTTTTTAAGATTAATATATATCCACCAGTCTTAGTCCCTAATCATTTTCTCATCTTGTCCTAGAACCCATGAATGTTTAAAGAGTGGCAAGTAACAGTGGCGGATCCAAGATTGAGCATTGGGGTGGGCTTGAAATTTTTTGTTTGTTTTGTTTTCAGGTTGATTGAAGTAATAAGAAAATTTAACAATGATCTAAAATATTTAAATAAAGGACTAATTTCAGCTTATCTCCCTAAGGTTTAGAGAAAACATAATTTCATCCCCTAAACTTTCAATTTTGAAAATTTATCCTCTAAAATTTTAAATTTTAATAAATCATGTCGAATTAATAAAATTCGGTTCAATTTTAAGGTTAAATGATAACATAAAATTTTAACAAAAGAGTCTTAAAATACGGTTTTTGTTGTTATATGTCTATTTTGGCTCATATAGAGAGTTATAAAGTCAAAATTAATGTCCAAATTAGGTGAAAGTTTAGCAATTGGGGATGATTTATGAGAATTAGAAACTTTAGGTGATAAACTTTCAAATTTGAAAGTCTATGGGGTGAGATTTTAGTTCTAAACCTCAGGAGGGTAAACTGAAATTAATACTTAAATAAAATATGGTAGATATATATATACAATGATTTATTAGATGTAATAAGAAATTAAGAAGCAAGCCAAAATGTACTACCACTTATCTAATTTCTAGAAAGTTTTTTTTAGAACTATGCATATTCTGATCAAACTAATGCCAAAATTCCTAAAATCTTACCGACCAATGCTATGACTCATAGCCTATAAGGCCCAATGTATTTTACTATACTAATTTAAGAAGAAATCAAGAAAAAACAAAGAAATCCATAAAGTAAAAAGAGTGTTATACCTGCGAATTGAACCCAGATTGTTTGGATAGTAGTGATGGCACAAAACCAAGCCTGCAAAGGCTTCTACTACTTTCATAAGGTATGCGTTATAATTTTTATTCCAACAATCTCAGTTGGGCTTGAGCCCTACCGAGCTCTTACTGGGATCCGTGCTTGACAAGTAATGCAGATCAAAACATGAAGCTTTCAAAACATATTTTGCAGTTTTGGTGGACAAAGAAAATGATTGATCATGGGAAATAGTATGATGGCTAGACTGCAGTCTGATCTGGGGTTTTTCTCTTTTCTTATTTTGACTCAGTTTGTGCTAGTAAATTTGAACACTATACTCTTGACAGTAGAATACCAGAATGAGTGAATGAGAGGAGAGGGAACTAAAGGAGGTTGCAGCATGCACTCAGTGGTCAAGCTCAGATCTCTATGATGCCAAAGACCAAAGGGCCATGACTACTGAGAGTGAGAGCTTACTTACTCATGAGTGTGATGTACCAACATGAGGTCCCCATATAATCATATGATTTAGAGGTGGCAATCGGGCCAACCCCGACCGTTTAATCGGGTTTCGGATCGTGTTTAGACATGACGGCTCACGTCTTAACGGGTCTGGGCTTAGGCTGACATATTTACTCAAATCTAAGGCTCATCCCGGCCCACGGCCCAAACCCATAACATATTGAGCCGTGTTCGGGCGGGGCAGGGCGGGCCTATTTGTAGTTAAAAATAGAAATTTATCCAAAATTAATATCATAGTATACCAAAATGAAACAAATGAAAAATAACTCATATTTTTTTATCGATCATTTGTTTTCTTTGTTAACAAACTAAAGAAATATATGATATATGAATCATATGATCATTATTTATACTTGGTAATGTTTTAGAAAAACTTTTTATGGGTTCAAGAGAATCAAAATGAATAATTATTAGTATTTATAAGTTATTGTTCATACTTAAAACAAGTTTTATATTATTTATAAATATATAATCTTCATATTATAAAGAAAAATATATATATTTTAAAACGGGTCGGGTCACTTTTAAACGTGTCGTGCTAGTGCTGTGACCGTGTTTTACGACCCGTTTGCCACCTCATTATGATTTATGCAAATATAGACTCATCTATCATTTTCTATTTGAATTTGGCTTCTCTACTTAGATTTGTGTTGCTTAGATGGTTTAAAATCATTAGATTAAGTACAATGCGGTCTCGTAATGTCATTTTCATGTCATCTTTATTCAATCTAATGGTTTTAAATCGTCCAAGCAAGTCCAAACAAGAAAATTAAAGTAGAGAAGTCGGATCCTTTCTATTTACGAGAAATGAAAAGATTTCGAGATGCATATTTTCCAATCAAATAAAATCACATTATGTTGTTAAAGATAAACCCTTTTTACATTATTTTTGTGAACTTGTATCAAACGTCGAAATGAAAATCTTAAGATTTCTCTGATATTTATGTATTTTTCGAAGAACAAAGTGAGAAAACTCTTCCACAGAATGACAATGCAATGAATGAGAAGTAATGACTACTGAGAAACAGAATTGCAAGAAAGAAATGTAGTGTCATGCTGCTCTCAATTCTTTGTAAACTCTATCATTCTTTAGAGCAACACCTCATGAAGGGGACCCTAGGGATTTAATATGAGGTTACCCTCCTCTACATCATCTTGTCCTAATATTTATTCAAGAGCACATTGGATCCATAAATTAGGTAGTCTCGTATAGGACTGGGTTGGTCTAGAAGGACTTAACAGATCCTTTGGCTCTATATACACCAAATAAGTTGGTATACCTCTTATCATTTCCAGTTTGCTCAGGGGCCCCATTTAGAAAATTTATCATAACCTAACAGCCAAAATGAACTTGATTCCTTTTGCAACGCAGAATCAAGAATGAATATTGAAAAACTTAATTATGGAAAATTCACTAATGAAAAGAAAAGAAATGAAAAGAAAATTAAAGTTGGATTTCAAGCTAGGACTACTAAATCTTTCTCATTCGCTCATGAAGGTTTGTCTTTTAACAGTGAAATTGAAGCAGACTGAACACAAGAACAGAATTTACGTTGGAGACCATTGGCTGAAGCCTGAAGGAATGTGTGTTTTTGACCTGTCTTCTGGTTAACATGAAAGTGTACTAAAAAATTTGACAAATGCTGAGAAGGAGGAGAAGATCAAGTAACCAGCTAGAAGGAACCGCGCTATCACAATAAACAACAGTATAATTTCACTTGGGAGCTCAAAGATCATACATGACACGAATTTAAAAAAGCTTATGCAACAACGTGATTTAACAGAGCCTCTCCAGCAACTCTAGTGCCCAAGTCATATGAACTCCCACAACTTACAGGACCTGATCATTTGTAGAATTCAAAGTCAGTATCAGGCTTCTTCACATTGGTTTGATAACCCTTTTCAAAGTCCTTTGGGAGGATGACATATCGGTTCTTGCGGACTGCGTGCATTCCGGCTTCTTGACATATAGCTGTAATCTGTAGGACATATAGTTGTATTAAACTATTAGTTACCATACTGAAAACAATGGTGCAAGATTTCTCATTCATCCCATAGGAACCTTAAACATAACAATACTGTAAATCTTTATTTTCAGTAGCCTAACCCATTATGGAGAACAAGATTAAACTCTTATAGCAGAGAACGATAACACGGAAAATATTTCTATTCTAACAGAAAATCACAACTCACCTCAGCAGCACTGATTTTATCTGGCCGAGAAACATAATCTTCCAAGTCTACCTCATCACTCAAGTTCATTTTAGCAGTGCAAACCTGCAGGATGAACAAGAAACATGAATTAGATTACTCTACAATAACTTTATCAAATTCCAAATAGTGATTGTAAAACAAATAACTTAAGGAGAGATGGATTTTACTTGCCTGAAAAACAAGTCTTTTCTGTCGCCTATCAGGCAGAGGAAATTCAATCTTACGGTCAAGCCTTCCAGGACGCAGAAGTGCAGGATCCAAAGTGTCTGCCCTATTAGTAGCCATTATGACCTTAACATTTACAGTCTGGTCAAACCCATCCATCTGCAAAAGATAACAAATTCCTAATTAACTTGAGAGCTGGCAAGAAATGAAGCAATATGGTACCCAAAGTTGCTAATAACAAAATATTTTCTTCAACTCCAAAAGGGATGTTTGCATATCCAAGTCAAATAGATATACACTATACAATCAAAAGCTTCTCCACATTATAATAAAAATTTCCTGGACCTACCTGATTGAGGAGCTCCATTAGGATTCGCTGAACTTCTCTATCAGCTCCAGTTTGAGCATCAAACCTTGCAGTAGCAATAGCATCAACCTCATCAATAAAGATAATGGCAGGTGCATTCTCCTTGGCAAGACGGAACACATCACGAACCATTCGTGGACCCTAGACAAAGAGAACAAATTTTAATAAGAATTACTATATACAATTGAAACCTGCTACAATAGCCTCAGATGGCTGTTCTGAAATGAAAGACAAAAAATAGGGCGGTTAAATTAAGGTAAGAATGAAAGTTGTACAGATTAATCCTACCTCTCCCAAGTACTTCTGAACAAATTCTGAACCAACAACTCTGATGAAGGCAGCAGTTGTATGGTGAGCAACAGCCTTAGCTAGCATGGTTTTACCAGTTCCAGGAGGACCATAGAGCAACACACCACGTGGAGGATCTATTCCAATCTGTTTGTACAAGTCATGGTGAGTAAGTGGAAGTTCCACTGCCTCACGGATTTCTTGCTTCTGAATATCACATCCTCCAATATCCTGAAACATAGAACATCATAAATCAGTATTGCAGTCTCATTTGAAACAAAACAGCAAGCGATATTTAGCAAGCTGTATAACAGAAACAAGCATTTACAAACATCCAACTCTGAGACTACATTTAGCACAACGAAACCAATAGAAATTGCTTCTAATACAGAGATGCAACTTGGTATCAGAATGGGAACCCCTAAAGTAAGATTTCATCATCTGAACTCCGCCTATGAAGCCTTGACACTTGATTCATTTAAATCTCATCTGACATTGAAAATCTATATGCATATAGCAGCTAGAAAAACTCAAGTGTCAACCTAAACACTCATAGGGGTAAACTTTTTCCAAAACTAACAAAACCAGCTCGTGCTAGGTCACAATTAGCTTACCTAAAGCTACATCTCATGGCATATGAATTCTGCTAAACTCCAGTACCCAAAAACCCCAATAGCCTCCTATTAACGCCTATCCTAAATTTCACCTCAACACTCATACTAAGAGAAGCTTTCAGCTCATCTCAAGCCCCAATAGATTCCAATTACTGATTTTCATCAGTTCCCAAAACCCTAAAATCCCTAATCCAATTTCAATTGCTTCCTATTAATCCTTTATACTCCAATTTCAACCCTAAAGTACAAGAAAGGCTAGGGATTGAGCGCAGTTTACACTGTAGGTGACGTCAGGCTTCTCCGACTGGCTGAGCAGCGAGATACTCGAGTCCGCCTCCGGCGGCAGAACATCCACAAGGGCGTTCGAGTGTCGGTGCAAGGCGACCGACGCCGAGGGCTTCAGATGCTCCCGGTTAATCGTGCTCAGAATCCTCACATAGTAATTCGAGCCCGTGGTGGACCCCACAATGCCGTGATTCTCGTCCACCATCTCCAGGAACTGACCGATCACCAGCGGCACCGACTGGATCCGCTTCACCTCCTCCTGCGACCGGAGCATCTCCCGCTTCAGATTCTTCTGCTCGTCTTTCACGTACTCCGTTTTGATGTCGATGAACTCGTCCTGGCGTTGAAGCCCTTTCAGACGGCTGTAGAGGTCGGAGTCGTCGTCGGAGGAGGCCGGGTCGGATCTGAGAGAGGGAACCGAGGCCGGCGGCTCCGGTACGGGTTTCGGGTCAAGAACCATCGCTGACGCCATCGTTGGTTGCGTTTTGGTTTTCTAGGGTTTCTGATTTTATTGGGTTTTAGTTGGGAAATTAGAGTAGGCAACAAGAAAACGGATTATTCCGGGTGAGGGGTATTTATAGTTGCTCCACCGCCTGAACCCGAATCCGAAATGAATTGTTTCGGGCTTTTTTGAATTCGGCCCAAATTGTAGTGATTACTCCGGCCCAGATTATTCGGATTTATAATTTGGTTTTGTACCCTCAACTAGAGGTTTGATGTCTGGGTTAGAATTTGAATTAGGGTCAGATTGCAGAATAGACAATCATAGGCACACAGCACAATGCAGAAAAACAAGTCAGGGACTAATTTCTCTCATTATGATTTAGAAAATATCTCACTTCGACGCAATGACTCGCTGTGCATTACATGTTGCCTTCGTCTCTGGCCTTTGAAAACATTGGTCATATACTATGGGCATGTTCCAACAAAAGGCTCCTACCTCGACCAACGCAACTGATCGGCTCTCATAAATCACATTACTGAGGATAACCTCGTAATTTACTGCTTTGTATATGTCAATATCTATGGGGCTGGCAATGTTGCTCATTATAATATCACGTTGAGGAAGAGCCCTGCCATTGCTGATTATAACTCGGTGCTTGAGAATGAGTACCAAATCTACCGATGAGGTAATCGCTTAATATCAATTAATTCCCACTCAACCAATCTTTTTACAAAAAAAACTCGGAACTAGGCCAGGGTTTTCAAAAGAAAAATTTCTTCTCTCTTGTCCGGCAGCGCCGCAACACTGGTGTCGACCTTTGGTTGTTGTGGTGCTTGATTTGGCGTGGCCGAACGGGACTCTTGGCGATGGATGATAACTAGGTTCGTTGCCCGGGATTGGAGAGGCATGTCTCCGCGCCTCCACACATCTTGTTTTGACGTACTGCATCATGTATGGCTTGTGGGACGTTGAAGGATTGAGAATGGATTGAGGCCAGATTCTTGATGGGTCGTGTCGGTTGGTTGTGGCATGAGGAAAGCCGGTCGGTGGCGAGGGGTAGGAGATCGATGGTGGCCTGACGGGATGAATGATGGAGTTGAGATCGACTTCCGGTTTCTTCTTTGTTTCTATGGTGGTGTGGATGGCTTTCCGGCGACACGATCACTCACAGTGGCGTTTTGAGGTTCGACGTTAATGGTATGGCGGTGGTAAAAGATGGTGTGGTGGTGATGCGGTGACGACATTAAATCGGGAGCAGTGAGGTCGGTGGCTCCGATCTAGTGTTGAATGTCAGCGGGCTTGGTGGTGGAACTAGGTTCTTTGGGCCTAGGTCAGGTTTTTCTTTTTAGGCTGTTTTTAGGTTGTTTTTTTAGTTTTGGTTAGTGTCCCTCTCTTTGGGTGAGGATATTAGGGTGTTGGTAAGGTTTGGTCGTCCCTCCTCGTTTGGGCGAGGGTCGGTGAGGGTATTAGGGTGTTGGTAATGTTTGGTCATCCCTCCTCGTTTGGGCGAGGGTCGGGGTTTTGGTACGGTTGTGTTGTCGTGTCGTTGAGAGAGTCATATGGTTATTGTGTTGTTTTCAGAAACTATTATAATGTCTGTTAGTTTTTGTTATCAATGTAATTGGGAGGTTACATATGCATATATGCTGGTAGTTTTGACATGTAGTGTTTGAAAATGTTGTTTCTTCTTGAGGTTGATTGTAAGGATGTATCAATACTTCTGGATTAGGTTAAGTTACGGCTGAACCCATTTCAGTTCTTGACCACTGTACGTAATCGTTGAAGTTTCAAGTAGGTTGTTTCCGGGTGGCTCGTGGCCCCTTTAGTGGGTTGCACGGCTCCAGAAATAGCGGACTTCCCTGTATTCCGAGTTTTCCTGTGTAAAGAACAAACACGTCAAAGAGGCGTCCCCGGGTTTACCGAGGGAAGCCACTCCGATGCTTAAGTTAGACACTGTCAATTAAGCATAAAACTCGGGAATAGTCAAGAAGTTTCATCGTACCTTTATGGGGAGGCATGTGCCGGTATTTATAGTGGCATTGAAGGCAGCATTCCTGTCCCTTTCCAATGTGGGAGTAGTTTCCCTTGCTTTACTTAGCTTTATGGCGAATTGGGCCCAGACAAAGGGCCCAGAGTGGCTTCACATTTAATTGTAACCCGGTAAAGGTGAAATATTAGGTTCCACCTATAAACAAGTCCCCCAAGTCCTCAGTCAAGGGGTACGCTTGGGTGGGGACTTAAAATCGTTTCTTTACCGGGTTACAAAGTTAGCAACCAAACCCGGGGTACCCATTCCCCCAAGTCCGTACGCAAGCGTAACCCGTAGACACTCTGTACGTTGAGAATTCAAAACGACGTCTCCGGGTTGTAGTGGGGGGAAACTGAAAAGTTTTTCGGTTTTGTTAAGCGGCATGCGTGACACGTGTCGTTTCCCTCGAGAAACTGAAACGTCCCCTCAGTGCACGCCTCTAACTGTATAAATAGGGGTTGAGGGTGACAGTTTTGTCTTACCTCCAAACCCGATAACTTTTTCGTGCTTTTTGCTGTCGCTTTCTTTTGTCGCTGTTTCTTTTGAATTCAAGACTCAGATCGATCTCAAAAACCCCTTCAAACACTCAAAACTAAGGTATTGTGTCTTCTTCCCTCCTTTTTGATCGTTTTGGGACGATTTGTGTACTGTTTCTGGGTTCCCAGGAACGTTTTCTGGGTTTCTGCGTCTGGGAATCTAGCTTCGTGACGCCGGGTTACCTGGGTTTTGTTGACGCCCCCGTGTTTTCTTGTTTTGCAGATGGCCAACGAAACAATGGACACTCACGTCCCCGAGTTTGCCTCCGTAACCTTCACTGATGGGACCGCTCTTGACCCTCCCGGGTACTCATTGACAGCGGAGGAGATCGTGGAGCTAAGGAGCAACTGGAAGATCCCCGAGTCTGTAGAAATTCGGCCTTTAGAACCCGAGGACCAGTTCTTCGCTCCCGGGGATGGGTGGACGCTGTGCCACGAGTATCAGCTACGCTGCGGCTTGTCACTCCCGCTGAAGGTAGAGGTGCAGTATCTCTTGGCTGCGAGCAACTTCGCAATCGGGCAAGTTGGACCGAACATGTGGAGGCAGCTACTTGGGTTGTGCGTTATGTACAAGGTGTTGAAGCAGCAGATGCCAACCTATCACGAGTTACACGCCATGTACCGGGCCGAGTACTCCCGGAAGGCGGGTTTCAGCGGGACCATCCAACTGAAGTCCAAAGCGGTTTTCAAGAAGATTGTCGAGGACCTGCCAACCTCCGTGAGCCGGACCTGGAGGGAGAAAAGTTTCTTGATAAGAAACTTTCAAGACCCGGGATACGCGTTTCAAGTACCGGGTGACTTCCAGCCACTGATGAGTGAGTCCTCCTCTCTCCGGATTCTTCTATCTTTTCTCTATCCCGGGTTATAATTATGTTGTTTGTGTTGCAGACGTTCCCGGTATTCCTCTGGAGCCGGGGATGGAGAAGAGGATCCGGAGGATGCTGTGGGCTTTTCGGGGGCAAGACGACCGGAGTTCATACCGGCTTTGTAGGCTGTATGTGTACAGCAGGTGCCGGTTGATGGAGCTCCCAGGTTTGTCTCGTGTTCCTTCAACTTTTGTTGTTAAATGCTTCTTGTGTAACGGGCTATATGTGTTTCTGCAGCTCTTCTTCCAATGGAGTTTACGAAGCGGAAGAACCCGGGAATATACGACGGGTTTGAAGATAAGGCTGTTTGGGCCGGGATCCGGACACAAGCAACGGATGGTCAATTATACGACATTAACCTGACCACGAAAGCGGCTTTCCTGCGCCCAGAAGCAGAGCAAGGGGATACTGAGAAATTCCTCGTGGACACCTTGCACTTCAACGAGATCCCCGGGTACCTTGCTGAGGTACTTGGCACGGAGATGTACCAGGAGTTAGATGAAGAGATTGTGGGGAGCCCCGCGGAGGAGGCGGCGGAAGACCCGGTGATTGAAGAACCGGTGACTCAATTCCCCTTAGCAGACGAAGAGGTGGAGTTTGAAGAACCGGTGATGAGCGCAGTTCCCTCATCTATGCTCCCGGGTGAGGAGGAGTTTACCGAAGAGGATGACAACGGGGGTGAAGAAGTTGTCGGTTTCGAAGGGGTGGCGAGTGAGAACCCTGAGGGGAGTGATGGGAGCGACGAAGTGCGCGAAGTGGAACCCGTCCCCTCTCGCAAACGCACCCGTGAGGCATCCAGCTCGGGGAGGTCCGAAAGGAGGAAAAGAAGGAAAGAGAGGAAAGAGAGGAGGGAGAGAAAGCAGCACCGGGACACAACTGAAATCATGGAGGAATTGGCGAGCGGGGGAATGGCGGACGTGGCCATCCAGAGGATGGTAGCGGACTTGAAGAATTGCGCCGCCGACTCTTATGTCCTGGAGCATGAGGACCCGTTGACGGTAGCCCGGAGGGCGCAGGAGAAGCTGATGCGGGTAAGTTAGCCTTCTCCTTTAACTCGTTCTCTTTTTGTTTTTGGTTCCTTGCACTAACCCGTTATTTGATTTGTGTAGGCCGTCAGGTTGTCGTACTTGGCAACTGATCGGCTCATAACCGAAGGCATCCCCGAGCGAGAGAGAGTCCTCAGGGACGATCTCCGGGCCGCCCGGGACCAGGTGACGGCGAGCGAAGAAAACCTGGCTCGGGTCCGGGAATTCGCAAGCGCATCAGCCATTGCATCGAGTGCAAAGTTGGCCAAGGCAGAAGAACACGTAGCAGACTTTGTGGCCAAGAACTCGGAATTGGAGAAAGTCATCGAGGGTCACCGGGAGGACCGGTGTGCTCAAGACGCCGCGATAGCCCAGCTGACCGAGCAGAACCAGGGGTTGCAGCAACAAGTTACTTCCCTGGAGCAACAAAAAGGGGATTTAATCCAGGCAGTTTCCCGGGCCAAGGACTCTGCAGTCTCCGAGTTTCTGGCGAGTCCAGAGTTTGAGCTGAAGCTGCGGTCGGCGAGGGCTGAGGCTCGTGCCGAAATTGTTAGCGCCGGGATTCGCCAAGGGTGGCTCGACAAAGCCGGGTATGATGGTCACCAAGGTCACGTTAGACCCGACGAGGCTGCAGGCACCTCCCGGTCGACTCCTGCCATGGCCGCAAACCCTAGGGCTCCTGCAAACCCGGCTCGGAGTCCCCCGGTTCATTCTTCAGCAGCCCGGAGAGGTACTTCCCGTGGTGGGATTGTCGGTGGTCCTCAAAACCGGCCACCGCTCCGTAGGGGACAGTTTATCATACGGCCCCGGGGAGGACGTGGCGGCTCGAGCACTGGCGGTGGTAGCGGGTCTGCAGCGCCCTGAGCTGGAGCCTAAGTATTTGTCTTTGCTTTTGTAGTGTAGTCTGTTTTGTAACGGTTTACTGCTCTTGTAATTGACCTCTTTGAAGTAATCAAGCTTTTCCTTCGCTCTTGTGAAATAACACGGTAACCTGATGCATAGTATAAAAATTTACACAATGCCGGTTTGACATGTAAATAAAGATAGTGCCGCTAAGGCTTTAGGGGTCCGTTAGGACTTCCAAGGACCGCTGGTTTTTACGGGGGGAATACCATTCTATAACACGGTATTTCTTCCTGTAAAATAACACGTTAATCTGATGCACAATATACAAGTGTTGACATTTTATACATAATGCCGATTTGGCATATAAATAAAAATAGTGCCGCTAGGGCTTTACAGGTTCATAAGGACTTTCAACCCGATGCATAACCTGCAAGTGGTGACAAAATTTGCACATATAATGCCGGTTTGGCATGTAAATAAAAATGGTGCCGCTAGGGCTTTACGGGTCCGTTAGGACCTCCATGGGCCGCTAGGGCTTTTCAGGGGGGTGTCATTCCATAACACTCGTTCCCTGTAAAATAACGAGTTGAGTTGATGCATATCTCGCAAGTGTAGACAAAATTTACACATAGTGCCGGTCTGGCATGTTATCGCCATAAAATAACAATAGGCCCGGTAGGGCTTTACCGGTCCGTTAGGGCTTCCTGTCAAATAACACGGTAATGTGATGCATAATATACAAAAAATTACGCATATTGCCGGTTTGGCATGTTTAATGTGATTAAATAAAAATAGGACCGCTAAGGTATACTTGTCCGTTAAGACTTCCATGGGCCGCTAAGGCCTTGCGCGAAAATGTCTTTCTATAACACGGGTTTTTTCCCTGTAAAATAACACGTTAAACTGATGCATAATTTGCAAGTGTTAACAAAATATACACATATAGTGCCGGGTTGGCATGTTAACATTATAAAGTGAAGATAGGGCCGGTAAGGCTTCACGAGTCCGTTAGGACTTCCAAGGGCTTCCTGCCAAATAACACGGTAATCTGATGCAAAATATGCAAATGTGATAAAATTTACACATATAATGCCGGTTTGGCATGTAAGTAAAAATAGTGCCGCTAGGGCTGTATGGGTCCGTTAAGACTTTCAAAGACTGAAATAAGGCCGTGAAAGGCTTGCAATATTTCAAGTTATGGAGATTACCAGAGATTATCAGAGATTTATCGGAGCTTGCCGAGTTTTGACCATGAAATAAGGCCGTGAAAGGCTTGCAATATTTCATGTCAAATGGAGATTACCGGAGATTATCGGAGATTTATCGGAGCTTGCCAAGTTTTGACCATGAAATAAGGCCGTGAAAGGCTTGCAATATTTCATGTCAAATGGAGATTACCGGAGATTATCGGAGATTTATCGGAGCTTGCCAAGTTTTGACCATGAAATAAGGCCGTGAAAGGCTTGCAATATTTCATGTCAAATGGAGATTATCGGAGATTTATCGGAGCTTGACAGTGAAATAAGGCCGTTAAGGCTTGCAATATTTCACGTCATGTAAACCGGAGATTATCGGAGATTATCGGAGCTTGTCGAGTTTTGACAGTGAAATAAGGCCGTTAAGGCTTGTAATATTTCACGTCATATGGAGATCGCCTGCATTCACTCAACAAACTGATTGATAAACATAACCCGGTAGGGTTTTATGTGGGCCTGAAAAGGCTCTATATATAACATCAAAATATAATAAATCTGAACATTTGCAGATAACTCGGTACCTACTTGGGATGTACGCACTGTCAAAATTTCGCGGGTTTCCATAACCCGGAGGATTCCCTACTGGGTTTATTACCTTAGCAAGTTTGGCTGGCGTCCATTTGGTAAGCGTGAGGCCTTGAGTTCGGCTCTCAACGAGAGCACCAATTGTTTCCGGGTGGCTCGTGGCCCCTTTAGTGGGTTGCACGGCTCCAGAAATAGCGGACTTCCCTGTATTCCGAGTTTTCCTGTGTAAAGAACAAACACGTCAAAGAGGCGTCCCCGGGTTTACCGAGGGAAGCCACTCCGATGCTTAAGTTAGACACTGTCAATTAAGCATAAAACTCGGGAATAGTCAAGAAGTTTCATCGTACCTTTATGGGGAGGCATGTGCCGGTATTTATAGTGGCATTGAAGGCAGCATTCCTGTCCCTTTCCAATGTGGGAGTAGTTTCCCTTGCTTTACTTAGCTTTATGGCGAATTGGGCCCAGACAAAGGGCCCAGAGTGGCTTCACATTTAATTGTAACCCGGTAAAGGTGAAATATTAGGTTCCACCTATAAACATAGGTAGATGAGAGGTTGTTTCCGGGTGGCTCGTGGCCCCTTTGGCGGGTTGCACGGCTCCAGAAATAGCGGACTTCCCTGTACTCCGAGTTTTCCTGTGCAAAGAACAAACACGTCAAAGAGGAGTCCCCGGGTTTACCGAGGGAAGCCACTCCGACGCTTAAGTTAGACACTGTCAGCTAAGCATAAAACTCGGGAATAGTCAAGAAGTTTCATCGTCCCTTTATGGGGAGGCATGTGCCGGTATTTATAGCAGCACCAAAGACAGCATTTCTGTCCCTTTCCAATGTGGGAGTAGTTTCCCTTGCTTTACTCAGCTTTATGGCGAATTGGGCCCAGACAAAGGGCCCAGAGTGGCTTCACATTTAATTGTAACCCGGTAAAGGTGAAATATTAGGTTCCACCTATAAACAAGTCCCCCAAGTCCTCAGTCAAGGGGTACGCTTGGGTGGGGACTTAAAATCGTTTCTTTACCGGGTTACAAAGTTAGCAACCAAACCCGGGGTACCCAGTCCCCCAAGTCCGTACGCAAGCGTAACCCGCAGACATTCTTTACGTTGAGAATTCAAAACGACGTCTCCGGGTTGTAGTGGGGGGAAACTGAAAAGTTTTCAGTTTGAAGTGGGGGAAACTGAAAAGTTTTTCGGTTTTGGGACGCGGCATGCACGACACGTGTCGATTTTCTCGAAAAACCGAAACGTCCCTTCAGTGTACGTCTCTAACTGTATAAATAGGGGTTGAAGGTGACAGTTTTGTCTTACCTCCAAACCCGATAACTTTGTCGTGCTTTTTGCTGTCGCTTTCTTTTGTCGCTGTTTTTTTGATTCTCAATCTCCAATCGATCCCAAAAACCCCTTCAAACCCTCAAAAGTAAGGTACTGTTTCTTCTTCCCTCCTTTTTGATTGTTTTGGGACGATGTGTACTGTTTCTGGGTTCCCAGGAACGTTTTCTGGGTTTCTGCGTCTGGGAATTTAGCTTCGTGACGTCGGGTTATCTGGGTTTTGTTGACGCCCCCGTGTTTTCTTGTTTTGCAGATGGCCAACGAAACAATGGACACTCACGTTCCCGAGTTTGCCTCCGTAACCTTCACTGATGGGACAGCTCTTGACCCTCCCGGGTACTCATTGACAGCGGAGGAGATTGTGGAGCTAAGGAGCAACTGGAAAATCCCCGAGTCTGTAGAAATTCGGCCTTTAGAACCCGAGGATCAGTTCTTCGCTCCCGGGGATGGGTGGACGCTATGCCACGAGTATCAGCTACGGTGCGGCCTGTCACTCCCGCTGAAGGTAGAGGTGCAGTACCTCTTGGCTGCGAGCAACTTCGCAATCGGGCAAGTTGGACCGAACATGTGGAGGCAGCTACTCGGGTTGTGCGTTATGTACAAGGTGTTGAAGCAGCAGATGCCAACCTATCACGAGTTATACGCCATGTACCGGGCCGAGTACTCCCGGAAGGCGGGTTTCAGCGGGACCATCCAACTGAAGTCCAAAGCGGTTTTCAAGAAGATTATCGGAGATTTATCGGAGCTTGACAAGTTTTGACCATGAAATAAGGCCGTGAAAGGCTTGCAATATTTCATGTCAAATGGAGATTATCGGAGATTATCGGAGATTTATCGGAGCTTGACAGTGAAATAAGGCCGTTAAGGCTTGCAATATTTCACGTCATGTAGACCGGAGATTATCGGAGATTATCGGAGCTTGTCGAGTTTTGACAGTGAAATATGGCCGTTAAGGCTTGCAATATTTCACGTCATATGGAGATCGCCTGCATTCACTCAACAAACTGATTGATAAACCTAACCCGGTAGGGTTTTATGTGGGCCTGAAAAGGCTCTATATATAACATCAAAATATAATAAATTTGAACATTTGTAGATAACTCGGTACCTACTTGGGATGTACGCGCTGTCAAAATTACCTTAGCAAGGGTTTCCATAACCCGGAGGTTTCCCTACTGGGTTTATTACCTTAGCAAGTCTGGCTGGCGTCCATTTGGTAAGCGTGAGGTCTTGAGTTCGACTCTCAACGAGAGCACCAATTGTTTCCGGGTGGCTCGTGGCCCCTTTGGCGGGTTGCACGGCTCCAGAAATAGCGGACTTCCCTGTACTCCGAGTTTTCCTGTGCAAAGAACAAACACGTCAAAGAGGCGTCCCCGGGTTTACCGAGGGAAGCCACTCCGACGCTTAAGTTAGACACTGTCAGCTAAGCATAAAACTCGGGAATAGTCAAGAAGTTTCATCGTCCCTTTATGGGGAGGCATGTGCCGGTATTTATAGCAGCACCAAATACAGCATTTCTGTCCCTTTCCAATGTGGGAGTAGTTTCCCTTGCTTTACTCAGCTTTATGGCGAATTGGGCCCAGACAAAGGGCCCAGAGTGGCTTCACATTTAATTGTAACCCGGTAAAGGTGAAATATTAGGTTCCACCTATAAACAGAGGTGAATTTATTTTCACCACCGTTGTCTCTCATGGTTGTAAGTTTATCACCGTTAATGAAAATAATGTTATTGCTAAAAAACAATCTTTTTACAAATTACTAGAGGATTACCAATCTTCTTAAGGGCAGTCAGGCAGTAGGAGACTTGTCTTTCCTGCCCTTCGTAAGAATTACATCCATAACACACATTTTGTTATACATATTTTTCACTACACAAATTTAGCAAGCGTGCTCCAAAAATTCAGATGACAAATCTCAATGAACAAAACATGGACAGAACAAATAAGAATAAGAAAAAAACATCACCACCACAAAAGTGCAAACATGTACTGTTACCAATCGAGTAGGCAGAAGCGTAAAACAAACTTGATTAAGAGATGGAAAACCTTCTTCTTCTAGGCTTGGTAACGTCCACACAATCATCAATGTGGGAAGTGTCTTTGGACCCATTTTTGAACGGATTCAACTTCCCCAGCTTCTTCGACACCGAAGAGAAAAACGTCGGCTTTCTCGGCCCACCACCTTTCCCAGACGATGTCGTCGCCGCACTTGCACCTGCACCACCTCCGGTCTTTTGTATGTCTGAAATGTACATCTTCATCTTCAGTAGCTCTGTTCTAAGGGCCTCATTTTCCTTAGCCAACGACACGTCGGCCTGTACCTGCTTTCTCGTCGATGCAGCATCAATTTGCATCTCGTTCTCGTCTTCACCGCTCCTTAGCTTGAGCTGGTCATAGTAGAGCGCATGCAGCACAATCTGTACCGGCAGACGCTTGTTTTGCGAAGCATGTAATCTGGCTTCGTATGACAACTTCAACGCATCCATTACACTGCACACTTTCTCCCTCTCTATCTCATCAAGGTTTGGATGAGCCTGCAAATCATAATTAACTAATTAGATTAGTTGATCAAATCTCAAACCAGCCACGTACACTAGTTTTTTCTTACTAAACTCTTACAACACAAAGTATGTTACTAACTGCCCATCTTCCTTTCAAGAAAAAACCTGAACGAGAAATGAGATTTTCTTAGGTATGGTACATACCTGCATTTACATTTATGGCAACAAATCTGTTGTTATTTGATAAAGAGACACATTACTTGAATAATATTTAAAGTTTCCGAAAGTAAGAAAACAATCTATACTTTTTCTGACCGATCACTAACTACTGAGACATGTACTCTTCACTTCAACATTGTAATTTACTCCTTAAAACAAAGTTCAAAGACTACAGTTGTTCAAAGATGACAGTGCTATAACGATCACAGACCAAGTATGAGGATTGAAGTATTGAACACTGTATAATTAGTGAGTCTCAAACACGTAAAAGAATCATGGAGATTAGTTATAGATGTACCTTCAAGTATATGTCAACGGCCCGGTAGAGATCGTCGTCGACTTTACGTGCGCCTTTGGGGATGAGGATGGCGATGCCATTAAACTTGGATATGCTAAGCTCAGTACAAGTAGCTATCTCGCCGAGATACGCATCCACAGTCTTAGCAACTCTAAGCATTGCAGCGGAGCACACCTGTCTGAAGTCACCGGCGTTAAAAACCGCCACGCTCTTCTCCCTCTCCATGAACCCCGATATAATCCTCCTCACGCTCTCCAGATCGAACAGCCTCTCGCCGTCGTAAGTAAACGACAACACCAGCAGGTCTTCGACCGTCACGTGCTCCAAGATCTCCGAGATCCGCTTCTCCAGCTCGTTCTTGGCCGCTGTCGAGGCCTTGACGAACATTGCTGATCTCAGAAGGCAGCAGAGGAAGTTGATCGGTAGAGCGGCCTTCTCGGAAGGAAGGAGAGCCACTATAGACTGTATGAGCTCCCGCTGCTGGATTCTGACGTCGGAGTCGTCGGAGTCCAAGGCCTTGGTGCCGGCGCCGGAGTGGTCCCGGATCAGATCCCGGAGCCATCTCTCTGCGTATGTAACGATCGCGCTTGATACGGTATGAGTTTTCGAAGCGCGTTGCTTCATGGATTTTATAACTCTCCCGAAGAATTCAATGTCCAAAATTGATAGCTCCTCCGTCCACCAGTTCGTCGGAGCTCGGCTCGGAAAGTTTGCCTCGATTGTAACCTTTAAACAACCATTTATTAGGTAATAACAATCAAGTAACAGCCTTTCTAGACCGATGAACTAATGTGTCTAACATGTATAGCATAATCATGTCAAAACTCTTCCTTGTAAAACATGTACCTTGGAAGTTGCTACTTCTACGCATCTCTGGACGATTTTGAGGTCTTCAGCGATGGGAATGAGGTCTTCACACGATTTGAGGACGACAATGGCGCCGGAGAGGCTGGACAAGGCAACCTGAGTGAGGAAATCCTCTGTACGGCCGCTGAGGTTGTTGTCGCAGTACTTATCAGTCATTTGGAGGTACTCGGCGGCGCATCGGAGAGCAGCTACGTTGTGGACTGTGATTTCGAAGTTGACACCGTAGCAGAACTTGGCTGCCTTCTCGAACGTCTCCGGTCCTCCAGGAATGTCGGAGAGGTTGATTCTGGTCAGGTCTGGTTCGTCGGATTCCAGTATGAGTTGCCTTATTCGGTTGCTCTTGGCCACTAGCATGAACTGTTACAAAGAATTGTGAGTTCTTTGTTGAACTAACGTACATGTAGATTAAGCTCAACATAAGAATCAATATCAACACAGAAATGATCGATTGCAGTACCTTGTGTAAGGAGAAATTGGCTTCGCCAACTTCGACTACTACATCTGCAGGGATATCTTGCGAGAAAATCCTGTAAAACAAAGCACAGGATCATGATCAGAATTGAGCTTCTCAACTATACACAGAATGAAAACATTGATGTAGAGTAGTGCTTTGTTATACCATTGGCCAGTTCGCTCCATGGCTATGGAGAGCCTGCTGTTATTTTGGGCAAGAGAGGCCATGGGAGAGTTTGGATGAGTAGAGGAGATGTGTGGTGTGAGAAGAATAGGGGGTCACATTTGTGTTACATAAAGAGGTTTATTTACCATAAGCATAATGTTTGAGATAAGATATTTGGATCTAACCTCTCTTGTATAACGACTAGGTTGGCCTTTTTCTTTTTGTTTAAGATAATTTTATACTGTACTTTCTTTTGTATATTTATGGAACATTGTCACTATTCCATTCTAATTTGCACTATGTTACAAAATACAACCTGTGATTTGATCAAAAATAGAATAATCAGAGAAGCTGATAAGGATAAAGACCAAGCCATAAACCAACGGGCAGGGAGCACAGTAAATCTCTGAATTATCATATACTAAGTACGGAAATCAAATAGAAGTTGTTATCGATCCATAGATACATTTTTCCTAGCTACATAATTTCTTTTCTTCATTAAACGCATTATCTTTATAAAAGAAAAAGAGAAAAAACGGTCGAACATGACAATAAACATAAAAAGTTGACTAATATAATTCATGTATATACGTATTCAACGAAATTAAGTCATGAGATTAATTAATTAATTACATTCATATTGATTTTCACTTATCACACTCAAAAGTGTTCACTTCACGTCTACGTCCCTCGTGAAAGATCATATGCTCTCGTGCCTTTTTGTTGAAACATAATTACTCTGTGAAAAGTTATAATGTGTAATGTTGAATCATAAATAGAGTTTAATTCTTCCCCGAGTTGTACATGTCGAGCTATTCCTTTTCATGTGAAAAAGGTGTTATTACTTCAAACATGTTGCACCCTTTTCTAATATTAGCTTCAAACGTCGAATTATATATCCGATCTCTTGTACTTTATGTGATTTCTTTAACTTGATATAGGCTAAATCTGATACAATGTTGACGTATCATACAAGACTTGAAAGATCCAGAGAAATACGATCAACATGTATTATAGTCGATAATTAAACTATGTATTTAACAATTTTAATAAATCACGATATAATTTACATATACCATAAGTTTAAAACTTGTATAACACAATTTGAGAAAGAAATTGACCACATCGGAACTTATAACGAAGGGTAGAGAGGCTTTGATGTTGTGCGAGACTGCGAGTTGTGTCGACCCGATTGATTTTTATAATTTTTCTGTTTTTCTTTCATTCTTAGCAATGTTTTGATGTTTTTTTCTTTCTCTTTTTTTGGATAAAGCAGCAATTTGTTGGTAGTATACGAGTATACGCAAGGGATATACGTTTGGGTCGTGATTGGTGTTCTAGCGCAAATCTCGGCCACTCGAGTCACAACTTGTCCCAGCGACGTACTCCTAAAAAAGAACTGGACCTCATTCCACCACGTCATCACGTAGTCGAATTTTGTACTCCTCGAAGGGGGACCCATTTGGGAAGGACAGGTGGCATGTTGGCCCTGAAGAGGACCGGCAGGATAACTAGGTCCCACTGGATTTAATCTGTTCCAAACCAATCATGAGTTGCCAGCCGGCATATGCTTTTCCACGTGAAAGTAACCGGCTTTCCCGCCAATTTAAGGATCGTTCTAGGGTTAATTCTTAATTAGCGACTTTCGATCTCAGCTGAATTTGGAGCCTTGGAGAGGTCATTTTAATACTTATCCGGTATTAAATTTTAAAATTTCAAAGTTTATATGAATCAATTATTATTTTTAATAATGTATGTTCATTTACGAATTGATATAAAAAATATTATTTAAATTAAATTTGTATCATTTTTTAAGCAAATTGTGTTGTTAAAAAGTGACCGAAGATAATTTATTTTTTCGTTAATCAAATTTGACTATTCTAAGTGAGATGTCTGACTAAACCACTCTTAGAGAGGTCATTTTAATGGTTTTTTTTGAATTGAATATTAATGGGTTGGTCGATTGATATACACATCATACGAACCAATATGCTTATATATACGGTGCATCTGATTCTTCATAGATTTTGATATCGTTTAATTATCATCCGATTTTAACATCATTTTTAAAATACTAAAATCTTGATAACTTTAGACCAAAAATAAATATAGTTTGAAAATACATAACAATCTCATCTTTTTTAAGGAAGATTTTTAGCTGAGTATATAGATGACCCACGAGAGGACTGCTCTCCTCTTATATATACAATTGCAAAGTAGTTACAAGCATGGATCATGGATCATGGATCATGGAATTATATGGATCAAACACAACTTTCTCATAGACACAAGTACAATTATAGATCAAACACGTACAATAATCTCACCATGATACACTTTTGAGGAGACATATTCCCACAAACTGTAGAAATGAAGGACGATGCGATCAACTATGATTGTGTATGAATCTTGATGACGATGATGATTCATCGGGTTAAAATCAAGGTCATATGGATTACATATCGGTGATCAAAGTTTGAAGTGACAGAAAAGACGATGGTCTCTCGGCAGTGCATGTGAGAGTAGACAGAGTCGATCTATAATTGTGGGAATCTGAAAGCTGCAATATGTGGTGGTAAGGAAGAGAGGTTGGTCCCTTCTCTGGTGCCAAAACCAAATTGTGGCTCTGCTTGCTTTTTTCTTTCAGAAAAACAAGATGTCGATGTCTATACGTCCATTATTTAGGCAGGTAGGTCATCATTGACACCGGACTATAAGTAACAATTGGCTGTACCAGACTCTATAGCAGTGAACTGTTCCTGCATATTTGTTGATGATGTTCACTGTTACCGATTAGGGCCTTTTGACAAGTTTTAATAACGGACCGACACAAGTGCATTCCAAGCACCGGACAAGCCATGATGCCTAAACATTACAAGACGTGTGTAGACAATTTCGAGTTAAACCCTTTTAACATGAAGTAAATCATGTGGGAAACACATAGAATTTCTTATCGAAACCTCTTTGAAATAAACAATCATTCTTACATACTAATTCAACACTTCCATGAATAATTTAAATCAACCTCTAACTCATGGAGTTATCCTGCTTCTCAATTCACAACTACGTTTCTACAACCTATTCAACTATCTCAGTTGATGTAATCAGAACTATCTACACGGAAGTGATACCTAAATAATCTTGTGGCAACAACGGATTAATTAACTATGTTTCGGCTTCTGTACGCGCGGCATTCTTTCAGGAACCCCGCAATACTGAGCATTTGAAAACGAATGATCTAGGGAAAAACATTTAAAATACATTAGCGTGAGTTGACAAAAATAGAATATTAAAAAATAAATTTCTGTTAATGCTTTCCCTTTGATTTTCCGAAAAAAATCCTTATGCACGCAACCCATAGAAAACGATTAAATAAAATTTATAACAATCCCCTTGGCTCAAATCCATGAATAAAAAGTGGGGAATTAGTTTCACAATGACCAAAACAACTGACCAGCTCCAATCCACGATAGAGTCTATTGACTAGCTATATCGGGAGAGGGTCTCTTGACCTGCTCTATTCGGGAGGGTCATTCTGACCAGCTACCACCGAAGTGGGTCCTGACCGGCTCTATCCGGGTGGGTTCTTCCGACCAACTACCACCGAATAGGGTCTAACCAGCTACAATTTGGAAAGGGTACCATCTCCATCCGAAGATAGTCCATGCTAGCTAGCAACACTACTGACACACACACACACCCCCCCCACACACGTGTGTGTATATATATACTTGAAAAATCCTTATAACATCATGGTGAATTAAATCGAAAACCCAATTCAAAACACCCATGACATTTTTTTCTAAATACATTGGATTTAAAACTTTCTCAGGCATCCGAAACTGGTTCCCTGACTTTATATTAAATCATTAAAATCCAAGAGCCAGTTTCCCATTTTAAAATATAATCCCCCTCCATAATCCAAAATGATGATAACAACTTAAAAACCATAATCTGGGAAAATCATTTAAAACTCAAGGGAAATGTATGAATCTCTTTCCCGGCTCACTTATCTTTGAAAAATATTAAATTCCCGAAGTTTACCAAAATCACCAAAAACTCAACATGGAGGAAATTTTCATAATAAAGACGAAACTCAATAAAACCCGTTGCATGCAATATATTTTAAAATAAAATTTCACTCACAGACTTAGGTCTTAGCCTGACGAAAACCTGAATTTCGTCCATGCGATGTCTCCACAATATGAGCCTCTTCGCGTCCTGTTGCACAATTAATATTAATTTTCCGGACGCTAGAGTAATAATTTAATAATATAGGCGTACACATTTATGAGAGTACTACTCGTTCATCCTCTCTATACTTCTCAAATTGTCAAATCCAAAAATCCTCGACCTTCATTAATAACTTAAGAGTCTTTAAAATATTTGTTACACTACAAAAAGAATTCAATTAGCCACGGCAAAATACCGTCGCCAAAAACCACTTTGTCGTCGCCAAAGAGCAACGACGACGGCTTAACGACGACAATTTTTCCGTCGTCGTTGAAGACGTGGCCATTGCTTCTGGCTACAGCAATGAACCGTCGCCAAATGGTGGCGACGACATTCAGCCACTGCAAAGGCCGTCGCAAAGTTGTATTTTGAATTTAAAAAAATATCTGACAAACATATATTAGCTTGTCAGCAATTTTTTAGAAACAAGGAATTTTTCAGTGGTTTACTTCCAAAAATATAATGGAAATATATATATATATATATATATATATATATATATATATGACAATATATTTTTCTTTAGATGATGACAAGCTCACATAATATTGATATCTGTTTTCTGCATATGTCCTTAGGCTATGACATTGTTAGGCATAGTTAGTGAAAGTAATGGATGATGATCAAATTTCATAAAGTATTGGTTAGACAAAAGGGTACCGTTTTAAATCGAAGAGGGGGTGAAAGGGTTGAGAGAAGATTCGAGAGAGGAGAGAAGATTCGAGAGTCTGTCATCGTCTGTTGACGTTGGAGAAGAAGCTAGATTAGATAAGAAAGAAAAACAAACTAGGGTTTATAGGATTAAATCAACAAAAGAAAAACAAAATAAAAAACAATTTTTAATTTCCGTCTTTAGAAAATAAAAAAATAAAAAGTAATAAATTAAGCTGTTGATATGGCGATGTCACGTCAGATGCCACATAAGGTTGACTCTAGATAATCTTTTAAAATGTGGTTTATCTAACATTACTTATGTGCTTAACGCACGACTCCGTCTAACTATTTTAATTAGCTGTGTTTCATGATGAGTATGATAAGGGACAAGGTTACATGTAGGTTTGGGAGGGTTCAAACCTCCCTTGGGTTTATAAACATGATAATTTAGCTTAATTATATGTCTATATTATAGGGTATCAAAGCCCTTCTATCGAAGGATTCATATTTTTAATTTGTTTATAGGGATAGGTATTCGATAAACTTTTCGATCACATAACAACATCTCAACCGTTCAATATGTAGATACATATATATAGATCAATTCTGTAAAATTTCATCAAATTCGGTGATCGTTAAGGCTTTGAAATAACTGAAATCATTTGACGGATCAAATCTGTCAAACTTGAACCGTTAATGTCTATAATTTTAATTCGCAGTTTTGAACATCTTAACGATCACCGATTTGGATGAAATTTTACAGAGGTGATCTATATATTAGGACCTAAGAATTGAACGGTTAGGATTGAAAAATGTGATTGAAAAGTTTGTCGAATACCTATCTCTATAAATAAACTAAAAATAAAGATCAGCCCTATATAGAGGGTATTTCATACTCAAATTCTTTAATAAACCCCCTCAAGTTGAGTACAAATTAATGCATTTGTTTCAATATTTAACAAGAAATTGTCTCATTGCTTTCCATTTGTGGTCATTATATCAAATATTTCATGATTATTTTCTTGTTTTTTATTTCCCTGTGTTTACTTCTCTGCTGCTGCTTTTAGTGCTTTAGACCATCTCTTGTGATTAGACTGCTAACCCGCTATTTCTCTTATTTTCCAGCCCACTTCTCAGTATTTTGGGCTGATAAGTTGTATTCCATCTTAAATTAATTTCTTCAAAAGGCCTTCTTGGCCCATTTTGTGTGGGTGTTTAGGGCAAAAGCACACTTGTAGGTTTAGTTAAATCATCCGGATCAAGTGAACCATACTTATTGTGTTCGTTACATCATCCGGATCATGACTTGATTCGGACTCGGATGATTCATAAACATATATATTCTTTTCTATGTAAAGCTTGCAACAATTACTTCTCCACAAAATCGTAGAATTGCTTAAGTTTATGAATACTGATGATGATGTATGAAAGCTTGTGTCATGTTTACTCGTATTTAAAAACCGTCACACCAAAGTACCTTCAAATTAATTATTGGTATACTTGATAAGACTAAATTGACTAATTAACTACTTGAAAGCTACTCGTAATCACATACTAGGTTGAAATCTCAACCGCGATTAAATAAGAGGGTTGGCAACCCGTGAGGTGATCAGATACTTAAATGTTAAGATTGAGATACAAATAGATGTTCAAATGCAAATTAAGACGAGTTCCATTCAATGCCATTTTGTTGTTGAGAATCCTTCAACGACGTCGTGTACTTATAAGAAATGTATGGTCGACACTGTGCTTAGTAATTTTTTTTTTTTTTTTTGAAAAGGGGTAGGGAATCCAACCTACTAGCTGGATTTCTTTATTGAATTCAAATTTTGCATCATGGATGACATACTGCTTGAACTCGTCTTACAAGAAAACCAATAAAAGGCTAAAAATATAACTGGTTGTAATTTACTAATTTGTTTTAGATTTGTCTCTTACATTTCTACAACTACGTTACTCGATACTGTATCTGATAAAGTAATCTGAGATTTATATTCAAACTAATAGACGATTAATTGATTGGACAAAGTCTCATTTTTTGATATGAGATTATATCTTAACAGTATTATACTCGAGATAAAATCACGTAAAAGTTGAGTAAGAACAAACCAATCAGACAATGCATTTGGCGTCAAAATGGAAGAGGTTTCTAAAATAAAGAAGTCGAATGAAGCCTACGTTTCGTGTGAATCAGACTATGCCCCCTTGTATCTCTAGAATTACATGAACTTGCATCGTGGATGGATGAACAACTATCTTTTAATTGACTTGAAATATCATCGTGGAAGTCGCTTTAAGTGCCATTTGGTCATTTGCAGCTGATGAAACAGGATTATGTCATCCAGAAATTATCAACCCATGCTACTTGACTTACTGGTTATATGAAAAATCAGATTAAATGGAGTGTGTGTATAAACTAATTATTGAATCCCAGCAGGTCTGCATTGTTCGTGTTCATCTGCTCATGTCATTAGCTAATATGCACCTTTAAGTACTCGATATTCTTAGTTTTCGGTTCTAATTAACATGCCACTTACTTAATTAAGCATACTTATTTTAAGAATATTATCTGTGTATCAATTGGTTTTGATTAAATATGTATGCTAACTGTGATCCCTAGCTAGCGAGCATGCTTAATTAATCAAAATGTTCTATGCATTCTGCAGACTGCAACAGATTAATGAAAAAAAAACTTGAAGATCGACGCACAACCGATTATAAAGAGTGATTGATTTAATCGATTTACGTGCTTTGATTGTAAGTACCGGTTAATTAGAACTAATCATTTAAGAAGTCATTCTTGATTAAGAATTTCATTTAGTGATCGAGCTGCAGGAAGACAGAGATCGATAATCTATGAAAGGGAAAAGGATCAGAGCTCATGTGTGTGTATGCATCAATGTTAGTTGATTTTTAGTCTATAGTGTATTCTAGGGTTTTGAATTAGGACTATGAATCACGACACACCTAGATGGCTAGACTAATTTTCTTACTGAAATTAGGTCTAAACAGGTCACGAGAATATGTTATAATCTTTGTCCAAGATTTGAGTAACAATAGTATATGGGTGAGAACCCTTCTAATGATGACATTTTAGTTGATGACATTTTGGTTTATGGTTACAAAGACATATTTTTCGATCATATTTTGACATATTATCCGTTCAGTTTTTAGGTTTATTTAAGTAAATCATTTCTACTATTTTTCAGTCAAATTAGTGAACATTAAGGTAACAAGCTAGATCAAATTAACGGAAGAACCAAATTTATCAAACATGAACCGTTCAAGTTCATAATTGGTAAATCACACTTGTGAATGCCTTGACGATTTTTAATATGACTACAAATTTGTAGAAATGATATACTCATAAATATATATAAACTCAACAGTCAATATATAGATATAAGATAAAAAAATGAGATAGATAAAAAAGTTTTCAACTAGTCTTCAACTTAAGAGTTCTCGTTAAGAGAGCTGTGGGTATATGAGTTATCTCAATTTTCATTAAGCAATGATCAATTATGTTAACCTAACCTTGTTCCGAGTAGTTTACAATTACATCTTACTCAGTTTTCAAGTCGGATAAATAAGGAAAGAAAAGTAAGGGCAAAATTTCGGTATCTCATTTCTAAGTACGAATAAGTCAAATCTTGTACCTTTACAAGTTAAGAACACTTTCATACTTGTTCTTCTTTTCTTCACTGACCCTTCACACTGTTTATAAAAATTACGTCTGTCCACAACACTAGTAAAAAAAGATCAATATCATTCACAATTTAAAACCAACATAGAAAATACTTTTGTATTTATTTGGTTTAATTGGAGAAATTGGACCCCCAATTCTCTCCCGCTCATTGGGTGGTGGCCACCGTTTTTCTCCGACGTCAGCTTCTTCTAAACATTAAACAATCTCAAAGCTCTGTCCCAACTTCCAAACACAAAGTCAAGCCAAACAACCCACTTCTCTTTTATATTCCTTATCTAATTTTTCATTCTTGCAAATTGCAGTTGTATTAAAAACAAGGGTGCAAAAGAAAATGATGGTTACCATCAGCAATCACCTATGCAGCAATGGAAGTTATGGCGACCTGGTCAGATATATACCAAACACAAAAAGGTCTATTTATCATGGTGTTTTTCTTTCTCTCGCAGTTTGTCTATTCAACCCGATAAGCTTGTATCTCTGCATCATTGTAAGGTTTAAGACTTAAGATTGGATATGGCCAATTGAGGTTTGTTCTTATATTTCTATTACTTGCTGGCAATTGGGTTTCTTTCTTTCTATCTCAAGCTGTCTGGAATATGGTTTTTCTGTTCATTTTTTGATTCCCATGTCTTGTTTTCAAGTATTTGGAGCTTAATGAGTAGTATGAGAATTGAGAATTTCAGTTCATTTCAAATGTGCAAGCTGAAGGTTCTGTCTTTTAATATATTTGGGTTGCTCACTAATTCAATTTTACAATCTTTTTTTGTTATGCTTGTTGCTATGCCCAGGGGGACTCTCTGAAAACTGCATGAATTTCAGCAGTTGGGTTTTAACAGATTGAAGGGTGTATCCGAATTTTAGTGATATTTACACTGGAGATGTATCAATCTAGAGCTTGGACATGTGTAGCCATTTTGGCTGTGTGCTTGTGCTGGTATTCACTACAAGTCGGAGCACAAGAGCAGGGGATTACCTACCCCGTAGAAGGTGAGTTTGCTTATTTTTTACTCAGCTTTGCAATTTTCATAGTTGATATCCAGAAGCTCTAGTTGTATGGGGAATAAAAGTTGTTGTGCTAGTCTATTATAGAAGTTTTCGAATAAGAAATATGAGTTGCCTTTTTGTGCTTATAGGCAGATTCCATTAATGAACAAAGCCATCTGTTTCCAGTTGCCAGTTTACTTTGTTCTTGATAGATTGTTGTTTTTGACCAATTACAGTTCACTTTACATGCATAAGACCTGGTGATGAATTAATATTTACGCATGTATGTTTGAATGATAATATGTGATTGACTCGTTTCTGCTGTATATATATATAGGCGATAATACCTTGTTTTGATGAGGACATCCTTGTTTGTGTTGACGAAGTTGTCATTATCATTTTTTTGTATCTCAGTAACGGCATTGAAGGCCATAAAGGAAAGTTTGATTGATCCCAACAAGAGTCTGAGCAATTGGAACAAAGGGGATCCATGTACAACAAATTGGACAGGCGTTTTTTGCTTCATCAGATCTGATGATGGATATCTTCATGTTCAAGAATTGTATGTTTTCTATCCTCATCTGTCTGTTGCAGTATTATTGACTGAATGGGGATATACCCTTTCACCTTTGTTTCTTTCTTTTCATCTTTGTTGTGAGAAATCATGCTTGGATGGACAAGCTTGCATAAATATAACAATGAAACAAAAAACAAACGTATCAAATTGATCTTTCTTTTGTCCCAAAAGTAACCTAGGGATCAGGGATTCAATCAGCGTTTTATGTGCGGAATTACGTTGTGGTCACCAGAAAACATGTTTACGATTCAAATAAATGTCTTATGCAGACTAGTTCAACTTCTTTACTGCAGGCAACTACTAGATATGAATCTCTCAGGAACTTTATCACCAGAGCTTGGCCGCTTATCTTATATGAAAATATTGTAAGGCTCTTTTACACTAATATTGTGAAAACTGGAACTCATGTCTGATTTTAAATTGTTCTTGGAGAAGAAAGTAGCGTAATAGAAAATTCATGGAGAACCTTTTTCGCTCAATACCACCCTCCTTCCATGGTCAGTGATTTTCCCGTCCTTCTGATGCATAATTCTCCATCTATTCTTCTGCAGGGATTTTATGTGGAACGAAATAAGTGGAAGTATACCAAAGGAGATAGGCAATATTACATCTTTGGAACTCTTGTAAGTTAATCTGTTTCGTTTCCTAGGCAACATTTGGATCAATTAGTTATTGGCAGCTCTACATTAACATCCGTGGCTATTAAATCATTCAAAACCCATATAAGCTTAGAAATTTCCCAAAATTTTATTGAATTTATTATAAATTTGAGAATCTATTCTACTTCTAATCTTCCGTGTTTCCAGGCTGCTGAATGGAAACCAGTTGTCAGGTCCTCTGCCTGAAGAGCTTGGTTATCTTCCAAACTTGGACAGAATACAAATTGACGAGAACCAAATTTCAGGACCAATACCTAAATCATTTGCGAATTTAGACAAAACAAAGCACTTGTGAGGGTCTTTGATGCTGCTGTAGCTAGCACATGATAATGTTACTTTGTATCAATTTTATATCTTTCTTCTGTTTCACATTTTTTCCTTCTTTTGAGCAGTCACATGAATAACAATTCAATTAGTGGGCAAATCCCATCTGAGCTTTCCAGATTACCGAGTCTTGTCCATTTGTAAGTAAGACCCATCCAAATCTTAAATTGCTTCAACTGAGTTTATTAATATTGTTGCTCCTCTTTATATTATGACCATCTTCTGTTGAATAAATGAATCTAACACTGCAGTCTTCTTGACAACAACAACTTATCTGGGTATCTTCCACCAGAGTTCTCAGATCTGCCAAACTTGTTAATACTGTATGTCTTACTTCATAATCCACTTTAGTTATGTTTCTTTTGTATATTGTTACCTTTAATTTCTTGTTATGCGGGTAACATGTATTCATCATTGCCTTTTGATTTTGTGTCCCTCTGGTCAATAATTTTTCTAAATTTTCCTTTGTTCAACGTAATACTACAGATGAAATCCTATTTCATCTAACCCCTATCATCTTTATTTGGCAGTCAACTTGACAACAACAACTTTGATGGGAGTACAATTCCAGCTTCTTACAGCAACATGTCTAAACTGTTGAAGTTGTAAGTGGATTGTCTGATTCTACATCTGTCAGCTTGCTAGGTGCTAGCACAGTAGCATCTCCTTTTATTCTTGCTATTCTGTACACCTTAAGGTGTGAAGCCAAATGCTTTTAGGTTATTCATTTATTAATTGTTAAGACTAAATGTTATAAAAGTGTTTCACAAGTATAAGGTTGAGGTAAGGAGAAGGTATGTTAGGAAATAATCACATGGCTTCTACGTTCTAACATTTGAATGGAGCATATCTATGCAATTAGTAACAAAAGCATATAAATTTTCTGAAATTTGTTGGGTGGTGTTACTGCATCATACAGTGAAGTGCATTACTACTTCACTTAAGTAGTATATATATGAATCTTACTTATTATTCCATTATTGTGTGTTGTTTTTGCTCTGATTGAATGAACAGAAAGAAATATTCACTAAGTATATGCCATGTGGGTTATATCCAATTGAATATGTTTGTATTTTGGTTGGTTTTGTCAGGAGTCTCAGGAACTGCAGCTTACAAGGACCCATTCCTGATTTGAGCAAGATACCCAAACTTGGATATTTGTGAGTTAATCAAAGGCTACTCTCCATACTCCATTTTTCGTAGTGATTTTATGGCTGTTCAAATTACCAGTAGAATGTGATATGCATGGGAAAGATCAATATCTTATACAGTACTTAATAATATAACTTTTCAGAGATCTAAGTTGGAATCAGCTAAATGGATCCATACCTCTGGGAAAACTTTCAGATGACATCACAACGATGTAAGACTATCTATCTTGCTTATACATCCTTTCTGCCCTTACCATGAACCTAATGTTAGTTGTTCTGAATGATGCCTATTTGAGCTTTAGGAACTCATATAGTCGATTCTAAAAGGATTGTACTTTTTTATGTGTATATTTTTTTTATCTTTATGAATTTAATATGTTAACCATTTCCACAGAAACTTATCTAACAACACTCTTACTGGGAGCATTCCTGCCAGCTTTTCTGGTCTTCCACATCTTCAAAGATTGTGAGTGATTTCAATATGCTCTGTCGTTATTTTGCAATCATTTTGATGGTTCATTGCATTGTTGATTAATCTTACTTAGCTAAATCTGAGCTTCGACGTTGCTCTGTGAATACTGGAGGAGCTATTCTAAATTCAATTCTATTAGATATTGTACAATTCTATTGGATATTGTAATTCCCGTTACACAAACTATGCAATGGAATAAACGGAGATTCTATTTTTCATGGTAGGTCCATTGCAAACAATTCACTGAGTGGAATTGTTCCAGCAGCCCTTTGGAATGATACGACACTCAATGCAACAGAAAGACTAATAGTGTAAGAACTGTGTGAAGATCTTTACTCCTTCTATTAAGATTTAAGTGTGGGTCAGCGGGATTGTGTTCAATTTACATCCTAATGATATATGTTGATTCCAATTCCTTTTCTTACCGAAGAATATGCTTCAACTTTCCTTTTTTCTTTTGACTTGTATATATCTTATTAACAATTTTCTTAGAGGCGTGTGTGGTTTCTGATATTGCAGGGAGTTGCAGAACAATCAGCTTACAAATATATCTGGCAGTACCCAAATCCCACAGAATGTCACTGTCTGGTTTGCTTCTGAACTTGGTTTCTACATACATTATTTATGTTAAATGAAATCTATGCTGTTCTTACACACACGTATAGCATCTGTAGTTGGAAGATTTGTTAAAGTTATATATCTACTCAGTAACAAATTGGTTTAGATAATTTCGTAGTAGGGCACCATATACTGGTATTTGATCACGTCCTGTCTTGAATGTTATTGCTCAGGCTTCACGGAAATCCAGTTTGCTCGAAAGCTAACCTGGACAATTTATGTGGATCTGTCATTAATGATGAAGATGACAGTGAGAATTCAATCAACTCTACTGCTAGCTGTCCAAGTGAAGCATGCCCACCCCTTTTTGAAATTCGTCCTGTAGCTTGTTTCTGTGCCGTTCCACTAGCTTTTGATTATCGATTAAAAAGTCCTGGATTCACTGATTTTCGCCCTTACAGAAGTACATTTGAGGAGTATCTTACATCTGGTCTCAACTTAGATATCAACCAACTGGACATTCAGTCATTTGTGTGGGAAAAGGGGCCTCGACTGAGAATATATCTGAAGCTTTTCCCTGTATATGTCGCTGATAATGCTTATGTTTCGAGTGTTTTCAATAAAAGTGAAGTCCAAAGAATCCTTCACAAGTTCACATCATGGAACATTAATGACAGTGAATTATTTGGACCTTATGAGCTTGTCGGGATCGATCTATCTGATTTTTACAAGGAAGGTGCGTCTCAAAAGCCTCATTTTATATGTTTTTTTTCCTAAATCAGAGTTGAAGTTAATTTATGGATGTCTTTTATTACAATATGGGTGGTTGGGTATGCATACATGGTCAATTAGGTGAATTTTTATTTGTTGAGGCTCATGGTTCTTATTGATTCACAGCCGCATCTAAGAAGTCTGTTGTAAGCAAGGGTGCTCTGGCTGGCATAATAGTAGGAACTTTTGGTGCTGCTGTTGCATTATCTGCAGTTGTCTCTTTATTTATACTGAGAAGGCATCAGAGGAACTACCCTGCTATTTCTAGAAGACGTCACAGTGAGTATCTATGTCATAAAGACTGCTGTTTGTTTAGATAATCATTTCCCAAGGAAAGCCTATTTGAAGCTGGCCACTGATTGTGGCCTCATTTCTGTCTGTCTGGTCCAGTATCTGGACTGTTGCAATTTTCTTTATGTTGTAGAACTGTATATGTATTTTTTTTGGTGAACAAAATTATGTATGATTAACCACACTTGAATGTGTTGATAGAGATCATTACCTGTATATACAGTTTCTGATAATCTGTAGATACCCTGTTATCCCTTAGGATTATACTGATGAACCGATATGTCTTTGTATCATAAAATTGTGGCAAGATTCGGAGACATAGTGCCTTTTGATTTATTATCTAAAATATGTCCATTTTTAACATTGTGCTGTGTATACATGCAGAATCGAAGAGTTCCATAAAAATTGATGGTGTTAAGGATTTTTCTTATGGAGAAATGGCCACTGCTACAAACAATTTTAACACCTCTGCTCAAGTTGGACAAGGTGGTTATGGAAAGGTTTACAAGGGCACTCTTGCTGATGGCACACTTGTGGCCATAAAACGGGCACAAGAAGGATCATTACAGGGTGAGAAGGAGTTTCTAACAGAAATAGAACTATTGTCACCCTTACATCATAGGAACCTGGTCTCCTTGGTTGGATATTGTGATGATGAAGGTGAACAGGTACTTGCGCATATTCTATTCTAAGTTCTACAATTTCTTCAGAAGTTTTTTTTCATTCCAAATTAAAAAGACATGTATGGATGTTTAAAGTAGTTTTTCTGAAATTTGTCTATTACAGCGCATTGAGGAAATAATTTCCATTGATAATAGGCACCAATAACCTTTGGCACTTTCTTTTCCCTTGCTGTTTTTTGCTATAGAAGAACCGTTAAATATTCATTTTGGTAAAGCTTCACAGTGTGTATTGATTTTGACATGCAGATGCTGGTATATGAATTTATGTCCCATGGAACTCTAAGGGATCACCTCTCTGGTAAACTAATAACAGCTCACTCTTCATTATGCCTTTTGTTTTTTGCTTCGTCTCAATGCTACTACATATTTTACTTAGAAATGCTGATAAAGTGTTTTAAGTTTGAGTCTTAACATGAAATGAACTTTCAAGTCAGATGATAATACTAACTTAATCTTAATGATGCTTCGTATAGCAGTTAGGTCGAAAGAACCTCTTGGATTTGAAATGAGATTGAGAATTGCTCTGGGATCAGCCAAGGGCATCCTCTACCTACATACGGAAGCCAACCCTCCAATATTCCATCGAGATATCAAGGCCAGCAACATATTATTGGACTCAAAGTTTGTGGCCAAAGTTGCTGATTTTGGACTTTCCCGACTTGCCCCAGTACCTGATCTTGAAGGAGCTACGCCTGCTCATGTATCCACAATAGTGAAGGGGACGCCTGTAAGACTCTTAAGATTCTACTTGCATAATTAAAAATGAAATGGTCAATTGTCTCTTTAGGTGATGAGGAAGGTGCCTGCTCTTTCTTACTACATGTATTGATTTCACAGGGTTACCTTGATCCAGAGTACTTCTTAACCCATAAGCTAACAGACAAGAGTGATGTTTATAGCCTCGGTGTTGTGTTTCTGGAGCTCTTAACCGGAATGCAGCCAATCTCACATGGAAAAAACATTGTTCGAGAGGTAACTACTTTGATAAGTAGATATGTAAACCATATCATGTGATTACTATGTTGTAAACAACATAACCTCATTTCTTACGTTATTTTAAGTCGCTTTTTTTCACTTTAGGTAAATATTGCATTCCAGTCCGGTATGATCTTCTCAGTAATTGATGCCCGAATGGGGTCTTATCCTTCTGACTGTGTGGAAAAGTTCTTAAGTTTAGCCCTCAAGTGTTGTCAAGATGAGACTGATGCAAGACCCTCAATGGCAGAGGTGGTTCGGGAACTTGAAAACATATGGTTTATGATGCCTGAGACGGACAGCAGAACAACGGAATCAGTGATCAGTAGTAGTACTGGAAAGTTAGTCAGCGATCCACCATCTTCATCCAATGCACGGAAGAATCCTTATGTTTCTGAAGATGTCTCTGGCAGTGACCTTGTTAGTGGAGTCGTACCCACAATCACACCAAGATAGATAGGAACCATACCATAGATTTTGCTTTGTTCTCTAGAATCTTAAAATCTGATTTACATGTTTTATCCTTTTTATTGTACAGCCTTTTATTGTTGCAGTTATATTTTGTAAGGATGATAGTTAGAGGGAGAAGTACATGGTTTGAACCTTTTGTTGTAACACTATTGCCCTTGACTGTCAAATAACATTTTCTCCTTGTAGTTTTGTGATCTTAATGGAGATTTCTTCGTTCTCCCAGTTGAACTGGGATAATACATGGTTATTCTCATACTCATCTGCATATTTGAAAATATGGTAAATGGTTAATCCAACTGGGTCTGCTCTGCTCTCTGCAAATCAAGAATTCTCCATCTGAGTTTTGTTCCCATCTCTGAAGATTTGGTTAACGGTCAATCCTCGTCAGCTGATGTGCTCTACTCTGCAGTATTAGAACCTGCATTGTCAGTGTGCTCAGAGCATCTTTGAAATTGGACTTGTTGCAGAAGGAACTGAATTGAATTTCATATGGAGTCAGATTTCTTTGATGGATGGAAACCCATCGTTGTGTATGCTTCTTCTCTTTCTTTTTCTTTTTTGTGTGCTATATTTCATTCATCCTCGACTCACTATATATGATCAAGAATAGGATAGCCTGCAATCTTAATCTTTGCCTTCAAGGAGGTCCAATCTCTGTCTGTTCATTCATTGTTTCTCCTCAGTTAGAAGTTTACCCCACTTTTCTCCCATTTTTCCCAGACCCAAAAGTCCAAAGCTTCTCGTCTACCTGGTCTTAAGCTCAATTATCAGGTTCTGATTGTTTTGCAGACACTCTCAATGGGAGATAGCTTACTTCATAAGAGGATGCCTGCAAGACAATTGGAACTTGAGGATATGTGCTAGCTTGTTTGTATATTGGTTGAGATGAGGCTCACAGTTTCTTGATCATTTGTTCTGGCTCTTGTTCATCTACCCTTCTATATATTTAGTTATATACTAGCTATCCAAGCCTTGGTAGCCATCTCCAATGTGTATTGTTCGAGTCCAACTCCTGCTAGAAATAGGGGATGAAAAGATTCTAGTTGCCTGTTTTCTGTTTACTCATACGTTCAATTTTTCGACTTGTGTAAAACGTACCAATAATTTCAGAATCCAGAGGATGTTTGCAAGACAATGTGAGCATTGCTGCAATGGAAGTAAGTTTAGCGTGATAGGAAATGATTTAGGAGTTTTCGCTTGCAGGGTTAGCTACTTAGAAAAACAAGAGGGACATACCTGATCAGTGACTCAAAATTTAGGGTAGTACACTGAATGTAATCCAAAGGATAAAGATTATTGCTTACCCTTGGAAGAAGAATTGTGCCTTTGTGGAATTCGAAACTGAGGCTGCTATTCAAGATGCCCTTGTGGACATGAACTTCAAATTTTTTCGTGGAAGTGGAAAGTATGTTATGCCTGCTCGAATGAACAAGGAGAGCTTGTTGATGATTCTGAGCTTGTTGTAGCTGCAAAGCACACTACTTTTCCAAATCATGTCAAAGTTCCTAAAGAGTTTAAACACTTGAGCTTTGGAATTGTTAGTCATGTCTTCAACTTTAACCATTGTCGTTGATACTTTTAAGCATGACAATGCTAAATTACAGTGAATGATAGTCTCGTGTGTTTATGAGGTGCTTGCAGAACAAAGAAAAAAAGAAAAACATTATTATAGAGATAAGATCTTTATACATGTAAATGATCATCACCCTTTGTAAAATAGTCATCAGGTTGTGCTTACCTAAAATTAGGGCCTAACCTTTGTTGTAAGCTTCTTTAGGCCGGGTTCAAACCGTTTTAAATTATTTCGTACCACCGTCATAGAGAGAATCTAAGCTTTTGTCCCCAAATTGTCTTGGGTCTCATACCACCTGTTTGATTTGGGCCGTAACCTTGGACTAGACCGCTGACGCAAGCCCATACGCACAACCCAAATTAAACGCGTCTTACAACTAGGTCAAATCAACTAGTATAAATACATCGCAATACCTCCTCAGTCTTCTTCAACCCCAAAAAAACCCTAGCCGCTCTCCCAAAACCCGCCGCCATGGGCCGCCGTCCCGCCCGTTGCTACCGTCAGATCAAGAACAAGCCGTACCCCAAGTCCCGCTTCTGCCGCGGAGTCCCCGACCCGAAGATCCGAATCTACGACGTCGGCATGAAGAAGAAAGGCGTCGACGAGTTCCCGTTCTGCGTCCACCTCGTCTCCTGGGAGAAGGAGAACGTCTCCAGCGAAGCTCTCGAGGCCGCGCGCATCGCCTGTAACAAATACATGGCGAAGTTCGCTGGCAAAGACGCGTTCCATCTACGCGTTAGGGTTCATCCCTTCCATGTGCTCCGGATCAACAAGATGCTCTCGTGCGCCGGAGCCGATAGGCTTCAGACTGGTATGAGGGGAGCCTTCGGGAAGCCTCTCGGGACTTGTGCCAGGGTTGATATCGGACAGGTGTTGTTGTCTGTGAGGTGCAAGGATAGCAACAAGAACAATGCTTGTGAGGCGCTCAGGAGAGCCAAGTTTAAGTTTCCCGGACGCCAGAAGATCATTGAGAGCAGGAAGTGGTCAGTTTTTCGCTAATTTGTTTTTCGATTGTTAGGGTTGGTTTTGTTGTTAGCTGATAGCTACTGTTGATGGTTGAAATGTTTAGTATGACTGTTTGTTATGTAGAATTGCATCTGCATTGTAGTTTGTGTTGGCTGTTGTTGGTGAAATGTGTGGGCTCATGATAACAGTCTGTGTTTGCACCTCTAGTTGATTATTGCATTATGGTCTGTTTTCCGATCGATAATTATTTACGTCAAAAGCTGATAGCTGTGGGATTGGATAGTGAGGAGTAACTGTGGTTACCTGTAATTAGGCATGAAGATGTAGAATTGCATATATTGCAATTGTTTGTGTGTTGGCTAATCTTGTTGAAATGTTAGGTTTTATTGAGGCTCGTGTTAACTGATGATTGTGTTGGTGTTGGTTTTGGGTGTTGACACAGTGTTGTTAACCTTGCATCCACTTTGATGTCTGCAGAGATTCAACATTTGTGATGTGCTTTGTATATTTGTTATGTTCCTTTGGTAGCTTAGTGTGTGGTGTGTTTTTTTCCTATGTATCTTTTGTGTGGGATTGAATTTTTTGTTGCAACTTTTTAAATTTTCAGGGGATTTACCAAGTTCAACAGGGTTGACTATGTGAGATTGAAGTCAGAGAAACGTATTCTTCCTGATGGTGTCAATGCTAAGGTTAGTGGGTTTCTGATGAACAAACCTCATTTGTGGTATTTCTATTTGGTTATCTTGGTTGATGTATAATGTATTAACAATTCTTATGTGGATACAGCTCTTGGGATGCCACGGTTCTTTGGCTTTGCGTAAACCTGGGGAAGCATTCATCGACGCTGCTGCTTAGAATATCTGGTCTAGGAATTGAATTCAACTATTCCAGTTTCTGTGTGTTTTAAAATTCTGTTATGACTCTAAAGGTTTCGACTTTAAATTTGCATTGTACTTTAATGACTGAAAGCTTCTATATTTTGTTTGGTACACTAGTTTTGGGAATTGTTATCTCAATTAGTATTTTGCTTTTCAACTTTTGTTCTGCTGTTGAAGTGCCTAATTTTTGTTATCTGAAGGCTGCTCTAATGATATTATCCAATACTGCTGTAGTCTTTTCTATGAATTTTTCAGGCTGAATCATATCACATCACCTATCGGGTTGATGAAAACCTAGGAAGCATGGAAGCGTGTTCGATTCGCTTTACAGTCCATGCGATCGGTTTCTTCAGCCTAATAACTATGTTAGTATGTTATTTTACACGCGCGTTGCGCGGGTCGAAGGGCTAATATATATAATTATATTATTTTTAAAACGTTTCTAAAACGTTTTGCTTTCATGAATTTTTTTAAAAAATGCTTCTGCGTTTTCAAAGCTTCGCTTCCACGTTTCTGCTTCTGATTACATGCAATTTAGATAAAAACATTGTTGAAATTTTCAAGATGCGCATGCTTTAGAAAATACAATGCATACAGTAGCATAGTTGGAGAAATGCATAATGACAGTCCCGTACATGGAGAAATGTTCTCATATTGACAGTTGCATTCACAAAGTTGTGACAAACTCGTAATCTAAATCATAGCATAGCTGGATAAATACTCATTCTGAGTTTAAACACCGGATGTGTGATTAATTGAGTACACCCTAAGCACTGAAGTATTCCCCTCTTTTTTGGGTGATACATCATCGTATCAGAGAAGCAGGATGTCAGGGATGCCAAAACTCAGTGAAGTTTCTTAGTTACTTCACTGGCTATGCTCTCTTTCTAATTCTATGGCAGTACAGCTTCACGTTTTTGGTCTCAGGTAGAAGCTCTGGTGGAGTCTTCATGTCGATTATTTCAGGAGTGGTAGCTCTCTTCGACCTTTGTTTTTGGGAAGAGTCTCGGTCAGGCTTCTTGGCTGCTTTAGATAGTTTTCCGGCACTCTTAACTTTGTCCTTGCAATGTTCTTGAGTTGTCACCTTAACTTGTAGATCTGCACTTATAAAATAAAATCAATATCTGAAAAGATACAAGTGCACATTCTGAACTTTTAGACTAGTCTACAAATGTCACGAAGTGCCGCTTAAAATGATAATCTACTTCATGCATCAACCTACCAAACTTGAAAAGCTGTCGATACAAGTGTGAAGGAATAATGCATATAGTCGAGCGTTGGAGAACTGAAACTAAACTTTAAAACAAAGATTTTGCAGTAGAGACGTCGAATAGAAGAGGCTATACCACAAAAGTTGTAAAAGATGCAGTTGGAAAAAATTTGTGCAAGTTGAAAATTTATTAAAAGACGACAAAAACAACAAGGATCAAAATGTAAAGGGCAACACAAGTTCCTCCTGTAAAACCATGTCTAGAAGGGTCATCTAATGCAATGACATTAACAGATCAATGAATGAGGACTATCAAAAAATGCATATAAGACATCCATAAAAATAAACCATAAAATTCTGGAATAACAACAGACCCAAAACAACATAACATGAAAGGTAAATGATTAAGGTAAATGAAAGCTTCCACCTTTTCTCTTCCTAACCTATTCAAACACAAACCTTCAAAATCAAAACCCACCAAACCAATCCCAACCCCACAAAAGCTCCAAAATTTTCACAATTACTGAACTGGGTATTCACAATAGCGAGAGAAATGACTCAACAAATGGCAATACGCACCATAATTCTAAATAAATTCAATCACTTTTAGACTTCACGATTAGAAATCAAGAGAATGAAATAAAAGGGTTTGTGAGGATTACGCATAGGTTCCGAGGATGGGTCCGACGGCGAAGATTGCGCTGTGCCAATTCTCGGAGATCTTGTGGTGAATCTTGTTCGGCAGATCTTTCCAGAGACCCGGCATCACCTTCTGCTGAAATGGAGACAGCCCGTAGACCACCGCCTTCATCCTCACCGGTACCTTCCCCATCTTCCTCTTCTCTCAAATTCTCTAAGGTTTTCTGAGATGTTGAGTCGCCAAAAATGGAAGAGAGGAAGAGTGATTCTGATTTATATGATCTGCTGAGCCTGAGCTAGCCAAATGGCCCAAAACGCTGCGTTTCACCTCTCCGTTCTAAATTGACCACTTTAAGGGACAAGTGGGTATGGATTTTTTTTCCATTAATGATAAAAAAACAATATAAGGGAGAGAATAGAGTAAATTGATGATCAATGTACCGGAGACGTTTTGAAAGCTGAGGTTCTTTTTATGTTGGCTATAAATATGCAAATTAAGAAGTTAGAGTGGAGTCAGACTGCTATTTTAATCAACCTTTTATATAATGTTCAATTGTTCATGTTCAGCTGCACCACCGTTGTGCTAAACTACAGATCTATGCTTCACAATTTTGCTTCAGTCCAAGTTAAGCATATCAACCGAGAGTGCAATATGGTTGCTGACTTGTTGGCTAAAAACGGTACTCTTAATGCCCAAGGCATCTGCTATCTTCATGTGCCTATGCCATTGTCACTTCGTACCGCAATTCCGATCTCGTTCTGATTTCGTACCGAAAATTGGCCAGACGAGACAAAATTTTAAAATAGCAGTATCGTCCTGTCCTGATAGTTTTTAAACTGGACGGGACGGGACGAGACGAGATCATCCTGAAAGTATAAGTGTACTTGTATCCGATCATAACCGTCTAATTTTTAGGGTGTATACTATCTTACAATGAACTCAAAAACACTCAATGAGACGTCTAAAACCTAAATATAAATTCACAGTACTAGTTCCATACAACAAGAGTTAGATAATTCATTCACATTTGATGATGATGATCATATAAAAGATATCGACCGGCACAACGAGTAGTGATAACTGGAGCTCATTTGATTTTTCAAACTTAAGAGTTTTCTCGAGATCTTAATTAATTAGTTAGATGCAAATTATAAACAATTAATTAATTGGTTATTGATTCACTTTTTTATTTTTACAATTTTTGTTCGTCTTGTACTTATATAGAATTAGGAGTTTAGAACTAGGACAATTATATCATAAAAAACGTAACATCATAGAATATATATATATATATTAGTTAGATACAAATTACAAACAATTAATTAATTGATTATTGATTCACTTTTCATTTTTACAATTTTTATTCGTCTTGTACTTATATAGAATTATGAGTTTAGAACTAGGACAATTATATCATGAAAAAAGTAACATCATAGAATATATATATATATATATATATATATATATATATATGAGAAATTAATACACAATAAAACGCTCATCAATATTGGATGAGTTCATATTGACTTTATAAAAAGTAGATATAATTTTTTTTCAAGAATTGAAGATCAATTGATCTCTTCTATGTTTTTTTTTTCTATCGTTACGGGATCTTGGTCTCATCCCGATTTCGTTCCGATACCGAACAAGATCGTTCTGTATGAAATACGTTTCTAAAAATATAATCTCATCCCGCCTCAATAATATATTTTTAGGACATGATGAGATTCACCGAATCTCATATGTCCAGCCCTAGTACATCTCATGTAAGATTGCGTAATAAAATTCAACAAATCATGATATAGTATATATAGTATTCTAACACAAATAAGGCTTTGCCAAAAAACACTCAAATAAGGAGTAGCACAACAATTTGACGCCTTCCTTCCTTCCTTCCTTCCTTCCTTCCTCTAGAAGTTGATCTAGTTGATGATAACATTTCCTCAACTACTCCCATTTTCATGTATGGAGCAATTGTCAATTATCATCAACTCCTTCTCAATTTGCTCTACAAAACCAATAAATACGAGTTGAATTGTTAAATCTTGACCTGTCATGGATACAACTAGTGCCCCTTTCCTCTGATATAATATGTCAAGGGTTGGATCCCCCTTGCCTCCTTTCTTCACTAAAAACACAGAGGCTGATTTCTCATATCGATTTCATGCCATTATCTTCATCGATTAATTGGCCCCCACCACATGCTTACCAGTGCGGCTCTTCAGTAACAAGATGTCGGCTTCTCTTCCTTATCATCAAGTACCCGACATTTATATACGGAGGGTCATTGCCACCTTTCTCATATTCGTCGGATTTGACTTTCTGCTTTTCACTGGTTTTTCAACTTTGGTGACTGCTTTATTTTCAGCTAGCCGCCATTTCCAGAACTACTCTCTCTGTGTTTTGTCTCAATCTTTTCAGAGAGAAGGAAGCAGGCTCCCATAGTTTGATATTGATCGAGAGCAATTGTGTAGGAAAGGAAGGAAGATCAGATTCATGTCATTGGTGGTCTTGTTTTGGTATGCTGCAGCAGCCTGCAGCATATTCATCTCTGGGTTTGATGCACAAGCTCAACCCACCACAGATCCTTCTGAAGGTGATTCATCTACTTTTCTTAGTTCAAGTTTCACCTGGTAACTTACTTGCCTATATTGTTTTCTTGGGTAGTAGAAAGATCTATACTTTGGAGGTGAAACCGTGAAAGTTACTAACTTTGATTTGTTAGGCCTAGCTGTTGTTTTGTTTTGCGTTTTTAGTTTCTAATGTCTGCTTAACTAGGCTTAATTTGTTCATATTTTGAATGAATGGGGGGATGAGGAGTGTTCTTGCAGTGTGCTTGGTGAGGTATCTCTTGGTTTAATGGAAAAGGGTTGTGGATCAGTCCACAATATTGTTACTGTTGGTTAATTGTCTCTTGCTTTGGAACAAAATGAATTATTTTTGTTTGAATGGAAGTGAATTCTACCCCATTGGCATTCTAATTGTATTGGAATTTGTATATTTTGTCCAAATTGAGGTCAAAATGAAGGGTTTGGGTGGTGGAAGACATGGGTTAATTCTTTGGCATTGGTGGTGCAGTGACAGCGCTAAATGCAATCTTTCGGAGATGGAATATCACAGCCAATACGAAGCAATGGAACACGACTGGTGACCCTTGCAGTGGACTTGCGATAGATGAAGATGATGACACCGGTTATTTTTATGATGCAACTAATTACAATCCGTTCGTCAAATGCAATTGTTCTTATGATTCAAACACAACTTGCCACATTACCCAACTGTAATTTGTCTCATCCTTTATTGTTGTCTCTACTCAAATGTTGCCTTTCTCAAGAATTTGACTTTATCTATAATATCAGTCATATCACAACTTGCATTGTTGTCATCTTCTACTTGAATTTGCAGGAAAGCATCTATATTGGACATTGTTGCTCCAATTCCAGAAGAGCTCTATGCTTTGACTTTTCTTCAATATCTGTATGTTCTGTAAAAATTCTTGTAAATTACTCGTAGCTTTCACAGACCCAAGTTTGTTTCTAATTTCCTCCATTTCTTCATTATAGAAATGTTGAAAAAAATTACTTGACTGGACCTATCTCTGCATCGATTGGAAATCTAAGCAGCGTCACATACTTGTAAGCCAGCCAATCCGAATTTTATTAAAGATCATATTCCCTTGGCAGAATGTTATTAACACCTATACTTGTATTTTAATTTTTAGGAATTTGGGGCACAACGACTTATCAGGTGAATTACCAAGGGACATTGTAAAACTCAACAATTTGACATTCTTGTAAGTCGTCTAATCTTGAAGCTTCAGACAAGTCAATCTGATATTTACCATGTTAAATTTTCTAAATCACTGCCTATATAAAGACACACACAAACATATACTATTCATTGATATGTGCAATGTTCTTAATTGAATGTGATATCAATCTAGGTGAAAACATAAGTACTTGATGTTTTTGCTTTTTCAAAATTCAAGCATGCACGCAATCATATTGTTTGATACAAACAACTGTTTTTCACCATAAAATTGTGCAACTGTCAGCCACTGTACTGATGTACCTGCATTTAGTCTTGATTATTTACAACTCAAAATTTCTAACATATCCAAATATGTAATTGATTACGTCTCAATGTTCTAGGGCTCTTGGGACACTCAACCTTTCTGGTTCTCTACCACCTGAGATAGGGTATATAACAACACTAATAAAGATGTAAGTCTCAAAGATATGCTTTTAGATTCTTTTCATTTAAAAAATATGTTTTAGATATCAATACACATTTTACGATGACGCTTTTTTTTACACTTTGGCATACAGTTTCATTGATAATTCTGGACTAAGCGGTGAGATTCCACCAACATTTGCTAATCTAACAAACTTGGAGACATTGTGAGTAAGCTTTACATCTGGATTGTGATAAATAGGCGAGAACTGTGATATCTGAGGTTACCTGTGATTGTTTCAGTTGGGCAACAGATACAAACCTCACTGGCAAGCTACCAGATTTCATAGGAGATTGGACAAAGCTTACTACCTTGTGAGAAACTCTAAATCGACACACACACACACACCGACACACACTGACACACACAATATTAGTATATAAAATTCCATTCAGTTCAGTTGCAATTGAATGATAATAGGCGACTTCATAATTAATTTAAACTCAATGATATCTGAGAAAAAATGGTCTCTGATATAGTCCATTAATAACTAGCTAAATGTTTGTTAGGAGGTTTCAGGGAAACTCTTTTGAAGGTTCTATACCATCTTCACTGTCCAGATTGACTCGTTTGACAGAGCTGTGAGTATCTACCTGCTCAGCTTGTCACCTTTTGTTTATTTGTGCATATCTATACATTTTACAATCTCCTGTGTGATGTAATTATAGGCGAATCACTGATTTAACGATTAACAATGGCAACTCATCTCTTGGATTTATCAAGAATATGACGTCTCTAGAAGTCTTGTAAGGCATATCTTTCTCTACATTCGAATTTATTAGGATATTTAATGTTGTTGTTTGTGTTCATTCTGAAATATATCATGACAGCTTGGTTTCACATCCTGCAGAATGCTGAGGAATAACAACATTTCTGATTCAATTCCTTCCAACATAGGAGATTTCCGAAAATTGGTTCACCTGTAAGCATTTTTGTTCTAATTTGTGGTCATATATATTCAGTAAACCCGTATTTTCCAACCTGAAACCCATTTTATATCTACTGAAGAGCAGTAAAACCATGTGTTATTCTCTTCTCACATAATCCAGTCATACGTGATTACTTATTTGGCTAGCTGATGATGATCTGGTTTATAGTGAATTTGGTCAGCTATGGGTGCACCACAATTTTGTGTTAATGCTATCTGCCTTTAACTAACTGCATTATTGTTCCTTATCCACTTCAGGGATTTGAGCTTCAACAATTTGAATGGACAAATACCAGCCTCACTATTTGTTATGAATGTGCTCGCCATCCTGTAATATGTCATCCATTGCTCTTAAGTGCCTTATATTCCTCCTGAATATATACTCTTCAAACTGATCAGGCATTTATTTCTGTCTTCATAATTAGGTTTCTTGGAAACAATAAGTTGAACGGTAGCCTTCCTGAGTCTAAAAGCTCGTCCCTTCTCGTTGTGTAAGTTATTCAGCATATTTACTTCAAACATCATTCAATGTCAATCAAACTTGAGTTTTGTATTAAGATACATTTCTATGTGATATCAAGTCATGTCTTTGGTGATAAAAAGGACACTACACTTGATCCTTTTTATTTGAATTGTACATGGCCAGTTTCTTTCTGATGAACTTGAAGGACTGAATACCGCCACTTTTCCATTTCTAGCTAAACTTTGTTTTGTTTGAGTGATGTCGATACTAGATGCAAAAAGCATTGTCTTTGGGTTGACAATTTATATGGATTCTTCTAGGAAAGTGTACAGATTTATTTCAGTAGGCAGAGATAAGTAATTAACAGATCTGTCTCACCACTAGAATAATTGTAACTAGGCCACTTGATTATGAGGATGGAAATAGTAAGCAGCAATGATGATTTATAGTTAAAAGCCTTAAATTCATCCCATAAACAGACTTGCATTTAATTTATAGAAGGCCTACACTTGTTTAATTAAAATTTAATTTTCATAGTTCTTTTATAACTCGAGTTGGAGCTGTATTATTTAACTGTAATAGTATGTAGATTCAAATTATTATGGTGCAAAATCATATATTCCATTATGTACTTGAAAACAATTAAATTTGATATTGTGACACTTTTGTGTTCTGTTCATTGTATGAAAGTTTCTAACTTTTTGTGTGAAATGATTGCAGAGATGTGTCTTACAATAGTCTAGTAGGCCAGAGCTTTCCAAGTTGGGTCAGCGAACAAAACTTACAGCTGTATGTCTTTGACATTCCACATTACAATTAGCTTTTATGTTCTGTTTTGGTATGTTACACTTACCTAGTTTGAAAGAGATGTTTTCCAACCAGAAAATTCTCTTTTCTTCAGAAAAATGGGTTGCATCATATATTATAAGATGATATTAACATTTCTGTATACTGGGTGTATTTTGCAGTAACTTAGTGGCCAACAACTTCAGCATAGAAAGCTCAGACATCAGGTGATTCCTTGGATCTGAGCTCACATTTATTGTGAACATTTTGATGATGCACATGACGGTCCCATATGGCTCATAATATATGTCTTGGTGTTAGGGGAGGGCATTTCAGAACCTGGGGATTAGTGGTAGAGTATTGGAGGAAGATTAGAGGATTTAGTAAGCGTCCTTGTCTGGGGGAGAGAGTGGGGGTTCACTTTGATTCATTTGTGGATGAGTAGCTTGACATTTCTTGTTGGTGGAAGAGGTTGGAAGTGATATTGGGAAGAGATAGCAGAAAGCAAGAAATATCACTTAGTTCAGGTGACTCAGAGTTAACCAAAAAAAGAAGAGGTTTTGGGATTGGAAACTTGGTAAATATGGGCTACCGACCTACAGTTTCCTACAGATTTATGTCATTCTAATTAAATATGCTGTGCATGACATTAGTTGAGAGTTATTAGAGGTTTAGGTTGGAGCCTATGAATGGATAGTCGTTAAATGGAGGGATTCTTTGGCTGCTGTTGTTGTTTTGGGTTTGGAAACTGGGTAAAAGAAATGAGGTTTTTGGAAGAGCATTGGGTGGGGGAAGCAACCTTGTCTGTATTGGGTTTCTGGATAACACAACTTGTCAATTCCTAGTTCTGTGATTAAAGAAATCATAAAATACAGGAAGGAGCTTGCAGCAATGTCATTGAAAATTAGGAGAGTATGGAGATTCTTTCTATTCTGCTTGTTTCAGATAAATTTGATAGGGGGGCATGGAGTTTAGAGGCTTCTTGTTCAGTAGCTTCTTCCTTATGCCAATGTCTCTTCAATGTTTATTTTGTGTTAGGAAAGTGTAAGTTTGAGTTACACTCGTTCATGTAAGGCTTTATGCTGCAAGTGAGTTTATTCTTCAGGAGGCGAGAAAAGGGGTGTGGTTTTGGAGAGAAATATGTGCTATGTTGGCAATGTTTTAGGTTGTATGGATGGAAACAAATATGAAGGTTTTAAATATTTTGAATGGTGGGAGTCAGAACAGTTATGATTCTCATTCTGAGTTAGAATAAATGACTGCTATGATTCTCATTCAAGTGCTCAGTATCTTCTTTTTCCATTGCAGTGGTCTACCTTCAGGGTTGAAATGCCTTCAAAGGGGCTTCCCTTGCCACCGCGATAGTCCAGTTTGTAAGTACAGTTCAAACCTCCCATGAGCATTCTGAGTTAAAATGCCTATCTGAACATTCTGTGACAACTTCTTTTGTATCTTTGCACAGATTATAACTTCATGATTAACTGCGGTGGTCCACAGACTACGATATCCAATGGGACTGTTTATGAGCAGGATAGCGAGCCCCTTGGTACTGCTACATATTATGTGACTGAAACAAACAGATGGGGAGTTAGCAATGTCGGTCTTAAAACACAGTTTGTGGGTAATAATTCTTCATTTTTTGTTCTCCTCCATCAGGAGGTTTAATTATCTATATCAAGGAACCCTCATGAGCTAAGCTATCATATACCTTTGAGTAAGATTAGTTGTGTAAAGTCAAACTACAATAACATTTTCTAGTTTAAACTCTAAAATCAAATATTCTTAGTAATCACACCTGGTACCTCATCAAGTTTGTACATAGATGTCTGAATGCCAAAAGTCAAGAATGGAAAGTTTGATTCACATTACTCTTGTCCACTTGTTAAGTCATCTGGCATCTTGTATGGAATGAAAATCTATCCTCACTCAAACTTCTACTTTTAACTTAATTCTTGTTACTCAATAATACCAACAGCTGCATCATATTTGACTGGGACCAACATTCCGAAGTATACCATATCCTCTTCATCTGCAATCGGAAATACTTCAGACCCTACGTTATTTCAAAGTGCAAGGATCTCTGCTTCATCACTCAGATACTATGGCTTGGGTCTTGAGAACGGAAAGTACACCGTGAAGCTTGAATTTGCAGAACTAGCTATCCTAGATGAGACTACAAGAAAAAGTCTTGGAAGACGTGTGTTTGATATATATATCCAGGTCTGTATCATCTCAAATTATATAATTATTTAATAAGACCATGCTCTGAGTGCATTTATATCTGGTGGATATTGACAATTACTCAGTGAGCACCGACAATATCTTATTTCTGGCCTTGTCTGCTACCTCTAACCATCACATTTATCTTATTTATACCTGAAAACGTTACGTATATCAGCGGCAAAATGTAAAATGTTCCTCTTGTATTAATTTTCAGGACGTTCTTGTTGCTAAAGATTTTGATATCCGAAAGGAGACAAATAGGACATCTTTGGTAGCTATTGAGAGGGTATACAATTCTCAGGTGGTTTCAGAGAATTACCTTGAAATCCATTTCTTCTGGGCTGGAAAGGGGACCTGCTGCATCCCAGAGGAGGGTACTTATGGACCTCTTATTTCAGCCATCAGTGCTACGCCTGGTAAAGTATATGACAATAAAGTGGGAGTGAAAGTCGATCCACTATATTGTTTTCTGATGTTTTCTTATAATAATGTGCTCCATGCTGTTGACTAAAGATTATTAATTTCTGCAGAATTCAGACCTACCGTCAGCAACAAGCTACCAAGTACTAAGAAGAATAGGACAGGGATGATTGTGGGAATTGTTGTTAGTGGGGTATTTTTAATTCTGTTGATGCTGCTTTTCTATATTGTTCAAAGAAGAAAAAGGCACAACGCCGATGATGACTATGATGAAGGTAAACTGTTAACAAAAGTATTACTTTGCAAAACACAAGATAATTATTTATATATTCCAATCTTTTTCATTTATTTGTTTGAACTATGATCGTTTATGTAACTTGAAAGAAAGAAAGCTGATTGTGATAAAAACATCAATAGATACTTGATAATTACCTAAGGAACAGAAAACGAAGGAATGCCATCTGATTGCAAGAAAAACATGCTAACACCAATGAATTTGCAGATTTGTTGGGGATAGATCTTGGACCTCTCACTTTCAGTTTTTCTGAGCTGAAGGCAGCTACGAATGACTTTAGTCCAGATAATAAGCTAGGAGAGGGAGGATTTGGGCCTGTCTTCAAAGTAAGTACTGTGCTAAATAAGTATTTTCACGGTGTGACTACTTATATGTGAATGCTTTAATGTTTACAGCTTGCAAGAACATTGTGTGTGTGCGTATTTTTTTGAGGATTGCAATAACATTGTATATCTACAGCATATACATGAATTTAAACCTTGATATACTCACAGACCAGACTCTCTGTTTCGTTCGTTTTTCCTAATAAAATGTCTAAATTTGTCTCCCCATATTGCTGCTCTTGTGTTCATGAAATGGCAGCAGTACCCCATAATATAAAAAAGTCTAGTCAGAGGGCTAAAGCAGACTGGGGGCCAATTACTCGAGAGTGGGGCTAAGAAAAAAAATGGTCGTAACTAATGTCCTTTAACTGAACTCCACCTTAAAATGAGATCATGTGATGTGACTTTTAATTGGTAGAATCTTGTGCTTCCATTTGTGAAAATTAGGCTGATCTTTAAATAGCTGAAGAGCATAAAGTATATTCATCTCTTGTGATATAACACACACACACAAGATCTTTAAATAGCTGAAGAGCATAAAGCATAAGCATCTCTTGTGATATAATTCACACACACACACACATATGTAACATTTAATTCAGCCATCCCCATTTATGACATGAATTGAAGCCCAAAATTGGTGTGAGAATAAGTAATGAAGAGTACATATACATATCCCTAACTCGATAAGTTTTTGTTATTAATAGGGTACTCTAAATGATGGAAGAGTGATTGCTGTAAAACAGTTGTCTGCATCGTCCCATCAAGGAAAGAACCAGTTTGTGACTGAGATTGCCACTATATCTGCTGTGCGACACAATAACCTAGTAAATCTGTTTGGATTCTGCACCGAGGGAGCTAAACGGCTTCTTGTCTATGAGTATCTGGAGAACAAGAGTCTTGATCAAGCGTTATTTGGTATGAGGATGCCATTATCAACTTATTACTTCCAGCTAGTAACCTAGTAATAACACAGAATTATAATTTTGGCTTCTATGAAACAGGGAAAAGAACCTTGCATCTTGATTGGCCAACTCGTTTTGATATATGCTTGGGCGTTGCTAGAGGGTTAACATATCTTCATGAAGAATCAAGACTTCGAATTGTACACAGAGATGTGAAGGCAAGTAACATTCTTCTTGACTCTAATCTCGTTGCCAAAATATCAGATTTTGGTTTGGCGAAGCACTATGATGAGAAAAAGACTCACATGAGTACTCGGGTTGCGGGAACGATGTAAGGTCTCAAACATTTTTGTCACCTTGTTTTCTTGTAGTTTGTCATATTGTTCTTCGCCCATATACTATGGTCAGTAACAAATAGTGCATGCACTTGTTTATGATGCAGTGGGTACCTTGCACCGGAATATGCTATGCGCGGACACTTGACCGAGAAGACCGATGTGTTTGCCTATGGTGTTGTCATTCTAGAAATTGTCAGCGGTAGGCCAAATTCTGATTCAAGTTTGGAAGGAGATATGGTTTATCTTCTTGAACTGGTAAGAACTTTATTTTTGTTCCCCACACATTAGTGTTTTTCAGATTTTGACTTTGATATGTGCATCGGTCCATGATTCATGCTGTTACACTCTTCTGCTACAATGAAGAGGCTTAGGTTTACCATAACACATTTTAGTAATTGTTCCACTTTTCATGTGTGTTCTTCCTCAGGCCTGGAACTTGCATGAAAACAAACGTGAAGTTGATCTAGTAGACTCTAGATTGTCGGAATTCAACGAGGAAGAAGTAAGACGAATTATCAACATAGGACTTTTGTGCACTCAATCATCACCAAATCTACGACCCTCTATGTCTCGTGTGATCGGAATGCTTACGGGAGATATTGAAGTGACTCCTGCTACTTCCAAGCCCGGTTACTTGACAGACTGGAAATTTGACGATGTGACCACTATCACCAGCCAAACGAGATTCGGTGTTGGAAGTACCGGCACCAGTTTAGCAACTGATAATTCAACTAGAGGAACTGACTTCAGCTTTTACAACTCATCGGCTGGTACAAGCGTGATGGGGGACGCAGGGCAATTACCCGCAGATACCACTCTTCCAATTCTTAGTAGTACAAATGGTGATGGTAGGTGAGAGTTTTGAAGGAATCAAGTGGTACACGAGTGATTGGTTGTTTTTAGCTTTTATTTTCTTCAGACACAGCTCTTGATTCTTGATCATGTACATTTTGATTCTTGATTATGTATGTTTTTTTGGCAACGATTATATATGTTTGACTGAATTTTGTAGTGAGAGAGGAGCGTTCCTTTAATTTTGAGCAGTTGACATTCAGCCTTACCCCAACAGTAGGGCAAAAATTCATCCTCTTATAATTGCAGAGAAACATTACGTTCACTTTCCTCATAAACCAATCTTTCAATTTTCAATGTCCTCATTACTCAAGTTCAACAGATTGAAGGCATGTAGTCAACTGTTCATCGTCAGTCTACTACTAATTGAAAAACATTCCTTCGTCCTCTTCAAGCTAGACGCACCAGTCACTGAGTAAGATTTTGATTAAATCCCTTCTCTTCAGTTTTTGGTTATATATCCCTCTATCTTGAGTTTTCTCACTGTAGCTCTAAATCTCTGCATTTCTCACTATACCCACCCATGAAGACTACAATCTTTATAAGGGTTGATGATCTGCATAAATGAGCTGACCATTTTCATGTATTTCTTTTGAGTTTCGTCAAGAATCATTCATGAAATATCAGTGAATCTCTTCCATGATGCAATTGGATGGATAGGTGGATTGACAATATTGGTGCCCAGTATTCAGGACTCAGGAGCATAGAATTAGTTGTTTAGAAAAATTAATATCCCTTACGGTGGATATAATTGCACGAATTTTACAATATGGAGAAGGAAGGCAGCCCAAATCATGACCAGAGTTTGCCTTTCATCATAAGGATGGAAAGTTCTCTGTCATCATCCCTATATACAAGGGAAGCATGTTTTTTTCTATGAATAGTGTGCCGAATGGATTTATCTTTCTTCTTCTGCATGTTTATTAAATTGACCGTTTTATCTTCAGTTATAACATAATTACTTGTGTCACTGTTTTCGTTTTTTATAAGTTATTTGTTTTTATTTTTTTTTAAATTGAATTGCATGAAAAAATGATATTTTTAAAAACAATAATATTAATAATAATGATAATATTCATAATACTACTAATAATATAAAATAAATTGAGTCACTCTAAAGCTAAATAATTGTATTGATCAATCGTTCAAGGTTTAAATCACTTCTATAACTTTTTTAAAATATGTCCAAAACAAAAATGAGCCGTAAATTCAAAAAAAAATGAAATATACATCAAAGAAAACGACAAAGAAAAGAAAAAAGTAGATTAAGTCCCTTGTTTGTAAATTAGGAGTTTTTTTATGTTTGAAGGCCCAAAACTGAATATCTGGTCTTTGTTCTTTTTCACAATGTTTGGAATGACGTGTGGGCCCAACTAGATGAAATTTGGCCCTCGGTATAGAGACATAAGGTGTTTTGTAAATGCTCTGCTAGGTCCTTAGGATCTTTTGTGATTTCTTACCCTTCATTTCATAACCCTTAGCTTAGCCTCATATGTTACCTTTTGAAGTTCCTCTCGATCCTTAAAATAAGCAACCTGTGGTCTGTGGAGTTATTCACAAGAGTTGAGTATATGATAAGTCCATTTGAGCATGTTAATCATATTCTTCCATGAGGTTGTCATATTCTCTCTTAAACGTGCTTTTGTTTTATAATTATGCAAGCTTCTTGATGTCTCAAAACATATTCTCTTCCATACAATTTTTGAGTGATTGAGCCATAAAATCTGTGTGAAAAATGAGTGCATATCCTGTGAGAATTGAATTGTTTTTGTCTAAGGCATGTTGAGCTTTAACCATCACTATTGTTCTCTTCCAAGTCTTACTTATGCTATATTGAACTTGAGTCTTTATTAACTCTCGAATGTGAGCTTGATTCTTGGTTGAGTGTTATTTTTGGTGCTATGATAGTGAGGAATTGATAAGACAAGTTGTTAAGGGCATTAGAGTTGTTTTTGCATTTTATTTTGTTTGTTGTCTTGAGTCGCTATCAATTGCTAGGGACTAGCAATAAGCTAGTTGGGGGTGTGATAAATGGTCAAAAATGTATATTTACCACTGCCATGACTTAGCTATTTGGTATATTATAGACCTAACTTGATCTAATTATTTCTCATTCTTAACTTATAGGTTTGATGTTGAACAATGACTTGTAAAAGTCCAAAGAGAAGCTGAATATAGAATATATGGAGTAGCCAATTTGACTTTGGTCAAATTAATGATTGATTTAATTGAGATGGGAAATCTGAGACTAAGCACGTGTGCCACCCTTTGTTATTAGGGTTGATCCTTGTTAATTACTATTCTAAAAAAGGATTAGGAATTGAGAGATATTTTTTTAACCGCTACGGCTGCAGACATTTATTTCTTCTTTTCCTCCTTTTTTTCCTTCTCTCTTCTCTTTTTCCTCTACTTTTTCTCCTTCTATTTTTCTCCTCTTTTTTTTGGCCGACTCAGCCCTCCTTATTTCAGTTTACAATTTTGTGTACTTTTTCATTGCTCCCGGTAAAAACGACACTCGTACTTCGAGTCTATATTACTACGCGACTCTTGCACTTGGGATTAACAAGCACTTGACGAAATAATTCTGTCGGTTAAGTTCCTAGTAGATGAAAATATTTTAAATAAAAATAAATTAATAATCATTCTGCCGATGGAATTCAAAATATTCTGTTAGGTAAGATTATTTTAAAATAAAAAAATAAAAAACTCTTAGCCGACGGAATATTCCGTCGGTAAACCTAAAAAAATTTAAAAAAACAGAGATCGATCTCTGGAAATCTACCACCGGCGATCGATCTCCAGCAATCCACCGGCCATTCTGATTCCACCACCACCACCACATATAACCACTCCAAAAACCACCACCACACTATCAACAAAAACCACCACACCGCCACCACACAACCACCAAAAACCATCACCACAATCACACACCTTCACACACCACCACCACACAAAACCAAAAACCACCACCACACCATCACCACCCACCACCACACACCACAACTACCTTTTAGAGAAGAAAGGAGATGGAGAGGAAGAAGAGAGTTTGGAGAAGAATAGAGATGAGAAGAGAGGATTTAAAAAAGAAATTTTGATTTTTTTTGAAAATTTTTCATAAATTTAGCGTGGGGAAAGGAATTTTGAAATTTTTAGCTCTTAGCCGACAGAATGCAATCAGTCTGTCGGCTACGTAATAAATAATTTTTCTGAAATTTTGGTCTAAAAGTTTGCGCGAAAAAATTGTTCTGAATTTTTTTTACCTTAGCCTACAGAATAAAATAATTCCATCGGCTAAGTGATACCTTAGGAGATGAAATTATTTAATTTCATCGGCTAAGAGGTATAAAATTATTTTTTTTAGAACTTATGCGACGTTATAATTCTGATGATCAAACTTGACAAACGAAAATCTGACCGTCTAATATGATCATTATTGTAAAACATGGATATGGTAAAAAATTCAACTTGATCTGACAATACTAAGGGCTCGATCTGGACGGTCAATCTCATAAGTCAAACCCCCTAAACGCACGGAAACTACCATTTGACCGTCTAAATTATGTATTTTAGCCGGACCTGCAACTGAAAATAGTTTCAAATTGATAAGACGCAACCGGTGGTATAAAAATACATGAAAAAATAACCCCGAAGATAGGGCTGTCCATAGGAAGAAAGAATGGTAAATTGCGTTGACCGCAACTATCGGCACCGAGACTTTGTTAGAATTACGTGATTTTTCAACTGTAGACGTATTTCACAATTTCAGTTATATCTTATTTCACGATTTTTTTTACGTTTGAAGGTTCTACGTAGAGTTTGTTTTTGAAACAGAACATTTACTTAAAACTTAGTAAACAAGTTATACAACATTAGTAGGCATATTGCGATTCTGATGATCAAACTTGACAAACGAAAAATCTAACCGTCTGATATGATCGTTATAGAAAAATATGGTTATGGAAAAATTTAACTTGATCCGACAATGTTAAGGGCTCTATCCGGACGATCAATCATGTAAGTCACCTCTAAACGCATAGAAACAGTCATTTGACAGTCTAAATTACGTATATTGGCCGGACCTTCAACTAAAAATAGTTTCAAATCGTTGAGACGCAACCAGTGCTAAAAAAATTTACAGAAAAATTACCCCTGAAGATAGGGCTACCCATAGAAAGAAAGAATGGTAAATTGCGTTGACCGCAACTATCGGCACCGAGACTTTGCCGGAATTGCTTGATTTTTCAACCGTACGTAGACGTATTTCACCATCCCGGTCATATCTTATTTCACGATTTTTTGCATTTGAAAGTTCTACGTAGAGTTTGTTTTTGAAACATAATATTTACTTAAAACTTAGACCTAAGAACCTAGCCGACGGAATATAGATTTTTCCGTCGACATAAAAAATTATATTCCGTCGGCTAGGCTCTTAGGGCTTAGCCGACGGAATATGAATATTTCCGTCGACTAATATCTTTCTTAGTCGACGGAAATATCTAAGAACACAGTTCCGTCGTCTAAGAAGGGGTTAGTCTACGGAAATTCCCGACGACCTTATTCCGTCAGCTAAGAAGGACTTAGTGAACGAACTTTTTCTCCTAGCTGACGGAACCGTCAGCTAAGAAAATTATAGCCGACAGAACAGTTTAGATCTAAGAGTAGTGAAAATCCACTAGTGAACTTTTTGATCACATATCAACATTTTCAATGTTCAATATTTAGATGCATATATGTAGATCATCTCTGCAAAATTTCATCTAATTTGGTGATTGTTAAGGCTTCGAACTAACTGAAATAAATTGACGGGTCAAATATGCCAAACATGAACTGGTCATACTTTAACTTTTAATTCGTAGTTTTGAGCACCTTAACGATTACCAATTTGGATGAAAATTTGCAGAAGTGATCTACTCATATATAAATACATATTGAACGGCAGAGATGCAATTTTGTGATAAAAAAAGTTAGTGTAAACCTCAATCCTTCATATATGTCAAAAAAGAGATCTCTCATTAGAATGGGCTGTATAATCAGCCGTAACTGGGTAAGTTCCAAATCTTGGTAACTCCAATTTCTTATCATGGATAGCATCTAAGATTGAGACCCCCTTCATCTCTTGTCTTCTCCACAGCCTTGGTAAGCAAGGCAAAGGAGTGGTGATCAAGCTAGCTATGCAGTCAAAGCCGTGGTGACCAAGGCAGAGGAGCTGAGGAGTGGAGATCAAGCTAGCTATGCAGTCAACATTAGCAACTCCACCTAATGTCTTTCTTTTTAAATTTGGATAAATTAAGTTGAAAAGAGACTGAAACTCCATTATATAAACCGAAGGTTGATGAAGAACCTAAACCATCTTCTGCTATTTGCAAAGAAGCATCACTGACTGGCGACTATTCTCTCTGTGTTTTCCCTTTTTTCTAAATTTTGCTCTTAGTTGGCTTTTGTAGAGTGGAGAGACTTGAACGATGATGATAATCATTTGGTTCGCTCGTCGTACGTAATGGCGAATTTGCCTTGTCGAAATTTCAGAATGTTTCTGAGTTCTGTGTTTCTTACTCTACAATGCCATATTTACTTTTTTTTTTCATTTCCAAAACTAAAACTATGATATTAGAGTCAATATTCTCATTAAAAAAATAGATTGTATAATCGCTCAAGATTTCTCCTTAGAAATTCTCTTGTATTTTCTTTTCCCGTTCTTCTCTCTTTCCCTGCAAACCCCATTTCACATTTTAGAATTTAGATGACTGGTGGTGTCACTAGCTGGTACGCATTGCGCAAGCAAGGACGTATACAAATACAATGAGGAAAATAATTTGTTTCACTTTGCGTAATCAAGCAAAATGGTAAAGTACCTTAACCAAAATCATATAATATTTTTGATCGAGTCAATTCTCACTCTACAGTTTGACAATGATATGATTTTTTTTCTGGTAATGTTTATGAACTTTAGTGATACTAGGTGACTGGAATATGTTATAATAGTAATTTCTAGAATACAATACTATCATAATTATTTTAATTTGATACTAGCCTTCCATAGACATGTTAGTTTATTTTTATTTATTTATTTTACATTAAAAATTAACCACCAATAATCCAAGCATCTTTTTGTCAATGAACCCTTTCCTCCATTATTCTGCAAAAACAGACCCAAGCAATTGTCAACTTTTTTTTGTTTATGTAGTTATGTTATGTTAGGTTTTATTTAATGATGAAAAGACAATTTAAGAAATTTTTAAATGTTTCACTAAAAGTAGATAAATTGTTTTAATTAATAGAGAAAGTAGCCCACTAGCCAACCATGTAGATGGAGACTTATGAAATTCAAAGAGTCTAATTTTTATGCATCTTTATAAGTAAATTCCGTAATTTTGTAACTTGAAAACTTCAAGAATTTGGATTTTTAGTTTGTAATTCACATCCTCTTGATAAAGGCAGTCAATTCAACGTATTAAAGCTAATTATATAAATATATATAAGTGTGCATGTATAATTGTATATGCGTTGTTTAACATCAATTTAAGACAGTGACTCCCTTCTGCGCAACCTCAAGGACCACCTGGCCATGGCTCAAAACCGAGCTGACAGGGCCGAACAGAGTGCCACTTCGAGGTGGCTGATTGAGTTTTTCTCAAGTTTCATCTTAGTCTACCGCCATCCCAAAAGCTGGCACCACGTTTCTACGAGCTCTTTCAGGTTGCTGTTTGGATTGGTAAGGTTGCTTACAAACTTCTCTTAAAAAATACTAGATTTTAACACTAACTGCATTACATTAAGTTAGATACAATTGATTTGATTCAATACAAATAACAAGAAATACATGATATAACTCTTTTATCTGGTTATTTGTTAAGGTTATATCTCCTTGTAAAAGTATGATACTCATCTTATTAATTACCTAATTATATTAGGAGTTGTGATAAACTTTAGATTCTCTTGATAACTATTAGAGTAAGTTTATCAGACTCTCTATTTTAGTTTTTAGCTATTTTGGAGTGTGTTTTGCATTTTTTTGATGTTTTTGGAGCTTCAACAGACTAGCCAAACCTAAATTATTTTAACTTTGAGCTATCTCGCTAGCTATATTTAGCTAGCAATATGACTCATATGAGACTAGTTGTAATTTATTACATTCCTTTTAAGATATTTGAGGTGATACATAAATACATTTAAAATATCTAATATTTGTTTAAGGAATAATATTGATGTAATGCTAGCTAAAATAGAGAGCATTGATGCAAATACATTTCTAAAGTGGCTAGCCAAAATAACTTGCTAGCTATTTTAGCTTAAATTTGACTTAAATATGGCTAGCATTGTTGAAGTTGCTCTTAAGTATGTACTTGACTCCTAATAGGGTTAGTCTCTTATCTAGTTAACTGGTCAATATATATACAAGGAGAAGCCCATGCACTCAACACGTTTTGCATTCAGTTTAGTCCCATACTAACGCTTTTAGTGTTGAAGTGGGGAAGACTGTAACTATTGGTTTTAGAGTTGCTGTTACTGCTAGAAGATGTCAAACTCAATGAACCTATCTTCAGGTTAGTCCTCTAGTGTTTTGATCTTACCGATATGAGATGTGTTTGGTTGTTGCATCATTTAGCCTAATAACTTCTTCTGGCCAACTGCAAGTTGCACCCTATTTTTGATGTCTCCCTGCTCAAGAAACGTGTTGGCAGTGGTACTGTGTCCACAACTCTGTCCCAATTTGACCATCACGGCGTCATCGACTGGAAACCGAAACATGTCTTGGACATGGCCATTGTCACCATACGCAAGAGATCGATCACAAAGTGGCAAGTGGCTTGGCAAGGCTACCTTTGGAGGATGCCACTTGGGAAGATGCTTATGGGCCCAGTTACCGCTCCAGCTCACACTTCTAAATATCTACAAACATCTCCTGCAAGTTAGTACTGAAGCTCAACCACAACACCAGATCACCAGTGCAGGCTTGTCTTCTTTCCAACTGCAACTCCAAGATGTTCCATTTGAATTAGTTTCTCACCTCTTGTGTAGTGGCGATCCCCTGTGCCACATGTTACTGTGTTATTGTAGGAGATCTCCCTATATGCTTTAATTTCTCTCCATTTTAGGATTATGAATGAATATGAAAACTCTGATTTCTCTATTTCCTCTTTTTCCAGTGCCATTCATCCGTATACATCCATGTCATGGCCGGAAGCAAACTCTGCATTCATCCTCATCAACCATGTCCACGATGTCCTCCCTTATCCTTAGCATGCATAACTCAAGTCCCTCAAATCCTAAGTATAAACATCACGACTGAAAAAAGTCCCAAAAGTATAAACATGAGGGATTTTCATTGCTAGGCTTGTTTCTAGATATTGTGATCACTTGAAAAATATGCAAGTCATTTAAGCATCTGCATATAGTGATGTAGGCTAATGTCACAGAAAAAGATGCAATTTCTCGATATAAACACCGATGGGCAAAGGGCAAAAGTTGTAGCTGTTTCCAATTACGGGAACCAGAGAGAAAGAATGACAATATTTCTTGAGATTAGGATATAACCTTCAATTAACATCGGCTGGTTTCAAACTTAGCAATGAAGGTTACCAACTCGACCATATACTGACTAAGAATAATAATAATTATCAATGAAATGATAAAGAATCTCAGAGAACTGTAATTATCAATGAAATGATAGGGGGGGAGAACTGAATCCACCCACAAGGGGGCCATATTAAACAATCAATAAATATTCCCACCACAAGTTAATAACAAAGATACTTGTTCAGCAAACTAAAAAATAGATTATATGACACTTTCTACTCCTAAATCGCAATCAACCACAAAAGCTATAGCAAAGAATCATCCGTATACATCCAATGTCATGGAAGCAAACCCTGCATTCATCCTCATCAACCATGTCCACAACGTCCTCCTTTGGTCTTAGCAATGCATAAATCAAAGGCATATATGACAGCATGAATGTTCAAGATTTGTAAGAAGAAGAACCGAGAGAAGATCAAGTTAAGTGACTTGTTACAGGCCTACAGACCAGTTTTGGCACGCTTCATCCCACTCGAAGTGAAAGGGGAGACACTCCCATATGGCTGAGGACTCTCTTCTCTTAAATTTGATTTTAGCATAGCAAGTTCTCTCAACTGCTCCCTCTTGTAGTGGTCTTGTGACTCATCCTGAAACGAAACACAAGATTGAGTATTCTACAAGGACAGCTAGGTGGTGCTTTAATTCAATTAGCCTAGAATCCCAAACAGTATATTAACACGTGACATATTCCCCTAAGACTTCTTGTCAAACACATCCAATACCATTTCCTCAGGACAGCTACATATTAATATATTATCATACTTTATGTTGTTAAAAAAATCTAGCTTCACAAACAATACTTATAAACAAAAGAGATATTATGGTTGAACGGTAATGAACAAAGAGACGTGTAAGATAAGATACCATAGGTTTGAGAAGTTCTTCTATGATTTGCTTTGCCTGTCTCAACCGCATATCAACAATATTAGCAGGTAATTCAGCCTCGATTATAATGTGCAGTGGATCATTCAAATGCTCATACCCTGGTCTACCCCTCAAAGACTCCTCCTTGAGTGAGAAAGTAAGAAATACATGTCAAGAGACTAGCAAAAAAAATAGCAAGATAAATGAAAACAACTTGGGAAAAGCTAAATGGATTTATAAGATTCAAGAAACCTTCAAATGGGGAGTAAAAACACACATGGAATGTAATTTTATGTACCTTGTCTATATCTCTTATTGAACACTTTCCTCTTATATACACACGACAACCTGTGGAAGCTTCCACCCGCTTTAGTGAATTGCCTCTAGGACCCAGAAGCCGGCCCACAAAATTGAACTACAAATATAGATGTTTTAGTACCACAACAAGTGAGAAACTTCTCCACATCTTAATCAATTAAAAAGAAGCAGAAATTTGCTTCTTAGTATTGTTTTGGCACACAAGTAATAGAGAGAGAATCTTTAATAGCATCCTGAAGAAAGGACTTGTTTCTCAGTCATTAGATCTTATCTAACAGCTAAGCACTGTGAAAGAAATGCATACTATATTCATGCATCTTCAATTGTTCATATCCAAATCTCATAGTTGACGACAAAAAAGAATGTTCTTATTTTAAGAAAGACAAACATACTCAAACAGACCCCAATACCAGGTGTTCTTTAACGCAATCTCATATAATGCACTCAAGAGTTATGTGCGGCTTACATTTGGAAAGCTATCAACCGGGATATCCAACCGCAGTATCCTCTTCACGATGTAGGAACTTGGGCTTGATGGTGCCACTTGCCATTCCATATTCATTCCTTGTGGCCCACCTATTCTCTGCAACATAGCGAAACTAACCCTTTAGCACGTAACCAAGATACAATTTATGAAACTAGAACAATAGGAAAACATGATGAGGAAATGGATCACATAGATACTGATACTGATAAAAACAGAAACTGTGCATGGATTTAATATAACGAGTAATCCATGATTGTCAAGCAATATATTTAGCACTAGGAACAATAACGTTAATGTCATTATAAAGCTGAAACTTTCTTTATTTACCATATAATATAAATCTAAAGGTATTTGTTGCCAGTGGACATTTGAACACCCCTGCATTAACCACACTTTGACTATTTCCTGGATCAAAATAAATTCAAAGTTGAGAAACCACCTAATTGAAATATATGAATTTGGAAAATGCCAGTGGATAACTGAACCAGGAAGAAATAATATCGTACGCTGATACATAACTGAGTTTGGCAGTCTTCAAGTTCACAGAAAGTAAGCAACCTTGTCGCTCAATCACTGGACAGAAGAATACTATTATCAACTTACAAGGTCCAAATACTATCCAAGAAAGACTCCAACTCTCAGTACATTACTACCGAGTATCTCTCAGGATCTGATAATGCTTTGCTGTTGACTTCCACATTCTAACGTACGAGTATTTTAATAAGTTTTTTTAGACTGTCCGATGCTGTGTGTACAAACTAAGCATGTAGGCATAGGCACAAACAGAACAACAAATAAAAAAGCAACTAATACACCATCGCAGTATGGATAAGGAGAAACAGAAGACTAGAAATGAAAATCGAGGGTGCTATAGTTTGGGCAACACAACTGCAAGTACTTACATCGTGAGGCCGGCCATTCCATCCCCCCAGGCTTGAACCCCTATAATTCGGCATTATGTCTGAACCAATAGGGCTAGGGCTTCCACGTTGCAGTCTGTCAAAGTCACTAAACCCTTGGTTGGGCATCATTCCAGAAACTCGTAATATCTCTGCCAATTCAAAACAGTTGCAAAGTTCAGTAATAGCATTCTCAACATACCACAAAACCTCAGCATATCACCATATCAAACAGAAAATCCAAAGTCATCAGTAATGACATAAAACAAAAGAGCACACATAACATTAAACAACATCCCAACTCCGATCGCTTAGAATAACAAGTCCTGCAGACTGAATTTAGACCATAGAAATCCACATACTTTTCAACTAATCCATAACTCGATACTCATAGCAAAGTTAACCATCGTCTTCTACAACCATAATCCTCAATTGGGGTTCCGTAAAACAATAACACATAACATTTCCAAACCCTCAAAACCAAAATGAACCAAAGATTTAGAGCAAAAGAAGCAACCTTGATTCAAGAGACGGCCACAAATGGGCACAACCTGGGCGAAAGGTCCAAGCTTTTGGTGTTCAGCTAAGAGCTCAGTCAAGTACTGACTGTCCAAATCAGGCGGGGTTCTCAGGTGCGGCGAGAGCGCCCTCGCCGGCGAGAAATTCTGGGCGTACGACCCTGACATTCTCCGACGACTAGAGCTCAAAAGCTTCAAAGGGTTTGTTGTGGATGGAGAATTGAGAAATGGGTCAGATTTTGCTGGGTAGCTAACCAGGGGGGTTTAGAAATCCAGGGTCAGGGTTTTAATGGTGTTTGGGTTTTCAGATTTCCAAAGCTTTCTTCTACTCTGTTGTCGTTGATGTAAGATTTTAAGATTGACACCTAACAGTGAGACTGACAGCGCCGATCCCATGACGCGCTTTATTTGGGGCGTGGTCTTACGCGCCCCAATCCTAGGCTTTGGAAGGTGGGACCCGTCCGCCGCATGTGGCCCCGGATCCGCCATGTGGATGCACGCGTCGTTGAGGAAGGTGGGCCTTGGCGTTCCTCCTGCTTTGAATATTCGCATCATTTTTGTTCATCTCATTTACTGCCCAATACCTACATGAACAAATTACCATGTTTGGTTTTTACTGCTCTGTTTCCATTAGTGGAAATTGCACCTATTGTTTACCCCTAATGGTAATCCCCTTTACGAGCATTATTGCAGTTTCCAAGGTTGATTTCTTGACGCTGATGGAAATAACTTGTGGTATGAAGCTTTTATTTTGGTTTTACAATGGATTCAGAATACAGAATTTTCCTAATGGTTAACCAATCATATAACCTATATAATTGATTTATATATATTCAATTTAAATATACATTCAAGAATAACAAATGAGAAATGTTTATGCGTTAAGCAAGGTTTTAGAAGGTAAAACTAGTTTTGAGTTAGTAGTATGAACAAGCCATCAAGGTCTCATATGAAGTATAATGGTGTTCCAAAATGGTCTTAATCCAACGATGGGAGTGTTTAGTTGTCTTCTTCCACTTGTGAACATTAGAATTTAGGTTAATCTAGTCGGTTGCTCTATCAACCACTACATGGAATTTGGATATTTCTAAGGTCATAATCATAGCACATGATTTTGATGGCCGATAGTTTGACTAACTCCATCAACAATGCATAACTTCACTCTCCATGACAATCATGTATAAATTTGTCACAAGTATTTCAATTGAACACTTCTTCAAATTCGTATTGTATAGTTAATAAAAATATTTACTTAAAAGACGATAGGATAAACAGGCCGTATCTGAAAGTGAAAACTTAAAAACATATTTGTATAATACAAATTTGGCTTCCATTCACATGTCAGTCTTGTTTCTTTGTTCTTGTTTACCTTGTAAGCGTATGATAGGCTGGGAATGATATTTATGAGCTGTGTTTGGTATAGCTACCCAATACTTCAAATTTATGTAGTTACACAATAATTTACATTACAAAATGAGCTAGATTTTTTGCAAGATGCTCATGATTTTAATAATTTTGGGAGGCTCCCACTTCCCAAATGGTGTGACATGGTCAGTTTTGATCCTCAGGTTGTTGTCTCCAAGGCAACGTGCAGTGCCATCTACTTTCTTTGTATATCAGACACCTTGGGGTTGGACCTTTAGAGGAATCCTATGCTTCATTCTCAAACTCTGTTGCTGTAATTTATCAGCTTTTTTAAAACAAAACTGAGCACATTCATGTTAATCATAATTTGGCCGCCTACTGAAGTTTTCTATCTTTAGCTAGCTGTTAAAAAAATTTCAACATTACACTCATGTATTGTATTGAAATGGATTGCCCAATTCGGACATAAAAATATTAACCATGTCGTAATTGAACGATAATAACATAAATATGTTAGACTTAGGAAAAAAAACTCAAAAAGTACGGGAGGTGATCAAGGAAAGTGCAGTACTTGGTGGAAAGGACAACAATGTTGTCGACAAGTGCCAAACACGACAGAACAGTTGAGATGACATCAATGGCAACCCTTGGACATGCATCAGGTGATTTATAAATGCTTTTGGTAAAAATGTCACATGGAAAGTGGTGTTAAGGAACTAGAGGATTTGGTTTTGTTGATTCAAAAATCAAGACCAGGAGTACCAAAACTCTTCACTTCATGTGATCAAACCAGAAGGTGTACACTGCATTCAATTTTCAGATATACACATGGGAAGGGGATGAACATGTCTGCTCCCTTTCGTTTAATTTTCTTCGCCTGGTTGTGTTAACCATCATGACCGTATATAAGCAGATAACATTCCTGTGTTAACCATCATGACCGTAATAGACTCTTAACAGTGTCCGAAACTGTGAAATTTGGCAAGAATTACATTCATTTTCCTGTTACATGCTCCATTGTCAAAATGCAACAAAAGTTTCAACTCCCAAGCACGAAACAAATTTAACATCGTAGGTTAAGGGAGGTAAGACAACCTTTGTAGCTAAAGACTTGGGGAGATGAAGTATTACATAGCATACCAGCCATAAACCCTTGGGAGGACTGATACTAAGTTGCTGAAAGTATAATACAACCAAGAAATCATATTGCTACAACTTTAGGCCTTTGTATAGTACAGAACTACATAACATATCCCTTGGGATCAAAGACAAACATTCTAGTAATCCTTTGATACCTGCCATCATAGGGTATATCTTGGGGAGAAACTTTGGGCGACACCCCGTACTTATGAGGGTGGTGACGACTGAGAAGGGATGACCTGATGCCATAAGAAAAAATAATGTCAAATTCAGTCCAGAAGGCATTGAAGAGGACAGTTATATATATAGTAAATGGGAGACAGGTGTTAGAATCGAAATTAAAAGGTACCTTGATGGGATAAACTTCAGTAACTTCTTCAGTTCCCTCATCCAAGTATACAACATCCTGCATCGTGAGCTGGTGATATTCAACAACCTCCCTTAAGAAGCGATTTTCACGTGCATAAACTGAATTCTCATGTGCCAGTCTTGCCTTTTCTGCCAAAAGTGTTTCTAATTGAAGCCGGATCTGAAATGAATTATATTGGCGTCAAAAACATTGCAGAGTATATAGAAAGATACATCTATAAACAATTTAAAGTATCAGGGTAATTAATATACAGCTCAAATCATTATCTGACGTACACACATGTATTTAAAGATTAACAAAATAAGGAAAAGAAAGCGGTATATCCATAATATTAGGAAAAGACAAAGAAACGGAAAATTGGGTTACCAAATCATCATCTTCAGGACTGTCTCCCCTGTCACGATTTTCCCGAAGGATTTTGCTTTCTTCCTCCAGCTGAGCACATCGCTCCTTTGCAAAAGCAAGGTCTGCTTTTACAGTTTTCAACTCCCGAAGGAGAAGTTTTGCTTTAGCAGCCATTGCCATAGCAACCTGCAGTTCAACCACAAGGCATATCAGGCATCTTAATATACAAGTACCTTGAAAACAAAGGAAAAAAATAACAGATACAGTAGGGCAGAAATAACTCGCCCATTTAGTAGCCCTTTCTCCCTATTACTAGTTTCCTCTATTTCCTACGGTTTCCTTTGTGGTTGACTAAGCCTATGCTTAGACGAGGCTACACAGACATCTTATGGAGCATGTACGTTGCTGAGGACTTCCCTATCCTATGATGTGCTAACTATATTAGAAAATTGGGTGCTAACTATATTAGAAGATTAAGTACATAGATTCCATTGACTTAATAAAAGAAAAGAGTATATGTTATTTTAAAGTGTCCAACATTGGCCATATCCTATACAGACATAAGTGCAAGAATTCGAATAGACCAAAGAACCAGACTTCTAGTTTATTAACCAGTGACACAAAGTTGCCACCTTACGTCGCGAGATGCCTTGAGTTGAAGTTCGAGGTCAGCTAGCGACTGAGATTCTGATTTTGGTGCCTGATTTTGCGGCTTTTTCCTAATATGCTTACGAGTTTCTTGAATGATATCTACAGTGCCTTTCTCAACAATGGTCCGACCCTCCTGTCAAAATTGAAACATAAACATGCATATATGATCAGAAAGGCCCAGGTAACAGTTATTCAAAACGACACATAAAATTTCAGTAAGATTCAGATTCTAAGAGTGACACAGATGGTAGTCGTCTTCATTCAAATAGCCTAATGAACAAATTTGTGTTACAATCATATACTAAAACAGATTACAAACACTTAAAGTTCTTTTAACTACAACCATATGAAAATCAAAGTTGATTAGCACATTAATTCACAGCGGCCTACCTCTAAGGCACTGCCAATGGTGCCACTGATATAATTAAGGGATGATGTAAATGCACCCAATCCCTTCTGCAACGCGGGATTTTCTGTCTTTCCCCGGCTTTCAACAGATGGATTTGGATCATAATTCTGCAAATAATTATACATGACAAACATTATAAGTCCACTGATGAAGAAAATTTTAACCAAACCAATTCAGAAAACTGAAATGTGTTTTGCTCGGAGAGAAAGAATGACTCACCTTACCCCTAGTCAGTGTAAGGGGCGTTTCCACCCCTGTTCTTCCAGGAGAATCATATGATTCAGCTACTTTATCATCTTCATCGTCGTCGAGAATGGCTTTGGCCTTTCTAGCAAGAACACTCCAGAACCCATTTTTCGGTTCATTCAAATTCTTTATAGATGTATACTCAGGTGGCTACATATAACACAAAATTACTATTGCAAACTTGCAAATAGCACCGAAATGAAGTGATGGTTACTCGAAATCACACAAACAATCGGCCACATTTCTATTAGCAAAAGAGTTTTAAACACAGAGAATGGAACCAACCTGGGTTGGAGTAGGGAGAGAAGTAGGAGTCGAGACGGTGGGGATTGATTTGGAAAACTGAGGAGCTAAAGGGGACCCGCCGCGACCAGCATAAGCAGAGGAGAGAGAAGAGTCCCGGTGAGCCGAAGACGCTCTTATGGCTTTGGCGGCAAGCGAATCGACCTCCAACTCCGCCGCCGTCGATGACGGCAAAACGGAATTCCGAATCCTCGATTCTTCCCCTTCTTCGAATCGAAACCCCGAAGCCTGCTGCCTCCTCCTATACGCCATTTCCCCCAAAACCAACTTTCAAAACCCTAAATTTGTGCCGCTCTCATCCAAGACGCGAGCTTTAAAACGTTGTCGTTTTGGGGCTCGTCGAAAGTGAGGCGAGATGGAATATGGAAATTTTTGAACCTGGCAGTCACAGGGATTGCGATCCCCACCGAGGTCTTGTTGTGATGGTGAGTTGGTCGCTTCTCGATTTGGGTTTCTGTTTCTGTCCCCGCCTCGTCAACGCTCTCACCTCTTCTGTTAGAACTATTTTGTATTCCTCCATGTTAGTTGGTATAATGTATAGGGCTAAGCCCATAAGAGATTGGTAACTCATCCGGCCCAATCGTAGGTAGTTACTAGTAGTTTTTAAGTTATTTTGGGTGTTTAGTTATAATCTCTAGATTTCTCTTGAATTGGTTGTTTTCTTCTGGTGTTATGGATTCTGATCTTAACACTTTCCTTTCATGTTCTCTGAGAGTTACTGTACTATAATTAGAATTGGCTCTGTTTTGGAGTTTGGGCTTTCCGATTTGGTTTCGGGTATGGCCTTTCCTTTGGACTGAAACCGTCATGACAATGGGTCGGGTTTGGAGTCCATTAAGTAATGGATATAGGATGATTAGTGTAGAGAGACCTTTTAATGAGGACATTTCCCGTTCAAAAAAAATGACGACCTCTAAGTTGATGACTAGTTAAGGACTATTAAATTAATTACTTATTAGACCAATTTTTTGATCAAAATTTGACGTCTTAACAGTTGTAGATTTATATAAGTAGATCAATCATACAAAATTTCAGCCAAATTGATGACCGTTAAGTACTAGTTTTAGATTAAATCAATAGAAGATTTATTTCGATTTGGGCTAACTAATCGGCCGATTTTCTCATCCAATTTGACTGAAATCAACTCGGTCGTTGGCCGACTACTGACTAGTCAGCCGACTAGGCCGATTTTTAGATCCTTGGTTACTTGCCACAACCACAACAATTGATGTTAAAGTAGTAAATCTTATTCAAATTATCGTATATACTCAAGTATAACCAATTTACTAGTTTTTCAACAGTAAAACATGTAAGTGTGATACAAATTTGTTGTTAGGGTATTAAATATTTATGTTGTTATCGTTTATAAAATGTTTACTTATGGGATTAGGTCACTTACCACAACCACAACAATTGATGTTAAAGTAGTAAATCTCATTCAAATTGTCGTATATACTCAACTATAATCAATTTAATTACTAGTATTTAAATAATAAAACAAGTGTGATAACAGATTTGTTGTTAGGGTGCTAAATATTTATGTTTTTATCGTTTACGAAATTTTTACTTGAGTGACTGTCACTTACCACTACCGCAACAATTGATGTTAAAGTAGTAAATTTCATTCAAATTGTCGTATATATTCAACTATACCTAATTTACTAGTTTTTGAATAATAAAACAAGTGTGACAACAAATTTGTTGTTAGAATGATAAATATTTATGTTTTGATCATTAATCAAATACTTACTCACGTGACTACGTCGTTTACTATAACCACAACAATTGATGTTAAAACAGTAATTTTTATTCAAATTGTATCAATTACTCCACTTAAACCAAGATATTAGTTTTTAGACAATATTACTAGTGTGGCAACTCTTTTGTTGTCTAAGTGGTAAATTATTTGTTTTCATCATTAATATTATGATTACTATATTAACTATCATTTTACCCACAATCTACTACGCTTCACTACTAGAGCAGAGTATTTGGACGACGAAGCAATTTCATAGCCCTGTTTAAAAATTACGTCGCCCAAGATCTTAAGGGACGAAGCGTCGTCGCCTAAGGTGTCGTCGCAAGAAGTCTGTCGCCCAAAATCTTAGGCGACGAAAGAAATCCTTTTCGTTGCCTAAGAGTGATACCTTAGGCGACAACACCTGTGTCGTCGCTTTTGAGTTAAGTTAAGGCGACGACACACATTTCGTTGCCTAAACAGCCGTCGTCGCTTAAGAGTCTCGTCTTAGGCGACGAAACTAGAGTCGTCGCCTAAGAGTTATAGCTTGGGCGACGATACATGTATATTGGTCGCCTTATATTTTTAAAAAAGAATTTAAAAATTCTCTTAGGCGACGAAAGTGGTATATTTCGTCGCCTAAGTGATATTAAAACGATGAAATGGTGCAAAAGTCGTCCTCTCTTAGGCGACGAAAAATACCTTATTTCGTCGAGTGAAGTATTTTCTGTATTTTTTTATTTAGTTTTGTAATTTTTTATAAAATATAAATAAGAACACAAAAAATTTCAAGAACAAAACAACAAATTTTTCATTACAAATTATCTAAATTGTTCATAAACGTACAAATATATAAATTTAGTCCAAAGTAAATTCAATATCATCTAATTCGATCATGAAATCCGATTCTTGTGGTTTCCGAAGCTGAGGACGTTCCGGCGGTGGAGGCAGAATAGGACGCATCGGCATGGGAGGAGGAATTTGTCATGTTGATTGAGCATATAGACAATCCTGAAACCACTGCCCCAACTGCATCTGATAGTTTTCCTGGGCTGCATTACGCGCTTCATTATACTGCTCCCGAGAGTCTTCATTGACACTCTTGGCGTCTTCATAGGTATTTAGGGCTGATGTGAAGGCTCTCCTGGCAGCCCCCTGTCGCTCCTGGCGTTGTAGTCTCTACTGCAGCCTCTCAACTTCTGACTGTAGTTGCACGTTGCTGCTTAAGGCTCCCTTCTTTCCTCCTTTGATTTGCTTCAGCTTTTGGTTTCCAACGCTGCCCATACCCCGACAGTAGAAGTTGTTTGTACGGTGTGGGAAAACCGTGTCCATGATCCTCTCCCCGATGAGTGGATCTGATCGGTCGATCCGGGACATGACTTCAGACATATCCTCCTCCTGCATTTCCGGCCATGTCTCCGATACGTAATCACGCATCACATCGGGCTCCGCTGACCTCATCCTCCTAATTAAAAATATTAGAAACAAATTATTAATTAACATTAAATAATACATATAAGTAAAATTAAAAATTAAAAGCGTGAGATAACTTACAAAATCCTCCTCGGAATTAGGATACGCCTTATGGAACGTTCCAGCGAACAGGTTAACATCCAGATTGTCTCTCATCACCTCCTCCATGATGCAAGCAAACGGTTTTAAACCGGCATGATGGTTGGTCGTGTTGCGTTGCCGGTTTGCAGCGTTCTTCTGAGAGACGGCATTGAAAGAAAAAAAATTAAACGTTAGTAAAAGATTTATTTAATACGTAATTTTTTTAATAATTAAGTACGACCTCGATAGTTAATTAAATAATTTTTTTTATCTACCTTTTTATGAGGGTTGTTGAATTTGACCGTCAGAAGCCAACGTCATTCATGATCCCTGTATTGGAACTCAAGAGGGGTACCCAACCGGCCGTTCCCGTGCGCTTTCCAGTGATCCCTCAGTTTATGCTTCTACTCCCTAAACCAACATATACGAAATCAAATATTAGATATATATTTAATATAACATATAATGCACGTCAATATTTTTCCCAACGTACGTACCTTTGGGAATGTTTTTCTTCCAACCATGGCCTCATCAACTCCTTAGACCCCTCGGGAAACTCAAAATATAACTACATTTAACCGTTTGTTAGTTTATTTTCTCAAAAAGTCAACAACTTCATCACATAATATTATTATTGAGATTTTTTTAAAACTCACTGACATATCGTTATTGAGCTGGGTCTTCACGGAATCTGGGACGTCTTTCCATTCTTCCCACAACATAGGACATTTAGCCATAATCATGGGTCCCGCGGCGCGGACGTACATGTTACCCACGCTTGCTGATTCCGGTTCGCCATTCAGACCAACCCGGATTAAGACCTTCTCTGATTTTTTGACTAGCTTCTCTAAGGCCTTGCTGATGACGATGCCTCTCTTATTCTTCGTCGGTTTGTCCCCGACGGCACCTATGACATAATAAAAAAATTTAATATTAAAATCCGTCATTAAATATAATAATTCAAAAAGCCTTGTAAATTTATTTACCTGAGGGTGATGCGGCGGAGTCGACGGATTCTACCGATGTATACCCCGATTCCTTACACCTGACGGGCTGAAGAGGTCCATCAAAAGGCGTGTAAAAGTACGTCTCTTGAACAGTCAGGTCCGGGAGGAACGATAATATATTCCACTCTGCATCAACGATGGGTATGGCTGATACCGTCAACGGAAGCCATATAGTGGCCGGTACCTGTGGCGCCGATGACCCATCACCCGAAACAGTAGAAGGAGTGGGCAACTCTGCAGCGGATGGAGTGGGCCCCCACGAAATCGAAGGCCTACGGAGTGCAGACGGGAAATCGTTCGGCTGCCCTGAAGAGGTGGAAACGCTCGGCCGCCTCTGTCCCTCTAGAAGAGTCGCACGTCTGACAGACATAGTGCCATGAAACATCTCTTGTGGAGGGTTGCTTGCGGTTCTCTCAGACTAACCGGACGCTTGGTCCCTCGAACCCTTCTTGCTTGACCGAAACCCCCTCAACGTCCTGTTTAAATAAAAATTTCAATCAATATTTCACAAATATACCACAAATATAATTTTAATTTGCCACACAATTATCATTATTTACCAAATATTAACCACAAAATTACCACAAATATTCCACAATTTTTTCACAAATATTCCACAAAATTTTCATTTAATTTATCACAAACTTACACTTAAATTTTCACTAATTTACCACAATTTTTCCTCTTTCATTTCCCGGAGGTCGGATTTTTTCACTTTTCGTGTGCATAACTTCTGTAGGAATCTTGCCACAATGTCGGGATGATTGCTGAGCCGCCCAAAATTATACTCAATAAGCACTGCTAAAATCTCTTCCCCCGTCCATCTATGAGGCTCCACACCCATTTCTACGGTCCCATCAAATGCCCCGGTATCTTCCCGCCATGGGTGATTATGTGGAAGACGAGTATGGTGACCCATCCGAACTATCTTATTGCAATGACTGCTGCTCCCCTTCTTGCTAAGGCACTCTGGACAAGCCTTGTATCCTTTAACAACACTGCCCGACAACATCCCACGTGCAGGAAAATCACTGATGGTACTAACAACCATGACATGCATCTGGAATATCTCCTGCTTGTAGGAGTCATAAGTGGGATGACCAACCTCCTAAAGGAACTTACACTCTTCAATCACCGGTCTCATATACACATCGAGACACTTCCTTGGATAACCGGGCCCCGGAATCAACAAGGTTAACATGTTGTATTCCTTCTTCATGCATATCCATGAAGAAAGGTTGTAAGGTACCAAAATCACCGGTCATATACTGTATTGAAAACTCATGTTGCCAAAAGGGTTGAACCCGTCGGATGACAGCCCGAGCCTCACATTTCGAACCTCAGACGCAAAATGAGGAAACTCCCTGTCTATATGCTTCCAAGCCTCCTCGTCAGCAGGGTGTACCATGGTGTCTTCTTTATGCAACTCCCTCTCAGCGTGTCATCTCATAGCCTTGGCTGTGTGTGAAGACATGTACAACCGTTCCAGCCTATCCCTCAGCGGGAAATACCGAAGTACCTTCACAGGTTTCCTGTTGCCTGTAGGAGTCCGCTTATACCTGTCGGTCCCACATACCGGACAACGATGAAGGTCTTCAAGGTCATTTCTGTCTGCATCTTTACCCCATAACAGAATGCAGTCATATCTGCATGCATGAATCTTGATGTAGGAAAGCCCGAGATCTTTCAGGATACAACAGACCTTATAATGAGTGGTGGGATGACTATGACCGTCGGGCAGCAACGAAGCAGCGTACTGTAGATACCTATCAACAGCCTTCACGGCCGATTTTTCCTCAACTTTGATCTACATCACCTCAATCACACACTCAAGAACGGTCTTCTTAGAACTGGGGTACAGAGGGGTCCGTTGAAAAGCAAGCAGTGTTGACAGCTCTAGGGACGACCTGCACCGACACCTCAGGAATATACTGTCCTTGAGCGCATACACCGCTCTCATGAGGAAACATGTCGTTGATGAAGGCCGTTGTTAGATCATTTGAAGAACCGCCCCTCTCATAAAACTGTCCATGATCATGCAGACCCCCTGATGATGTTTCACCGTGATATATCCAACATGTGTAACTGTCCCAGAATCCGTTATTCTTCAGGTGCTCCCTTATTGTCTTTATCGGAAATCGATGCATCTCGCTGCGACACTGACATCTCTTGCACGGGAAATAGAAAAGTGTACTCCCGCCAGCATTGTCCAACGCATATTGCACAAAACTTAAAACTCATTTAGCATATCTTCTGTCCCATCTTGGAAGCGAAATTCAACTCTTATCTATATCTTAAAAATACCACAAAATATAAATATCTATATATATATAACAATTAAATAATTAAATTTCATATATACATAAAATCTCAATCAAATTCATTTATATATATAATAATATACTACATGCAACAAATTATTAGTAACAAATTAATTAATTAACACATGCATATATATACTTAATTATTAATTAATTACATAACAATATTCTTACATATATAAACTAATTAATTAACATATATATATATATACATACTAAATAATTACATAATAACAATATTATATATCAACAACATATATATATATATATTCAATATAACATTAATTAATCAAAATGTAAAAAAATATCAACCAATTAATGCAACTATATCGAACACTAATTCATAATCAATCAACATACTCAAAATATTAATCGATCAACTAAATCATACACTCAAAATCTATCAATTCATCAACTCAAATAAAACTTAAAAACAACATATATATATATATATATATATATATATACACATACATACCTATATATAGCTCCACAAACTGAGTATGGACAGATTTCGACAACACCCGAAATTTTCTTCCATTTTTTTTCCCGAGTGAGCTGCTGTCCAAATCTGGGAATATAAGGACTATTAGGCGATGAAACGGAAAAATTTGTCATCTAAAGTTAAAAAAGTCGTCGCCTAAGAGGGTCACTCTTAGGTGACGAAAGAACGTCGTCGCCTAAAGTTTTCGGACCTTAGGCGACAACAAATATGTCGTCGCCTAAGAATTACGCTCTTAGGTGACGACATATTTGTTGTCGCCTAAGAATGTCGCTCTTAGGCGACGACAAATCTGTCGTCGCCTAAGAGATATCCTCTGAGGCGACGACAATTAGGCTTTAAGCGACGAAACTTCCTGTCGGCGCCTAAAACTGGACCTTAGGCGACGAAGGAATGGCCTTGGGCGACGATTTCAATTTTCGTCACTTTAAAGTTTACCTTAGGCAACGATTTTTGGATCTTAGGCGACGACACATATTTTCGTGGCCTAAAGCTCTTCTTAGGCGACGAAATTTTCTTTCGCCCACCTGTTCCGACTCTCTTCGTGGCCCAATTGCCTATTTTTTTAGTGCTTGATATAAAATTGGTAACTTTTGTTCTATTTGTAGTAATTACTTAAAAGACTATATCTTTTACAAGTTTATGAACAATTTTACAATTATGACAACATATGTGCTGTGAACGTGGTAAAATTTAAATTAGACCAAAAGTTATATAAGTTCTCAAAATAGTAAATATGTTTTCCATTTGATAAAAAAGGTCTCCCATTTGATAAAAGTTATCTAAATATTGTATTTACATCATTAACCACTCAATTGCAATAATCACATTAAGAGTGATCTTAAGTTGTAATTTTAATTTTATTTTCTGTAATTTATTATTTGTCAATAATGGTTACATGTTTTTGAACAATTTATTTATCAATAAATAACACTTTGTTATTATGATAAATTTTATTTTTTAAATGACATATGTAAATATTTGATTAGGTAACCTGTTAACCGGTTTAGTAGATTACCATTATGTTAGATTATAAATAATAAAATATAATATAAAGTTGAAGTATGAGATTACAACCCCGGTATTCCAATTCATGTTTTATGTTCTTTCCTGTGCAAATTTATTTTTTATTATCAAAAGGAACCGGTTCCAAACCTTTCAAATTAAACTATATATCGATCGAAAAAATGATGTATAGTAATTAGTAAGCAATACAAGTAACTAGATATGATGAAGTGAGTATGAACAAATTCATATACGATTATATAGTTGAATACTGATTTTCTCTTGGAAAGTGGAAACACACCAAAAAACATAAACTCCAGGTGTAATCTGACATTGTGTCCCGTAACATACATATATGCTCAAAATTGACATGAAGGGAGGCAATTATGATGAGTTTGAACGTTTAGGGTTTATATGTTGGAATAGTGTGAATGAAATTTGAAATTGTAGGTAAAGAGAGGCTGGCATGGACACCCTTTTGCCGGACAAGCAAACAAAGGGTGCCCCGACGGCGGTGGCAAACTCCATTATTTCTGATTGGAAATTATAAGAAAAAGTTGAGAGAATATTCACTATATATGGATTCATTGAATAGTTGTATGAACTTTAAAACATACATGGTGCTGGTGTGTATTGTACACAGAGTCACAGACACAGTGAAGACATGAACAATATCATGAAATGCTCGATCAGTTTGCTTAACTATTACCTTTGGAATCTATCAGTCTCTTTTCTCTACGGAGCTCGGGACATGATGAGACAGCCAAATATTCTCTATGATCAGCGAATCCTGGACGAGGGTCGTCGGTCTCTCCCATTAAAAACTTTACTAGCTTGCTAGTCATCTAATTGCTCAATTATTAGCTAGTTTCTGAAGTTAAATAGTATTATTACAGGCATATGTTTGAATCTTAATAAAAATGAGTGTACGTAATCAATTGAAATCGCGATCGAGTCGTAGCATCAAGTGAATTCCAAATATTTTGTGGTAAATTTGGAAAGTCTAACCAGCTACGCAGCTAGCATTTTTCAATTTTCCTTAATCTACATCTATTGTAGGCTTTAGATTTTAGAGTTCTAATCAAACATGATATGGCTAGAAGGAGCTTCAATTTGAAAAGAGTAGACAAGAATAGATCCAAAACAAGTTATTGTATGGATATATACTCGACAAGGATTTATAATATAAGCTTTCCTTCCTTCTTGTCACTGAAAAGATCAACCCTTACCTTTTCCTTCAGTCAAAAACAAAAACAAACCGTACTTGATTAACTTAAAAATATATTTTTAACTGACATTTGAGAAGAAAATAATAACTACTTTTAAATCTATGTAATAATTTGATTATCTTGCTCCCTATGAGAACATGCATGCCAATATATGAATGTTACAAGATGGAAGGCGAAGTGAACAATATACAATTTTTTTTGGCAAACGAAATTAAGCTTTATTAAATAAAAAGAGAAACAATGAGGGGGAGGGGGTGGAGAGATAACCAGAAACCCTTTTTAACAAATGCGATGGATGCACATAAGACATTAAACAAAACATGAGAACGGCTGGAATCGAATCGATCAAACTCAGACGCATTGTATAGTATGTACGTAGGTGTTCGATTTCGTGTAGGATTGACATTGTTTTTCCTTGGAATTCTTTTGTTTTGGGAGAGAACGGAGAATGTTAACATCTGAAGTGAACAACATCCAATTTGTTATACGTACGACGTGAATTTCACTAATCAAAGTTTATGTTAATATCGGAGCTACAAGTGCGATATCTAATTAATTATTCTATGTAGTTGTATGGAACTGTATTGTATGTCAGTAGAACTCAACCGGATCAATTCTTCCGATGCTTCTAGTACGTGGAGAAATATCACCCTCCTATTGGTAGTAAATACTCAACAGTCGAGTAATTGATTAGCTGGCATTGTAAATTTGTAATAGTTGAAAGTTGAAATCTACGTTAAAAAAAACAAAAATCTTTTATAGTATTTTGTTCTTCATGGGCGGGCGGCCCCTCCTCCTTCGTGCACTTTCAGACTTTCTCAATCGCAGCATTATTTGTGTGAAGGGGTAAATACGTAGTTTCCAAATCCACGATGAGTATGAGAGAGCCTCCCTTTCTACCCAGACTTACGTATGCCCTCAAAACCCTATATATAGCAATACTTGCTCTCCCTCAAGATATATTCTAGATGAGAAGAGAGGAAGAGAGTTAGATAGGACAACCTAGCCTAGAGATTAGTGCAGCACAACAGTACACTAAAGACTACTGCCACAAGTCTGAGAGACTCAGAGTTTCAGACGGTCAAAGAAACCCCACTCAGCTCAGGCATCATGAGCTGGCCATGGATCATCAATTCATCATATTATTAATCATCCTCTCTCTCTCTCTGAATCCATGGATGAATGACTGTAAATACTGCCTTCAATTTATTCTGGGTGGGTGAAGGAGTCATAACTCTCAATAGCTCCTGAAAACTCAGGCCCTCTTTTATTATTCATATGTTTACTCTGTTGCTTCCTTCAAGTAAGAGACCACTACTTTGCCAGATTTGTGTTAAAGCTAGAGGTGAGATCAGAGAGGTAGATAGATCTTCAATCGCTTTCTCTTTCCCTTTTGCTGATTCTCATGGAAGACAATGACACTCTAGCTTGTTTAATGCAAAACCCTTCTTGAATTTCTTTCTTTTTGCAGGACTCTTTAACTTTATGCTTATTTTTTCCTAATTAATTTTTAATTTCTCTATTTTAAAACCTGTTTCTGGGATTGTCAGGGCTGCAGAGTCTGATCTTGGTTGAGATTTTACTCGAATTAATTAACTTTGTTTCTTGAAATTGCAAGAAGCTAGGTTTCAGATTCTTCCCTGGAGTTTCTAATTTTAGTAAGTCTCGAAGTATATTTGGTTCTTCTTTAGCAAAGATCTCGCATTAACATCTCTAATTGATTACTTAGGGTTAGGGTTCATGCAAGATGTTTTTTTACCCTGATGTGACATGATCTGTGTAAGCTTATACTGGAAAGTGGAAACAGAGGTACAGAGACTGAAATCAAGTCTTGGCTGGCGGTCGGAACTGAGTCAACTGACAGCATTTTCTGGTAACTTCAAGATCTATATATCTTCCTATCTAATCATAAGAATTACTACTCCCGAGGATTTTATATAGTGTATTACAGATTTCAGAAACAACTGGAAATGGAATATTGTTCTAGAACAAAAATTTTGAACTGATTTCTAGATGAATGATTCCAACCAATTAATCAAGAAGTAATTTCATCGAGACTATGGGAGATTAAGACCCTTTAATCAAATTCTACTTGATCTCCTTTTCATATTTTCAGTCAGATTGGTTAGTGAAACCTTGGTAATTTCTGGCCATCTGCACGGTTGCCTCAATTAAGGAGACGAGTCTAGTCTTATTTCTTGTCTTTAAGATAGTCCGCCATATGTTTTTAATTACTTCTGAAAGATACATATGCAAGAGAGCTTTCCTCAGTCCACTCATAGAATGGCAAAGGGTTTGGATTAACTGCCAACTCATTCATTCAAACACGGTAGAGAAAACGGAACGAATCTCTGCCGCGAATGTGTGAATGATTTGGGAGATAAATTTCATCCTCTTCTTGTCTGTGCTTGGACTGAAGGGAGCTCCCTTCTTTACTGTCTTCTAATTGATCCATTTTGTTACATATGATTTCCCATCCATATTTTCTTGATGACAAGGTATGTTTAAGTCTGCAGAAAAAAAATGCCAAAATGATTTGTGGCCTTTGGAGTGAGATCTCAGGTACCTGAGGCTCAAACGATCACAAACGATCGATCGTAATCACCCATCACTTTTCAGTACTATTAACTCATGTACTACACAGTAGAGATTAGAGAATGAAGAAGATGCATATGTACCTATATGGTTAGTTTAGTAACATCCAGAGATTTGAAGACATGTTTGCCGGCCTGAAATTATTCGAAAGCAAACTTTTGCGAGTGAAGTGATCGAAGTCGCACCCTGCAAGCTTAAAAGAGCTAAATTCCATTGATGCTTTACATGTTAAACATGGAGGCTTTGGTTTGTCTGTATTCTTTTGGCAGCGCATATTATTGTAATACAATAGTAGTAATTTTGAGGCAGCTAGCCACTGGTAATTTGGTTCTCTCATCTTATGTGTTAAAGAAAATAGATACAGAGACCGTGCGTTTTGGCATGACTGTCTTTTTGGGGCTAAACGGCAGTCTCTCAGAGAACCCAGAAGCTGGAAAGCAGAGGTTGGAACTTGTAGCTATTAGAGCTTCACCTATGCTTCTTGGCCTTAGTGTCGTCAGCCCTATTGTATACAATATAAAAAACCTAAATCACATATCACATATCACATAGATAAAAAAAATAAACTTTTTCAGCATGTATATATCAGTGAAACTGTGAAAGCCAGCTGCTAGGTTACCTTTATCTTTGTTTTTGCAGACTTGTGTTCTTGAATATGAATGGTTTCGATTAGAGAAGAACCCTGCTTGGGGCCTTGGGCAGTGTGGGATGGGAAAGCTAGCATATAATACATGGTCACCTCCAACAAAAATGTGTTGCTTCAGAATTAATTTTGCAAGTTTATGCAAAAATTACAAGTTTCTCTGAAGTAGTGTTCTGGGTTTCCATTTTTCTTCCGTAGTAAAACCAAAATGGCTTAGAACTTCAAAAGGTGTGATATGTATATGATCTCATCTGAATTAGTGTATTTGAATAAGCAGTTCATTGGGTGCCGATATTGGAAGTACAAACGAAGTGGCTAATTAATTGTATTTTTCCAGTAATGGTCTTTGATTTGCACATTTATTTTGAAAATACAGTTTAATTAGTACGATAACGTATAATTAGGTTAATATTCTTTCCATAAGGAAGGGGGCTTGTTTTGGTTTTTAGCTAGCTCTGCTCAGTTCATGTTGCCATTCTAACCCTTACTATATATATATGCATAAACAGAACACCCAGGCGACAAATAACACCTGCTTATCAAAGAAAAAGCCACCAAATGTTAATTTCTTCTAATATATAGATCTCGATCCTAAAACTTTGTACTTTGTAGTGAGAGAGTGTAATGGAATATGACGCTTCCCTTTTTCCACGGGAGATCTGTTTCCGATAATTATATTTATGCTCAAGTGTTTTGAGAAAGCACTGAATATTTACTTGAAAAACACTTGCGATGTCTAGCAATGAGTCTGCCAACTCTAACCAATGGGCGGCATGTCTAGCTCCCCCTATAGAGATGAAGTCCTCTCGATCTCGATGAGCCATATATGGTTGTCATCAAGCACCCCTCTCAGTGGAAGGTCTACTAGGTCAAGTCAGTCACAAAAAATTTTGTCGCTTAAAAAGCTTTTAAGCGACGAAATTCTGAAGGCCAGCCACCTTCTGTCGTTTAAGAAAGTCTTAAACGATGAAAAACCATACCGTCACTTAAGACTCTGACTTCGTCGCCTTAGAACAACCTATGTGACGAAAAAAATTCTGTCGCCCAAGACTCATTATCCTGACGACAATATATCTGACGACTTTAAACATACCCGAGCGACAAAAATTATTTACTTAAGGGATTTCGTTGCTAAAGCACAGTTTCAAAATTTTCACCAATTGGGGCTCAAAAATTCAATCCAAAATTTGAAACTTGCCTAAGCGACAGAAAGTTTAGTCGCTTAAGAAAAATTTCAAATTTTCACCAATTGGCACTCAAATTTTCAATCGAAAATTTGAAACATACCTAAGCGACGGAAACTTCTGTCTCTTAAGCAAAATTTCAAAATTTCAAACTCCCGCTCAATCGAAAATTTTCTATACATTCTAAAAATTCTCCTCCTTCCACCACCACCCTCGATCTCCTCCTTCCCCGGCTAGCACCATTACCCTCCTCGGAAGCGCTTCGAATTGTACCAGCAGCGAACACCAGCCAAAAGCGTCACTGCCATGAACACCAGCGCCGATGGCAGATTCTCTGACGTCAGAATCTCGTCGTGGCGGAGGTAGAAGAAGATCAGAAAGAAGGTGAAGAGAACGAGCCAGGCCACCGCCACGAATTGCCTGGAGCTCAGATTGGGAGTAGCCTTGCAGCGCTGCTGCCGCCGGTCCTCGTCACCGTATCTGTGATGGTGGTAGCCGCAGAGGCATTAGTAGAGGGAAAGCCTCATGCGACGAAATGATTTCGTCGTATAAGAGGTAATTTTCGTCGCATAAGACCTTAAGCGATGAAAAATTCGTTGCATAAGCTTCGTCACATTATTTTCTTCTCATTAGATTTATGCAACGAAAACGCAAATTTTCGTCGCATCAGTTCCCCTTAAGGGACAAATTATTTTTTCGTCCATAGGTTTATGCGACGAAAACAAAGTCGTTGCATAAACTTATAAGACGAAATTTTTTGTCCAACCGACTTATGCGACGAAAAATATTTCGTCGCTTAAGAGTTTTCAGTAAATACTTTTTTATTTAATTATCAATTTTGTTATAATTTAAATTAAAAAATTATGATTTTTTGTTTTGTTTTATTTGTTTTACCGGATCGAGGTGGTGGTACGGTGGCAGTGGTGGAGGAGGAGGTGGTGGTACGGTGGTTGTGGTGGAAGAAGAAGAGGAATTAGAAGAAGAAGAGGAAGGAGAGGAGGAAGGAGGAAGAAAAGGAGAAGAAGAAGAAAAAGAAGGTGGTAGTGGCGGTGATGGTGGTGGCGGAGGAGGTGGTACGGTGGTTGTGGTGGCGGAGGAAGAAGAAGAAGAAGAAGAAGAAGAAGAGGAAGAAGAAGTGGAGGTGGTCGTGAAGTGGAGGGGTGGTGGTGAATAAGTAGAAAGAAGAAGAAGAGAAGGGAGGAAAAAGGGGGAAGAATTTTGGCGGAAGAATTAAATATTTAAATTTTTTGTCAGAACTGATACTACGAAATGAACAAATTTCGTCACATTAATGTGAACTAATGTGACAAAATTTTTAATATTTCGTCTCATGAGTCAGCGTTAGGGGGGAAATTTTGGCGAAAAAATTCAAAACTGATGCGACAAAATATTCAAAATTTCGTCGCATGAGTATAAACTGATGAAACGAAATTTTGAATATTTCATCGCGAGTCAACGCTAGGAGGGTAAATTTTGGCGAAAAAAAATCCAAAACTGATGCGACGAAATTTAAAATATTTCGTAGCATGATTCTGAACTGATGCGATGAAATAACAAATTGTGTCGCATTAGTCAGCACTATACAACAAAATGTGTTTCGTCGCATCAGTTCAGAATCATGCTACGAATTTTATTTTCATCACATTAGTGTGAACTGCTGGGTTGGGTCTGCGTCATCTTCCAATTCTTAATAAAGCAGCACTTCTCACTCTAAGTTGGAATATTCTCACTTCTACTTTATGGGTTGTGTTTGCACGTAGTAGGTTTTCAATCTCCCGACACATGAAATCTAAGTATTTTGGTTCATCAATATGGTTGGGCTACGTGTTTCTTTTCCTTTAATTTATCAACATTCAAGGTGGAGCATTGGTGATGGTAAATTAGTCATGTTTTGGTCGAACAAGTGGTTGAATCATGTGATCATTGATAATCTCCAACTTAATCATCTCTCAAAGTTTTTTAAGTCACAGGTTGCTGCTTATATATTCGAGCAAAAATGGATTCTCCCCATTGGGTTTCGCACCGCCTTCACTATTTTAGCGCAAGAAATTATGAATACTCCCCTTCTTATTGTTCCCGAGCATGATGTTCTTATTTGGAAAGACTCAAGTTTCGGTACCCTTTTCATTCTCTGATGCCTATGAGTTACTTTGGCCTCGCTTTGGTGAGCAAGACTGGATCCCTAAAATATGGGGGTGTGGGACTCCACCCCGGTTCTCTATGGTTGCATGGTATCTATTTCATAATAAATTACCTACGGATGATCAGCTGAGAAAAAATGTGTTCTTGTGGTTTCGGTTTGTTAACTATGTATGGTTTTTGGCCATGAGAAGACGCTGACCCATTTCTTTATGACTTGTAATTTTGCTCAACATGTATGACAGTGGCTTGCTTGTTGTTTTGGTACCCACCTTCCTTCTTCAGGTACGCTTACTGATTTTTAGAGATCATTCATTAGTAAACGATTATCTTCGCAATTGATGAATCTTTGGATTGCTAGTGGTCTTTATTCTCTTATGGCTATTCGGTAGACTAGAAACAAGCTCCGTTTTGAGAATAAAAAGCCTTCTCTAATGAAGATTTTTTGCTCAATTAAAGCTTGGATCTGTTTTATTGCTCCACATATGCTTGGACATTCTACAAGGATCTTGGACAATAAGTTGCTAATGGGGTTACATGTCACTCCAGTGCCAAAAATTCAGCGGGTTCCGTGTCTGGTTATTTGACATCCTCCTCTTTTTTCTTGGTTAAAACTTAATATCGATGGTCTTGTTAAAGGGAATCCTGACCCTGCTGCTTGTGGTGGTGTTTTCAGGGATAAGTTTGGGAATTTTATTGGAGGCTATTATCAAGGACTAAATCATCAATGTGTTTTTTTCTCTGAGTTAATGGCGGTCATTATTGGTGTTGAATTAACTTATCAATTAGGGTGGCATTATATTTGGCTGGAGAGTGACTCCACCAATGTATTGGCTTGTCTCTGTTCCGCTTCTTTTAATCCACCATGGCCTGCTGATACTATGGATTAAATACCTTGAACGAATTCGTGCCATGAACTTTTTATATTCTCATATTCTTCGTGAGGGTAGCACAATGACTGACAAAATAACGAGCTTTGATTTGACATCATCATTTTTAGTTTGGTATGATTCTCCCATTTGCACTTCTCTCACTTCTATCTATGGATGCGAAAGGTTTTGCATATTATAGGAAATGTTAACATGTTTGGGACTGTTGCATGTTGCCGTATATTTTTTGTATAAGAGGTAGGTGCATCCTATTCTCTTTTTATTTATTTGGTTTAGATCATGAGGATGGTTTTGGTCTAATCCCCCGTCCTCCTATTTGTACTTTTTTCTTTTATAATAATACGGACGTAAGGCTGAACCTCCCAGGGTAGGCTGGGTTACAAACCCCATTAAAAAAATGCGACGAAATTTTTTTTTTGTCGCATGAGCCTTTTCCTCTACTAGTGAGGGTGATAACGTCATCTTCGGTGATGTTGATAATGAAGAAAATGATGAAGAATAGGTTAGGGTGGTGTTGATGATGAAGAAAATGAAGAAATTGGCGGGTTCGCCGAAAACTTGAGTTAGTTTCCTCCAATGTTTTTTTTTGAAAAATCTACACATTTAGGTGATAGACACGCTGTGTCGCATATGTACATGTGTATGTCACATAGGTACATGTCTTAGGCGACAACACTTAAGCGACGAAAAATCGGTCTTAAGTAATGGAAAATCAGTTTTAAGTGACGGTTTAGCTCCATCGCTTAAGAATTTTTTTCTACTAGTGAGTTGGCCTCTTTCTTTTTTGTTAATGCTGTCCCCATTTCCCGCTGTGAGCCTGGAGTAACTAGGGTTTCACTCTATTCCTTACAATTTAACCGTCACCGCCAGATTAAGTGATAAGCACTGATGATTTCCTCTCTACATTGAATGCCTTCTGTTATGATAGCTTGATTTTTGGATATCACAGAGTAAATGCAGATTGTATAATCCCAGCTCATTATTCTTACAATGTAAGCGACAGGCAACTCTTTATTGTGAATTTGTGATTGCCAATCCTTAGGATCTAAACCAGTGATACTCATCTTGTATATATGATGTCCTGTATCAATTTGAAAAGTATCCTCACTAGTCACTACCAATCATTCTTTGGTATCTAGATAGCCCATTGTCTAAACGACATTTTTCATTCTCTCCTTTTTTCCCTACCCACATCTCATGGCCAACACTTCAGAACTTCCTAGCTACCGACACCAATAACAACATCAAAAATCCCAACTCCAATCCGCCTGCTAAAACCATATGACTACGTACTACCCATACAATCACAAACACTACCACAGCCTCCAACTTTTTTTGACGATCAAGCTGGATTGCACAAACTATCCTCTTTGGCTTGCTCAAACAACTCCACTTCTGGGTAGGTTTCATTGTATTTCAAGTCTTCATGGTACAAGACAACCAACAAATTTTGATTTTGTTCACCTTGATCTGCAGCTCCACATATTTGTTTTTCACTAGCTTCTGATGTTGTTTAGAACACTATCATCTATTGTACCTTTGTACGTGGGTTATATTTGTACATAAAATTGTACACATTTTCTTAAAGCATTAGGCATTTAGGCGTAGAATATATAAGGTTTATGTTACTCGTAAGTAACATTTTCAACTATCTACCATATAAAAGTTCTAGTAATCTAGTTAGTGTCTGGAAATCGTTAAAAACGCCGAAACTTGCATCGAGCATGAAAGTGAAAGTACTCTGTGTACTCCACCAGCCAATATCATATATCTGTTAAATGATAAAATTTAGATGTATTTACGTTTTGTAAAAGTAATCTCCATGATTCTCTATTTTTCTGCTTCAGTGCATATGTGTTGTTTAATATCACAAATGAGGTACTTCATTGTCATTGGACGGTTAAGTACTAGTTATCGGAGTAAGGAGCCAGCCATCTTGGGGTTAATTCGCTTTCACTATAACCAAGTGCTTTTTGTCTACTTTTTCAAAAGCCAATCAATTCTATTCTTCATCTTTCCGGAAGTGAACTATATATATGAACTATATATATGAATCTTCGGACGTGTTGCATTATGACAATGTGGGTTAAACGATGATCTCACAGCAAATGAGTTTAATTATCTTCAAAGTTTAATTTCTCATCTACATTACGTACAAAGATATGTAATTGAGAGATGTAGATAGAATTCACCTTCTCTCTAAATTTTTCTTGTGCACCAGTGTCAACTGCTAAAGCGAAGGCTTTGTGCCTATTTTCATCTTTTCTGTGTAATTTAGACTTTAATTATAACTTTATAACTTACTTTAAAGATAAATATAGTCATCTAACAGCAAAAATCATCTTTTATAACCTTTTAATAAGACACCATATTAACATTTAATGTCCAAATTTGTTAAAATTTCAACAATTTGGTATGGGTGATGAAAATTAAAAACTTTAGGAAGTAAACTTTTAAAATTAAAAGTACAGGAGATGAAATAATGTTAACCTCAAATCTCAAATAGATAAACTAAAATTAATCCTAATCTTTATGATTCTGCTTCAATGTACCTACCCACGAAAGACTTTCAAGACTACGACTCACACAACTATTAGTCCTTTTGGACAGTTAAAATCTGAAAAACAAGGCAGAAGTACATATTGAGAAATTATATAGGTGGGAAAATCCATACGTTTGTTCGTATTGCTTCTCTATTTCAGCGATAAGAGACTTGTCATGATCACGAGCCTGCGTATATCAAAATGTTAAACTAGTTTCTTTGCACTGCACTACAGACCGGCATTCAACTTATATATCAAAATGGCTAGGCTTATGTAAGAAAGAGGTAAATGGCAGCTGCAGAACATTATAAACAATACAAGCCACGATTAACCTGCTGCTGCAGCACATACCACTTTTTTTTTCCAATGGGAGCAGGATTGGTTACCAACGACTTGTATGTTGTTTAATCACAAATGGGGTACTTCTTCATTTTCATTGGACAGTTAAGTACTAGTCATCCGAGTAAGAGCATTTTCAATAGCTTATGTAAAACTAGAATAATCTTTATTTTTAAGGAAAACATCAGTTTTTGGCTCCAATAGCTCATGTAAAAGATACTCTATAATACAAAAAGTGGGAAGAGAGAGAAACATATACTCTAAATCTATAGAATTTTTACAAATTTATATCTTCATGTAAACTTTATTGCTTACTTTTTTGAATTCATTTTTTTCTCTAAAGAAAGAACAAAACGTCATTAAGTTAAAACAATTAACCAAATAATTAAGGTTTGATTTGAATGAATTTATATATTTTTATAAATTTATTAAATTATACAGAAAATATTTAATTTTGTATATAAAAATAGAAGAGCTGTTGGAATTTAGTTCATTTTTATAGAGATTTTGTTATTTTCTACTTTATAATATAGAATTAATACAAAAACTGTTAGAGATGCTCTAAAAAGCCCGCCATCTTTAGGCTTAATTCGCTTTTGTCCCAAGTAGCTCTTTGTCTACTTTTTCAAACCCCCTATTTGATCAATTTTATTTTTTCATCTTTCCGAAACTTTCATGAAGTGAGGTGAGACATATGAATCTTTTGAGATGTTGCATTATGGCAATTGTGGTTTACATTTACCAAGTTCATTAACAGGATGATATCACAGCCAATGAGTTCATTTCCAAGTTTAACCTGTTTATAGAAACTCCTCATCTACATTACAGAGATATGTAATGAGAGCTGGAGATAGATTAATCCACCTTCTCTCTAGATCTTCTGTGCACTAAAACTGCCAAGGCTTTATGCCTACTTTCATTTTATTTACGATACGTCTCGTAACATGTCATTTATTTGAGACTTGTGGTTGTGTTAAATTCTTGTTTAGAGGAATTGCGAATATCTAGTTTCTACTTTAACCCATTATTGATCCAATCCTTGTCACTAATTCTTTGTTGTGCAGGGTTGGCAAGTTCACTTCTTAATTTCAATGAAAAAGAAAATCCCATATATACTTATTTAGCAAGCAGTTCAACTATTCAAGGGTGGATAAATAGAGACATTCTACATTAGAACATACAACTTATCGCAAATGGAAGGCATTACTCAACTCATGATACGCAAAAGCAAGTACCATATGTAGACATATGGTAATCTTTTGAATTATTCTACATTTAGTTGTTCAATGACTCATTCTAACATTTAGTTGGGTAGAAGAAGCCAACTGGTAACAGAAAATGAAAGACTCCTTGTTCTTACCTACTCTGAGCTCAACTCACTACAAGAGCTTACTGTTTTATTAGTTGGCAAATGAAGTACTCTCAGTTCAAGGCTCACAGCTGAAGAGCCAAGTTTGGCTGCTGATTGTCCACCAAGAACAAGGACACCAAAGACTGATCAATAGGCTCCTTTTGGTACCACTGAGTACTACTAGTACCAGTATCTCTTTCATTGTTAGAACACATTGCAGTGTACCAATCAGGCATTACTGCCTCATCCAAAAGCTGCTGCTGTTCACTCCTCCCCAGAGGCTGCTGATCATTCCTCAGAAATTTACTGGTCCTCAATTGGTTATTGCTGTAACAAAGCTGCTGTTTGGTCATGAATGAATTGTTCCACCATTGGGAATTGACCTCACCAATTTGTTTCTCTGCCCTCATGCATGTACTCTTCCCCAATTGAAAGAAACCTTCATCAAGTTGTTGTCCATTATTGCTGAAGTTACTGTTTCCCTGTTTGAAACTACCCTCATTAAGCACCTGTTCTTTGCTCATAAACATACTATTCCCCATTTGAAGAGTACCAAGATCAAGCTGTGATTCTTGGCTCGTAAGTGAAGTGTTCCTTAGTAGAAAACTACCCTGATCAAACTGTTCTGTTCTCAAGAAAGTATTATTCTGAAATTGGAAATTAGTCAAGTTACCTTCACCAAGTTGGTCTTTCCTCACACATGAGCTATCTCCCAAATGGAAGTTTCCTTCCTGAAGTTGTTTCTCTTTCCACAACCATGTACTATTCCCCAAGTGAAAGCTTTCTGCATCAACTTGTTGCTCTTTCCTCATAAATGTACCATTCCCCAACAGAAAGTTACCCCCATTGAGCTGTTGTTCATTCCTGAAAAATGTATTGTTCTCCAGCTGAAAGTTACCGTTGGCAATATGTTGTTGTTTCCTCTGAAATGTACTGCTCCCCCATTGAGCATTACTCTCACCGCACATTTTATCTTTTCTCATTGATGAATTGTTCCCCAACTGACAATTAACCTCTCCAAGCTGTTGTTCATTTCTCATGAGTGTATAACTCCCCATAGAATAATTACTGTCATCAAGGTATTGTTCTTCTCTCAGAAGTGTACTCCTCTCCCATTGAGTACTATCACCAAGCATATCGAGAAAGCTACAACTTTCTTGCAGATCTTGTTCTGCACTGCTTTGGCTGGATTGAAGCGGCTGACCTGTCTGTGCAGATATAGCTGCATTGTTGTCTTTCAGCTGTGAGCCAAAGTCTTGCCAGGAGGTTGATGCCTCACTCAAACTTGATAACATTGCAGATGAAGATCTCATCAAAGACGATGACGGCTTCAAATAGGTACTTCTTCCAGCCAAGATATCTAGTAAACTTGACTGGTTAGACAACTGAGCTGGCTGAAGCTGCTGATTTTCCTGGAGACTAGTATTGGCCAATGTATTAACAGCCCAAGAGAGTATGCCACTGTTTGAAGTGGCAGTACTACTAGTCAACTGATGAGCTGACTGAAACTGCTGAAGATTTTCTAGAGGGTTTGGCTTCCCCAACATGTCCACAGCCCTGAACTTCATGCCACCGCTTGAAGTCCCAGGACTACTGTAATCTCTAACAACACGGATATGGGACTCCAACCGAACATTGCTATCACCAGTCCCTACGAGATCACTGTTTCGGTTTAGATGAACAACCATTTTCCCCTTGTCACTATAGTTCGGAACCATGCCTAACTGGGATGTGCTAGCAGGAGGGTTCGTGTTTCTCCTGTTAGCACTGTCATTGATATGTACACCAACATTGTTGGTTCTTGTATGTCCTTGTGCAGAAGGATCACCATGAAAAAATGAAGCATTTGAATCACTGCTGGGTAAGTAATATGGGGAAGTACGATGCATTTGACCGTTGTTACCATCGATAGGGTGACTAGGTGCCTCTGGTGCTGGTAAAGCTAGCACTGGCAGTGCATGAGCCATGTAATTTTGGGTCTGTATTGGAGAAGTGGGTTGAAGCTGGCAACTAGTAAGTTGGCTGAAGGGTTGTGCTAACTTACTTTCAGCTATCCTTTGAGCTGTTGGCCCCAATTTTTTAGCAAACCGCATCAGACTTTCTTTATATCCAGATTCACCATTACCTTTCTACAAAACAGATGGGTTGGATATAGGTAAGAAATATATTAGTGTGGTTAGTACTTAGCAGAATGGTAATGGAAAAGTGCATGTCAAATGAAATTATTGTTTTAGAGAACTTTTCGCTTTGTCAGAAATCTCAGGGAAAGTGGGATTCATTATATGGTATGCAACATTTTAAGGATCAAGTTTTTGCGCTATTACCATAATTCACTTACATAACAAAGTATTTTTGCAGAATCAAGCACAACTGATAATAGTGACTTGTCCTCGTTGGAAAGCCTATAAGTTTGTCGTCTCTCAGTTTCCAATAAGTTTGAGTTCCCACCATTTCTCATTCCTGTGAAAAGCAAACGAGAAAGAAACCATCAGCTTCCTTTATATTACAGGTATTTTTGAATATTAAAGGTCGTCCAAAAATCACGACTTTAATGGTCCTCTAAACAGCCAATAAGCTATTTCAGTAATTTCAAGAACATATGTTGATAGTAATTAGCATTCCTCAAAGGCATGATGAGTCGAGGATAAAGATAAAACTATATCACTTGTATCCTTCAAACATCAAAATTCACACTCCAACATATAAAACATAGAAGTGTTTCCACATCAAAGTATCTGTTCTTACCAGAAGAGTTTGCATTATCACTATTTCTTCTAACATATGGACGACGCGAGGAACTAGGTCTCCCTATTGTTCTAGGAACCTGTCTATGTGAACCACTGCCTTGATTTTGAGGCTTCCTACCAGGGCCTCTTTTCGTCAGTAACTGAAACTTTTCTGGATCATCTCTCAGAGATCGAAAAAGCTGCTGTGCTAGCTCTTGTATAGCTCGAGCCTGAAAGAATTAATATATTAGCATTGACAAAAAAACTAGGATCAACTTGGTAGTTTATGTTTACAAATAATATGCAACTCAACCAACTAAGAAGTAGCTGACCTCTTGGTAAAAAGCAGTGGTCGATGCATTGAAGTGCATTGCATTGGTCGATATCAAGTTTACATCATACTGTCAAGTTCAAAAGGCATAAACCAATCACGTTTAGAGTTCATACATTTTTTTCAAGTAAAGCAGGTAAAATAGTCTGTTTGGGAGTGAACCTCAAATTGTTCTAAGCTTCTATAGTATCCTTCCTCAAGTTTTGCCCTCATGGTTCCAAAATCCATTGGCTCTTTAATGATCTTGTAATAGGTCCAAACCTTCAAAAGCAAGTAATAGATCAGCATTATGGATCAGAGAGGAACAAAACATCTGTAAGTGAGATTTCTAAAACTAAGTATAACTAACCTCTTGAGGGTTAACAGGCTTTGCGAATAAGTTGCATATGTCCCTCCTATATTAAGCAGAGTGATCGAGATAAGAAACACTAAAAATATCCAAGCAATTAAATGGTGTTTTACTAAGTATTATATGTGCACCTTTGAAGTATATCAAGGATAAACTCGAGTACCCGTGTCTCAGGGTCCTCCTGTATATATGACAGATATGCTCCTTCATCTGATATATATGTAAACAACAACTCAGTTTACACATTCGGAAATCTTAATGAGGGTGTTACAAGTTACAACCACTAAAAATTAAACTCAAATCTATGCTAAATAACAAGCTCACCATCATATATAGAGTAATCTTCATCTTTTGCGTCTTCACTATCCTGCATACAATAGAAAATGAAAGATCATTCATGGAAACTAGAGTTTCAATTAAGAGTAAGGAAGGATAAAAGGACCTGTGGGGATGATAGACCAACATCTTCAAGTCTTTTTCGCTTGCATCCCCTCCTGCTGGTAGAAGTTCCTCTTGTAACATGAGGCCGATTCTTGCTTACACTGTCATTTTCTGAAGTGCACGCCTTCTTCTTTTTTTCTTCCTCTAATGCCCAAATTCGGGCACTCTTCCTTCTTGTTACCTCACCCACACCCCCATTTCCTTTATTCATTTTCATTCCTGTATTATATTCATTTTGGAGACAACATCAGCTTTGGTAATAAGTTTTTCTACATTACTGTCTTCAACAATAAATATAACAGAACTGTAAACCAAGAAGAATAAAAGAAAAGAAAACTAAGAAAACCACCTGCCTGATTCCCGTCCCGTGTCATATCAAAGTCTAAATGAGCTGAATGAAACACATTAAATTTACAAATCTACAAATGCAAGTACAATTTTCAGTCGTAATGGATGAAAATGCAGCTCATTAATTTTACCAGTTTTACTAACAAATGAGGGAGGTACCAAAGCTGGCCAAAATTTCTATTTCTTCATAATACAATAATGAGCACAAAACTCTTTTCTGTGGATTAAGTACTTCTTATGGACTAAATTAAATATCGTTTTCTTTTCTTTTTTTTTTGTAAGAGAAACGTTCCCATTTTTGATAAAAACACTATCTACTGCCCTTTTTTTATACCTTCAGTTCTTTACTCAAAATTTCATTTGCCCTTTGAGGATCCAGTGTTAACATTACAAAGAGTTGCAAAATTTGTTAAAAGAGTTGCAAAATCATCGTAATATTAGTTTTAGGAAACAGAATCGACAAAGAAAGAAGGCGATAAATTGGATTAGAGAAAAGGGAAAAAGAACATGGAAGAGAGCTATCTGGTAAGCAGATGCACAGCACACAGAAGCAAAAGGAAAGATAATTTACCAAATGAACACTTCTCTTCTCAACACCCCAGAACCCTTTCAGAATCAGAAAATTTTCCACATCTACAATTCAAGCATCACAATCAGGTTTATAATGGCCTTCAGGGTACCCTCAAGGAGTAAAATATCTGTTTTTCTGCAAATGAATTCATGTCAGCCACTCGTCCTCGAGGCGTTACATGCAACAATCAATTTGACAACTGTATGATGAAAATTTCACCATGGAAAAGCTGCTCGTAACTTCCTAAATCGTGCGTGGGAGCGCAACATTAGCACGATTATAATGCATTCACATTGTTGCTATCGATACGACCAAAATAATGGTATGAAAGCTGAGATTTATTCAACTACTACAGTCAAGAACCATTCACTCAATGCTAGACAGAAAACCAGCATATCAGCAGAAGATATACATATATTACCAAAAGAATACAATGAGTTGAACATTGTGCATCCATATATAAACCTAGGAGCACAAAGCAAAATTTATTTGAAACACAGTACACTAGCGATACAATGGGAAGTTTTGTTTCCTGCTTAACTAACTGTAAAAGCGAAAAAGGAGAAGCATTCAATCCTCATCAAATTGTTCCATAAAGTGAAGAATGCAATTTCTCCTAGCAGGATACAGTTAAGGAACTTTGGACTATCAATGTGCTACTTCACAGTATTGCTTCCACTGATTATAGGCTGCTCCAGGTATAGTATATGCATCGGAAAGCTGATGTGGCTTGTGTATTCTAATTAAGTACACAAATTTGATTCTGTTCATACAAATCCAAAGATTCCTCTGAGTAGCATCACTTCACCATTTTCTCAGAATATGAACATTGCAATTAACATTTTTGTCCGAAGTAACCAACCACTATAACCTACCTCATCAATGGAGCGTTTGCCTTGGAGCTTGCAGGCATGTAAAAGGGATCTGACTCAACTGAGAATAATTAATAAACTTTTATGGTGAAAAGCTCCTGCCAAGAACCAATTCTTCCCGTGCACCAGAGAACATTGCTTGCTCCAAAGTGCATCTATTATGTGTATAAACTGAATGTCAAAGGTGGCTAAACAAGTACCAGAATAGAGACAGGTAGTAACTTTGTATGACACTCAATCTTATTCCGGAAGAAGAGAGGTGGAGTAATGGATCAGATCCCTGTTTTAATAGTGGCATCAAGAGTGTCAATTGTGTTATTTTGCTGTCCCCAGAGCTGTGCATATCTTGCAGCCTTAGACAAGAGAACATCATGGGGTCCCTGCTCAACCACTTTCCCATTCTCCAGAACTATTATCTGAGATTTGATTTGGAAAGACAAAGGAGTAAGAGGTAGCACAGTAATGTACTGTAGCAGGTAGCAGCTACTAACAATGCAAGAGAGGCAACTAGAGGTGGAAGAATGGTTACCTCATCACACTGCATGGCAGTAGTCAGCCTATGAGCAATGAATATTGAAGTTCGGTTGCTTGCCAAGGACTTCAATGCACTTAATATTTCAGCTTCTGTGGTGCTATCTAGTGCACTTGTAGCTTCATCACATAATCTGTGCATTTCAAATAGAAATCATATAATGGTCTCAAGAAACTGCCTTCACACAGAAGGAGATGCCTATATGAGAATCAGATATTCATTTACAAGTCAAGACGTTCAACTTCAACATTATATATGAACACAAAAATGCAGAACACGTGAATATATAGAAAAAGGTTGACAGAAGAATAGAATGCTCACAGGATTGGAGGTGCTTTCAAGAATGCACGAGCCAGTGCCACACGCTGCTTCTCACCACCACTTAACTGTGCAGAGTAATGACCACATTATTTAAAATTCTATAGTTCACTGAAAGAATTAAGTTAACCATTCATTTTTCCATTTTCAGTGGTTTATAACTAATAGGGAGTAATAGCAGTTATAATTCATAAGGTGTAGAAAGTGTTGAACTTTCAGGAGGTAAACGAGCAATTCTACGTTTCACAAAATTCCATACTACATAGCTTTACTCAGATTACATGTTAAAAAAATGAGAGACCCTAATCCAAGCTGACCCTCAAAGAGAAATTTCTAGCATAATACTGACGAGAACATATGAATTAGTGAAAAGTATCAGCCACCCACCTTGAGCCCCCGTTCTCCCACTTCAGTAGAATATCTGTCGGGAAAGTTCATGATAGTATCATGTATTGATGCACGTCGAGCAGCTTCATACACCTAAACAGATCGAGATATTAGGCCAGGAGAATATCCTGGAAAAATCAACACTGCCAGATACGGTTTACAAATAATAAAAAATCTGCTACTCATTATATCATACCTCTTCTTTTGTCGCCGAGAGACGGCCATAATGAATGTTGTGATATATTGTATCATTGAAAAGTACCTGTTCATGAAGAACCAGTTCTTTTCTTATTATGTGACGATTTATGACAAAACAAGAACCGCATAGAACACCAATGAAACTGTAGTGGTTACAACTTACAACCAAACAAAAAACAAGAATGATGTTTCTTATTTGGACTTACAGTATCTTGCGGCACAACTCCAATACAGCTTCTCACACTCTCAAGAGTCACATCCCTAATATCTTGACCGTCTATCCTTATCTGTCAAAAACAAACATTTTTTTGGTCTACAGCGGGAAGAAGGTCAATTTGAATAACCACAATAATGGTAACCTAATTAGGATAGGAAATAAGAGAATAAAAAAGGGTTTTTGCTGTTTAACAAAGCAGTTTTAATGATTTTAAAAAGTATTATTAAGTTTATTACCTTGAACTTTGGGGTTAAAATCAGTTCAGTCTCTCTTTTTGAAAATCCATCTTTTTAGTACACTTAACTTTTAAATGTCTACACCTTGGTCCAAATTTTCATTGTGTTCTAAATACGACGCCAGATGTTAATGTGAAGAGGCTTTACATATTAGTGTTAGCTCTCAATATGTATGAAAAATAACTCTTACGGGTCATAAAGGAAAACAACCATAAGGATTATTTTTGATCGTTTCATACATTTTGAGAGTCAATACTAGCATGTAAGGCCTCCTTGTCAGCTTCACATCAGCACCTGATATTCATATTTGGAGCCCAACATGAAAATTTAGACTAAGTTGTAGGCATTTAAAAGTTAAGGGTACTAAAATGATGGATTTAAAAAAAAGGACTGAACTGATTTTAACCATAAAGTTCAAGGTATTAAACTAAATTTTATCTTATTAAAAAAGAAAGGGAGAAGCTAAAGAACTATTAATTATACGCAAGGCGCATTTTTATATAATCCCTACCCTTCTCTGCTCATTGTCAAGCAAAGCTTTTCTTATGCCATGTAAAATGTTTAAAATAATTATTTCATAGCTCAGGAACGTTCTATGCCACTTTGTCTAATGAATTGCTAAGAGATTTATCTTCACCTTAAGCAAGACTACACCATCTTTCCTGATACTGAACAGATTGAAAATTGCATTCAGCTTAAACATGTCTTAAGCTGACTGATGGATACCCTTGTAATTTAGTATTAGAAAATGCAAACACCATAGAGATTTTCAGCAGTAGTAGAATAAGTGATAACCATTCAGAATGGTAGGATAACAGCTGATGCTTAGTCCCATATCCTACCACTAAAAAGAATTACAGGAAAGATGATTAATTTTCTTACACTTCCGGAATGGGTGTCAAAAAATCTGAACAGCAATCTGAGAATGGTGGACTTTCCTGCAAGTAGATACCAATTTAATATGTTAATGAAAATGCAAGACTACCGTAAATGAAAAGCATATATACTGCATGAACAGTTTTCAAAAACTACAAACAAAACGATTCCACATGCATGGCCTTATTGCAAATAAGCATAAACATTCAATGTCAAACAAGAAATTATTTTCAAGACCAAAGGGAACTTTGCAATAATAATAATAATAATAATAGTAATAATAATAATAATAATAATGATGATGATGCAGAAATACATTGAAGAAACCAGACAAGGTCGAGCCTTACCACTGCCGCTGGTACCAACAATAGCCACACTCTTTCCAGCAGGTACAAGAAATGATATCCCATCAAGAATCTTTCTTTCCGCTAAGTATCTGTATAAATGGATGACAAATGTAGAGCATTAGCAATGAACCATGTAAATAACAAACTAGCTACAGGAATCTACAGTATGGATCCTAAAGTTCATCTGCCAAGATCACACCAATCATCTAAGAAACATTTTCCAGCACCATGGCTGCTATGTTGACTACTAAAGAAATGTGTAAGCCAAGGTGTTAACTCAAGTCTGTTCCATGGTAACTAAATTCTTTTTTCCATTTAGTGAAAAAATTTCAAAGGCTGAGATGAATCTTTCCTCTTCTCCAGAATTTATTTACTGTTCATCTATCTTTCTTTTGATCACACCACATATCTACTTTTAGTTGCTTGCCCCTAACATCCACTGGCTACTATTCAGTTTATTGGGTTAGATGCTCATTTCTTTGGCACAAAATGCTCCAACAACAGTATAAAACATACAAAGAGAAGCATGAATCACCTGAAATGCACGTTTTCAAACTGAATGCTCCCCCCGCTTAGCTGCAGAGGCTTTGCATCATCTTTGTCTCTAATTTCAGCCCTTTCCTATAGTAAACGGAAGACAATAAAGCAAGTGAACAGCCAATTATTATAATCATTTTCAGCCTTAAACAATTGCAAGTACAAACCAAAAGTAAATATTATGACTTTAGTAGGGAATACATTTGCTACTAGTTTCCTCATTCAAGAGAAATATTATAACAGCAAAGAGAATAATTTTAAGAAAAGACATGATTATCATTTTGATTACATTACGAAAAGAATACAATCAATACTCGTCCCTTGATATTCTGCCAAGAAAAAACTTAATCATTCAAGCGATGTGAAAGAGATTAATAAAAAGAAAAAACCATAGATTAGTGTCTCTTATTACCTCCAGTAACTGAAACATGGATTTCATGTCAACAAGGCTCTGTATGGTCTCACGATAAACACTACCAAGAAAATTGAGTGGAAGTGATAGCTGGAATAGAAGTCCATTCACCATGACCTGTATTTTGAATTCATTCAAATCATATGATCATTATTGAATCTCTTTGCAAATACATGGGGAAATAAATCAAAGAATAATTAAGTTATCTGGATAAATTACCAAATCACCAACTGTCATACTGCCATTCATAATACCATTTGAACACAACACCATAGCCGTTGATAAAGCTGTGCTGAATATGATACTTTGACCGAAGTTCAGAAAAGCAAGGCTACGTTGTGTTTTTAAGGCAGCATCTTCATACCCTGAAAGACATGATTACCACAAGCAACATTTAAAAAATAGCAAGGATAACCTTTGAAGGAAATTAAGTCTGAACTAAATTTAACGGGAGTATAATAAACAGATCCAACCGCAACTACCAATTAAAGACGTTCAATTAAAGTAATGGTGTTCAGTTGACTTGGTAGAACACCAGCTGGGCAGTACCAAAGAAAACTCATTAAGCATGGAACAGAAGGCACCGTCAAGGTTCAATTCTTGACTGTGTAGATTTCTGTATCTAATGGACTAGCTCAAGCACCAGCCAATCTATGATGTTGATGTGGGTCCTTAATGTGATAAAACATAATAACATAGAAACACAAAATTAATAGAATAATCATCATGCACTTCTCTAATCATGTGTCAAGGAAAGCCTCTTTGGATTATTAAGTAAAGAAAAAGCATAAGATTTATCCGCAACTTCAAATTATTGGAAGTTCGTTCATAATTTTGAACAATTTGCTGAAAAAAATACAGTACCCAAGTGAAACCCAACACTGCAAAATTCTTCTATCAACGAAGCTGCGACTCTCTCTCTCTCTTACACTTGCTGAACACACAGAATGTATATTGTATAACAGGTACATGCATATATGTGGACACACACCAGACAGAACATTTATGGATCATATAGTACATGAGTGCAATGCAAATAAGGAATCACCTCTTGACCCAAATGTGCTTTGAAAAAGTACCTGAACAAAATAGAGTGCACACATGCAGGCACAAAAGTGGCATAAAATTTCAACACTCAAATTTATCAGCAAATTAATAGCAGCTTATGCAGTGTGTGTGAGTTAAATACACATGAGTTTAACTTGTTCTACGAATTACAAGTTCATGATTAATCACCATACAAAGAAACCACATAGTGTGATAATTTGCTTCAAAACTTACTCTTTAAGTATTTGTCATACTTATCAGCTTCAAAACCTTCGTTGTTGAAATATTTGACAGTCTGGGAAAAGAAAACAGAATGAAACAATAAAATTACAGATAAAAAGTTTGAAGCAATAAGGAGAAAGATGACAAAGCCGTACAAAGTGCAGCAACTTACCTCATAATTAATAAGTGAATCAATTGCCCTCGTACTAGCATCATTGTCGGCCTTATTCATGGCCTTCCTGAACTTCGTCCTCCACTATAAATACAGAGAATCATTAATTGAAACTAGAGATATGCCAATTATGTGGTGGAAAGATTGATTTTTCATGCAAGTTTTCAGTTGAGTTAGGATTTTAGTTTTAGAAGAAACTTAAATGACCTGGAAATTGAGGAGTTTGCCTTGCTGATGGTTAAGTTAGGAAATGATCGATTAGTGGAATCCAAACTGGATGAAAGTAGATGGAAGCTTGAGTCTAGTGGGAATTTTTCTTGCAAATCTTTTCATAGTTTCTTAATTAGGGGTGGAACAGATCCAATCTTTGAGCCTGCAAAGCTCATTTGGAGCTCCAAGGCCCCTACTAAGGTGAAAATTCTGGGTTGGCTAGTGGCACATGGGAGGACGAACACTTGTGACAATCTTCAAAGGAGAAGACCAGGTTGTTGTTTTTCCCCTCACTGGTGTATTTTGTGCAAAGCTCAAGGGGAAAGTGTTGATCATGTTTTCTTGCATTGTGATGTGGCTAATTTTTTATGGAATAAGTTATTCAGGGAGGCAAAATTGGTTTGGGCAGTTCCACCAGATAGGAATGACTTGTTCAAAGAAAATCCTTCAGCTCTTGATAAAGGGAAAAAAGCTAGAATTCTTTGGGGTTGTGGGGTGCTAGCGGTAATCTGGGCGGTGTGGATGGAAAGAAATAGAAGATTATTTGAAACCTATAATGGGGTAGAGTGGGAAGTCCTGTGCGAGAGTCAAGTTTTGGGCATCTTTATGGGCTTATACTTCGAAGGATTTCAAGGATTATAGTCTTTCTTCCATTATTCTTAACTGGGAAGCAGTTGTAGCTTAATTCATTAGGTTTAGCTTTAGATTCAAGATTGAGCTGTTATGCTGCTAGTCCTAGTTGCCCTCTTTTCTTTCTAGCGGACTCCTTGTCCACATCCTTGTCCGCAAGAAAACTTGAAAGAAAAAAAAATCAACAAAGAAAAAAAAGAACTAAATGGAGTCTTGTACACAAGAGCTTATGAGAAAGTACAATGGCATGGTTCAAGATATTTATTGAAATGTAACAACATGGCACAATGCCAACTGTGAAGAAACAAACATAGCCAAGAAAAAGAACTTGGCCAACTAGTAGAAGAACAAGAAACAAGAAAGAATATGCAAGAATTGACAAGAGAAAAGACTTGATACCTGTGTAACAGTCAATGTAAATGCAATATATGCAGCAACTGATAGAGACGTTATCCACGCAAAAGGCGCTCCAAATTTGTAAGCCAGAATTCCTGAAACCATGGATATCTGCAAAGGTACAATACATGTCGAATCAGTTGGATTTGTTCACTAACAGTAAGGAATAGCAAGACTGCCTATGTGACAATCCTTACCTCTAAGATGGTGGGTACAACATTGAAGACCATAGACGAGAGAATGAAATTTATAGCACGGCTGCCACGATCAATTATTCTATTTAGTGCGCCAGTTTCTCGACTGAAATATTAGCCAAGTGATACAAGAAATGTGAGTATACAACTAATAGAGCAAAGTCAATTCACCATTGAATAAAGGTTGTCATTATAGACCAGAATATATATTTGACAAATCATCATGACTTGAAAGTTGAAAAATGTAAACAAAATAAAAAGTACAAAGAATACTGGCCCGTGTAGCATGTAAAAAAATGTAAACTTTATCTTGTGTTAAGGCAGATTGAGTACCTAAAGAAAATCATTCCCTCTATCAAGAATTCACTCCATTGATACTCATAAAGTCATAGATATCATAAACTTCCCTCATATTCACCAACTTCATTACTCTGTGTGTTGTTACACTAAGTGCAGACACATGTTATCTATTGATTCGAGCACAGTATTCCTAATCATATAAGCTATTCATTAAACGATGCAGTTCAATGACAGAAGAATTAAACAGTTAACTGTCCTACTTTTACATTTTATGCAAATATGGGAAGAGATATAGAAAATTAGAAATAATACAACTAGAATACTATAGGACATACCTAAGATGATATCGAAGATCAAGGTCATGCAAATGTGAGAAGACCTGCAAAAGTTTCAGATTGCATCTCACAATTTGGATATAAAGTACTAAATATAGGCCACCACAATCACATTAACTAGGAAAGAAAGTCTCTTCAGAGTGCAAACCTTCCTCGAAACTGATCGGATAGTTCGCAATGCTACCTTAGAAAACACAGCAGTCCTCAACTCTACACAATCAAAATCGAATGCAATGTTGTGTTAATAAAGCATGAATAATTTACAAGCATTACGAGCAAGCGATTACTTCATAGCTTAGTACCGTTGAAAGCAGAAGCCCCGGAGCGAGCAATCCCATACCCAATCAAAACCGACGCCGGAGTTGCGAAAAGCGCCAGCTGAGTCGGATTGGCGGCAGAGAACGCCGCAAAAGAACCGGCATTCCCGGTAGCCGTGGTCAACCAGTCAACGGCGAGCTTGAACAGAAACGGCACCTGAACATTGAGCACCTTCGCCCCAACCAGAAACCCCAACGCAGTCAAAACCCTAAGCCGGAACTCATGGTTATCTTTCATCCACAAGTAACTCGCCAGAGTCCGAAAGATCTGGACGTTGCCGATCTGCTCGTTGGGAGTCTTCTTCGGTACGAACGGCCGGGGATTCTTCGGCTCCGGCGCCGAAGTTGATAGCCAGGCCCGGCCGTCCAGCTGAGATGCGCCGGGGACGAAAGCGTTGATTTGGAGAGGAATGAGTCTGAATTTTCTTGTGGGATTATAAGGAAGAATGATAAGGTTTCCATGGAAGGCGGAGGTTGTGGAATTGGGGGAGAGAGAGGAAAGGTGGCGGCTTTGATGGGGCTTTTGGGAGCGGAGGAGAAGGGCGGTGACTTTGTATAGCCTCGATGCTGTAGCACCGAGCATTTTGATCGGCGTCGATTCTAAACCCTAGAAAGTAGAGAACTTTGAATTTGGAGGGAGGAGAGGGAAGAGCGTAATGTATGAGGACGGGGGTAAGGGAATTGGGGGAAGCTGTCAGTTTGAGTCTGGAATGGTTTATATAATTTTGGAGAGGACTGGATGGTCAATATTACTGTGATATTTTTTTTTGACAGAGAGATCATGAGCGTTGGACTGATTGGAGTGGACCAGTTTGGTGATTACTTGTATGAAAAGGCAAAATCATAAGCACCTAGGAAAGATTTGGGTTCGGATTCTAGTGTTGATTCAGATTGGTTCATAAGAACATGAGACAATGCAAAATGTAAGAATTCAAATACAAATTAATTACGAATGAAATAACGTGTAAAAATGAATAAAATGAACAAAAAAATAAGTGAAAAAGAATAAGAAATTGGAAAAACAGCTTTACAAAAAGTAGGCAAAAAGAGGAAACAGCAAAAAAAACAAGAAATGCCTTCACTAGCCACTTAGCCAAGTGAACCCAGTATAAGTTTCTGTCAGGTCAGATCCTTTTTTACTTTTGAATTGTCACCTAGATCCGCCCCTGGTCACGAATCACGATCATGAATTGTTGTTGTGTAATGTAAGATGATTCATTTGTTTGTCACTCAAAAATTGAGAAGGGTCATTCTCGTCCTATTGTAGCTACGCCAGTGATCCCGAAACTACTCTAACAAAGGTTCATCCAGATTGTCCATTGAGTTGGAGTTCAATTGTAGCACATAAGATGTTATGTTATCAGACTATCAATGTATTTTATCCTTTTTCTTACATTGTAATGTTCGAAAGTAGGCACATTTAGGGAAGCAGCCAATAGCAAGATGGTACTTTCCACCAGAGGTTGATTACAGGCTTGCAGCGCTGCCACCAAAAGCCCAAGGCCTTGTGGTCTGGATATTGAAGCCAAGGTGCTGAAATGAACCAACCCTTTCAAAATTATTAAGCATTTCTACTAGTAAGATCAAAGAGCAAGCCTAATAATGATTTGAAACAAACCAATGTACTTGTGCACAGGTTCTGTCAAAGGCAGAATTGCAGTTTCTTGCTCTCCTCCCAACCCTCCGCCCCAAAGTCAGGGTCATTGCTGAGTGCGGAAACTGGTACTCTCCAGACGTCTTTGTCCGGCATTTCCCAGTTCCAAAAAGAAGAAACTAAATCTGTTTCTTCATCATAGATTCAAGGAGATCATTCTGACAATCGTGTCGAAATTCAATGTATTTTGCATGAGAAGATTCATGTGGAAGCCACTCAAGGAGATTTGGGGACTAACTGAAATTAAGGAATGAAAACACTGGCGAAGGCAGGCACAGAAGAATTCAAGTACCTCACCCTGAAGACCTTTAAGCTGTTGTCCGTGGAATCCAATCTATGGAACAAGAAACAGGCTCAAATTTTCAGTGTCAGTTGTTTTGGCACTGCTGCAGTCTTCCTGATTTCATGTCAAAGTACAGAGTAGTTTTCCTTAGCAAACATAAAGAATCCATTTTCATTTGAATGAAGATGTAGACCATGTAAAGGGAAAGTCCATTGCATGACATATGAACATTTCTCCAGAACCAAACAGCAGAAACTTCAGCTTTAGAGATATCTTAAAACACACCTTTGACATGTACTTCTGTTACCCCAGAATCAAGGAATTTTTATAAATATTGAACTAATGGATTCAGGAAACATGCATCTCTGAAACCAATGCTAAAGATACTACTTTCTCTGGGCTTCCCTAATAAACAGTACACTGCACGAAGATTTGAATTTGCACTACTTCACCCTCTAAGCTATTTTCCTATCGAGAAGGCAATTTCAATGTTTCAACTGTACATGTTACAACCTACATTTTCCTCTTCCCCCGTCTTCCTATGTTTCCTAAGTCTATATCTACTAGCCTTGATGTTGAATGACCAGGCAATGGGGCAGACAGGCCAACAGATTCTGGAATGTCAAGATTCGCAGTCATGGGAGCGCCCATGGTTGAACGATTACTGTCAACCTCATGAAATTGCTGGGCTTCAATCTTAACTGTGTCAATCTGTAATTTACATGTACAAGATAAGTAATCAGTAACTGCTCAAAAGATCAATGTCAAAACAGGAACAGAGATATGAGTGCCCTCACTAGTTCAATGTGGTGAATGGAAGAATGTGCATCTACAAGTTTCTGTTGTAGAGCATCCATCCTACTGTTCTGAAACTCAACATTCTCCATTTCACTGCCCTTCTCACCCACTTCTTGATATAAAGCTACATGAATAATAGCATATATCAACAAATAAACTAATGGTTCCAGTTACCCAATAAATGCAACACACTTTACTAAACAATTTTTTGAACATGTGTATCGATTACAGGGAAGAAGTAAGATATTATCATATATTAGTGCAACACAGAAATAGCAAATATACTAGAGGAATTTTTTCAGTGCATCCATAGCATATAACTAGTACGCACTCTTTGCACTGAAAAGATACCACATAGCCTGTTAATAGATGTGAAAATTCTAAGAGGGGCATATATACCTGTCAAAACAGAGAGCACCCATATCTGTGTGGGGATATCAGAAAGCTTCTTTGCCAATGTCAAGGATGATCTCAAAATTTCTCTAGCTTGTCCAGCATCATGCAGCGCCAGTGCCAAACTCCCAAGGACCGTCAAATACTGGGAAACAAGTTGAAGGTTCCCTAGCTGATTATGTGTCATTTGTAAACCTTTGGCAAGTCGGTTTCTGCATCAAACAGATACTGTTACTATATTAGTTCACATGGTTAGCTGCAACACAAATTTTAAAAACACCTCAAAAAAAACAATAGCAGAGCCCCAAGGGCTCTAGGGCTCGTTATAGTGTTATACAAAAAGAAATACATATCGCAGCAGAACTTGTCCTTAGTATTAGTTTATACTCTGGCCAATGAATATATGTTGTTACCCGTATCACGTAATGTCTCCAAGACAGCAATACCCAAAGTGGGCTGCAATATGCCAGCCACTACCTAGCACTAAGTTTGATGGATTTCCAAATATCAAATTAAGGAGACCTAGACAAATCATCTTCAATGACATTTGAAGCATTGAATTAATTGTCTTGACACAGAGGTCAAGAAAAGTTAGTACTTGGCTTAGAAAGATATAGAGAAGAAAGATATGTATGATCTATGACACCAAAAATGACATAATAAACTTGTAGTAAATGCTTTAAAGCTATTATAGACTCATTCTAAATGACAAAGCAAAAGAAAAAAGAAGACAAAAAAGGGCACAATAGTAAGAGTTATCCCAGTACAATATAGCGTCAAAGACACAAAAAAGGCACAACAGAAATAGTTCTCATATAATATAGCATCAACCCCTCTTTGGGATTGACAACAATCACACTAATAGTAATAGTGGAAGAAGATAGTATGCTTAGATTCTACCTTGCTTCCTGTAGATCTTGTTGCTTCATCAATAGTAGACCATAGGCGAAAAGGCAGTTGGTTTTCTCTCGAACTCCAACAAATGAATCCATTATTCTGTAAACTGGTCCAATCAAGTCCAGTGCCTGTTCCCAATCTCAGTTCAGTGATATGAAATAATGCAATGACAAAAGAAATAAAAATATATCTCATAGACCAATTTACACAGCACACAGAAACATCATAAATGAAATAACAGGAAGGCTTTACCTGTGTAGATGATTCAGAATCACCAATGCATATGTAGGAGACCGCAGCATATATTTGGCAAAGCGCTTGCATCGATTTGCTCTCTGTGAGCTGCTTGTGCAAAAGACATGCAAGACTTAGTTTAGATGCCATACAGAACTACATTCATACGCCTTTTCCCCTTGTTTTCCCTTTTGCTAAACAGAATGAAATCTAATATGTATGATGAAAGTCAGACAGATAAGAGCAATTTAAAAACAATTTTGGTCCCGTGTGATGGAAACAATGGGACAGTGTCATTTTAAAAATAAGAGCAAATGAAGAAGAACATACCTTTACAGCTTCAATGAAATGAAAAGCTGCCTCACTATAACAACCAACGGAATGAGCATACTGCCCCCTGAGCATTTCAATGATGCTCTCACATGTTTGTAAAATAGTTGGAAATCGTATAAACCAATTCTTCATCTGCACTAACGCCTGCAAAACAATATTGGTGTATTTTAAGCGACAGAGGTTGGAAGGTATAATTTCTAATAAATCAGTTTCTATCTTACATAATAACCAAGATATGATGATATATTTGAGAAATATGTCCCTTGTGAAATGGCTGAGAATACAATATTCATGAAATACAGATAATGAAAAATCAACTAATATTCAAGCTGGGGAGATTTGGCAATGTATGATGCCAAAATCAACAATTGGCATATTGTGTGGGTTTTATGCCAGCCCTAAAAGTAACTATGTCTACATGATATAACTAGGCTTCACAAAGATTGATAACGACTGAAAACTGTTCAAGTAAGCTAAGCCTAATAACTTGATCATCACCGGTATACTCATCATGTTACCTTGAGATATACTAAATTCAACAATGGCTGCAATTGGGTATATAAAGTATCAGCAAACTATCAATCTTTTCTTCAAGAGAAAATTAAACTGCCATATATAACCAAGTTTTTAAATTCTCTCTTTCTTGGAGACATGACATTGTACACGAACCTCGAAACATAACAATACTGGGACATGCCTACCTCTTGTGCTTCTACAAATTCAGATCGTGTCAACTCCATGGCTACTTTGTTTTCATAGAACTGCATAAGCAGCATTAAATACACACCAGCCATCCAAATGGCAGAATGCTGCAAATTCACTTCTGCAAAAAAGAAAAATAAAGATAGGTTGCTTTAATAAGAGTATGAAAAGAAACAGAAACATGGCATCTCCAAAAGAGAATCTCACCTCTCACACCATCGGTTATTCCAAGCTTCAAAAGCTCCTCTGAGAAGGAAAACATAAGGATAAATAAATATAAATAGAAGTTTACGTTAAATGCCTGCAAGATCACTAATCTCTCTTTTATTTCATTTAAGAAAATTAAACGGTATAACAACATAAGTTTAGACAGCACTTTGAACATAAAGAAAAAGAAATCCAGAAACTACCTTGAATGGTATCCATTCCAGATTGAATACGCTTTCCACAATCCTTAAAATTTCCTTTCGGACGACTCAACACAACCATCATAAGATCAACAAGAGCATAGACTGCACTTTTTGGTAGCCATTCCCCATCAATAGGAGGTGGGGCTAGCTCAAGCTTATCTCCATCAGTGCGTCTCATATTTCCAAAACAAGCTGGTTCCAGAGCTCCTTTGCTAGTTGAACTCAATGATGTAAGAGAAGCCAGCTGGTGTTGTATCCGAGACTGCTTTTCAGACAATGCTAACCTCTCCCTGTGATGTAATTCAGGGCGGGAGAGACTCTCATTTAAGGCATCAAATTCCTTAGTTAGCTGTTGCAGATGCTGTGTTTTCTTCAAATCGGCCTTCATGGCAGCTTCCAATTTTTCAATGTGTGGTGTAGCATTCTTGTAGTCACATATTCGAAGTCGATAAAATATGTGAAGCAGTTCATTGTAGAAAAATAAGCCAAGGCATTGTTGTTTCTGCATTGGCAAAAGAAAGCAAAGAACAAAAATAAGCATTATTAGATCACTGAAATCATAAATACACACACTTAGGAATACAGTAATACACACTTACTTTCTGTGGGTTAAGGAACTCCCAGACCTCATCGCATTTGGCAACAGCTCGCTCAACTGAAGTCTCATCCTCCCAGTGCATGAGATGTACATGCAGCATACAAGTTGCAAAGAACATCTGGTGCGCCAAAAGAAAATGAGCAAATTAAACTACAAGTAAAATCTTCTCTTGCCACAGAATTTGAAATCTGGCTACAAACAATGAATTAATGTGACTCCAATAACTGTTCAAATAGTAATAAAGTTGGCTGATTTCACTATTGAAGTCAAGTAACTTGCATCACTTGTCACTGAGTCAATATAACCTAAGCGATTACTAAGTTCTTTATCTGTAACTCAGGATAACTTATCAGAGTAGCAAGCACGAATGTTAGTGATTTCAGACATGCCACTTCTTATTTTCAGTTTCTCTGGCCTAATATTGATTTCAAAACCCTTTATAACTAGGTTGATTTCATTACGGACACTTGCAATTCTAGTCAGCAAGTTAGAGACTTCAAACATGCCACTTCAAGCAATGACTTTTTTGGGTTTCTAACGCCTAAGTTTGACTTGAAACCCGTTTCCATAGTTATAAAGTAGGCTGTTTTCACTACTAAACCTGCTAGAGCGCTTGCATTACTTGTCAGTAAGGCAAGCATGACTTAATTTATGAGCCAGTTCTTTACCCGTTACTCAATATAACTTATCTGAGTACGCAAATATATCCATTACTGAACAAACACTTCCTTTCAATTCCTAAGGCCTGAAACCTAACTAAAAAGGTGAAATTCTTTACCTGCAACTCCGGATAACCAATCTGAGTAGCGCAAACATATCCAGCATCCAATGCCGAAATCGAACTCTGGTAATCTCCCTCAATAATCAACGCATTCGCCAGCTGCGAGTTGAAATTGCAAGACCACAGCTTCACCGCAATACTTGACAATTCCACAAAAACACACACAAAGAGAATCAAAATTCACGAATCTTGGAAAGCAATTCCGAATTTTCAACTAACAACATACTCATATCCAGTCGCGGTGAGCTCCAGCGCCTTGTGGAGGACCTGTTTCTGAGGAGCGAGAGAGCCGACGAGATGGTAACACTGGCTGAGCAGACTGTAAGCTCTGCACTTCAAATCGAAGCAGGAAGGGATCGATTTGAGGAGGAGCTGCGCGCGCTCGAGGTGAGCCCTGGCGTGGTTGACGTTGTGGGAGTGTTTCAAGAGGAGAGTAGCGATTCGGAGACGAGTCTTGACCTCGACGATGGGGAAAAACGACACGTCGCTTTGGCAGATGGCTTCCAGGCACTTTATGGCTTTTCCGATCTCGCCGCTCTGCTCCTGGTAGTCCGCCAGGCCCCACAGCCCTTCCGCCACCGCTTCCATAAATTTTGGGGATTTTAAATTTAACTTAATTTCATTTCGGAGAGTTCGGCTGCTCCGGTCTATATGAAGTCGACGTCTGGTCTGTTACGGTCGAAGGGACATACGACGAGTCGTTGAACTTATACCAATACCAACATCATGAAGCTTCTCTTGTACGCATAGAATATTGTGTGCACTTTCATAAGTCACGACCATTTTCGTTTCAAAAAAACTTACTAAATTTATTTACCAAAAATATGGATTTCAAATTTTCAATCATATGTAATAAATATAAATAAGAATTAAAACAACTTAAAATATAACCTTTTTAAGTAATCTATGCACACTCACCATCTGAAATCTAAAAACTAATCAATCGCACTTAAAAATGTCTTATTTAGAGCTTAATTTCTCAAAAATGTCTTACCATCCTCCAATTTCAATTTCTTTCCCTTCTTTCTTTGCAAGTTTCGCTCGAGCTCACCCGACAACTAAAATAATGAAAATTTATTTAAGTTGAATCTTCTCTGATCCTCTCTCTTCCTTATACACTCTTTGGATCAAAATAGGAATTGGTGCATTAGAATAGCAGAGACACTAAAAACAACTGTTAAAGGTAAGGGAGCCAATTTGGTGTGGACAGAGTGGAAGAAAGAATAGATGAAAGAACGGGGCAGAGGGTCAAGACAGTGTTCATGTGAACAATAATCCACCTATGATCGGTTAAATAAAATGAGGTTAAAAAAGTGAAGTTTGCCGTCTTTTCTCTAACATATAATGGGATGACTAAAACATGTCGGGTTTTGGAAGTATCAAAGTAAACTTAGAAATGCTATTAGTTGAGAATTTCCTTCATTATATAAAATGACAATCTAATTTAACGTAGTTTCACGGCCAGCACCGGTATGAAAACTTGATCCTGGCTTACAAGGTGTAGGACTGTGGGGTAGAGTTATTATTGACATTCCTCTTAACAGATTTGATCATTTAGTAATGAATGTGAAATCTATATACTCCAAATTAAAATCCACACACTTTATTTTATTTTTTAATTACGACATTCACAAAAAGACACATTTTAAGTTACAAAAAAATGGTGTGTAGATTTTAATTTGGGGTGTGAATTTCACAACCCTTTACTAAAATACTAAAGTTTGTCAAGACGGTTGTTGTTCAATTTGAACAATGCCGTTACTGTTGTCAAACTACAGTGTACGTGCGTTTTGCCCTCATTCTTGGTTGTGACAATTTAGCATTTGCCCTCGCAAACCAAATGTCCATAGAAATCGAGTCAAGGAATTAATCCATGCATTGTATATCGAATTATTGATGGAGAACAAGAATATGAATGATCAAATTACTGATCATGCACTAGATCATTAGTGAAATAGCAATGCTCGGGTAAGCTTGAAAATGGAGAAAATAGAGGGAAAAAGTGAACACGTACAATGTCATAGTAATAGAATTATTTTCTGAGTTCTATTGAAGTAATGCAAAACCAAAAATATACAAGCAAAGACTATTTATACGTTAGGAAAAACCTAACAATTATTACCACAAAGTAAAGTGTAAGAAGTAAAAAGTACATAAAATTGAACAAGTATACTATAGACTCCAACTCCGTTCTAAGGCTAAGATACAAAGAAACTTCATGCCAAGGGAATTCCTCACAGCTTCTTCATCAAAAGATCGACGCCCTTTTCTGCCTCGATAACCAATTTTTGAGTAGGTTCGTGACTGTAATTCGGTGCAAGCTCAAACGAGAAGTTAGTGACTATGAGAGCAATGACAACCTTGAGTTCGAACATGGCCAAGTTCTGTCCAAGACACACTCGAGGTCCCATCCCGAACGGCATGTACAAGTAGGGAAGCTTGCAAGCTCCGGTGATCCCCTTCGCAAATCGATCCGGGTTGAAATCGTACGAATCAAGTCCCCATATCTCTGGATCAGTGTGTATTGTCACCACACTGGTCCAAACATTAACACTCTTTGGAACATGTATGTCTCCAAATTTCATGTCCTTGAATGCCTCCCTTGACATAATAGTAACCGGGGGGTAAAGCCTCAATGATTCATGAATCACCATAGTTAGCTGCACGGTAAAAAAAATTAAGTACATAACGTAATTTAACTAATTAGACATGCATGTTGATTAGATAGTCTAGCGTGTTATGTTGTCAGGTTAACTACGTACACAATATCCTAGTTAAGTATTGATACCTGTTTCATCTTGCGAAGCATATCAACATCAGGAACACGGCCTTGGCAGACTTGAAGGACCTCGGCTCTAACACGTTCTTGCCATTCTGGATTCGCAGCCAACAGCATGAGGGTCCATGTAGCAGAAGTAGCTGTGGTTTCATATCCAGCCAAGTATATGTTCTTGCAGTTGTCGACAATGAAGTTGTCTGTTGCCTCTTGACTAAGATCACTGGCCTTTGCACCCTCAAGAATCATCTGCAACAAGTCTTTTTCGTGCCCGGCTGCATGTCTCTCCTTCACTAATTGCAGTATCAAACTAGCAACCTCCTTTTCTAATGCCCATTCTTCCCTATTGCTCTTTGTAGGAATGTGCCTGCATCAAATTTATATCGACACATACCAATTTAGACCATACACATGTAGTATGTAATTTAAAAAAGGGTGAACCACCTAAGAAACTACTTAACATTATAGCATTTTTTTACTAATTTGTGCGAAGTATTAGCGAATATTCTTCTGAAATTTCAAGGATCTCAAAACTCAAATTACCAACGTTATTTACCTTATTCCAGGCACTGCACTCACAAAGAGTTTCCTGCCCATGGCCTCCTGGAGTTGCCTTAGTTTATCAAATATTTGTACCCCTTTGGTATAGCTGCTTCCAAAACAAGCCCTCGAGATAACATCACCAGAGAAGTTTCGTAAATCGTTATCGATTTTAATGTCGGCAACTCCTTTGCCTGCCTCAATTTTACTGTTCCACAAGTTCACCAGAGTGTTTGACGACTCAGTAATTAAGTTGATCATTCCCTACAAATTCAACACGAGTACAAAAATTATCACATTTTCGTGTCACAGTTCATTATTTATCAAGGACGTAAATTTTGCTGTTACTTACCTTGACCTTCTCCATGTAAAGTTCAGGAGCCATGACCTTGCGCTGATGAGCCCACGAGGGGCCATTGGAGGTCAGAATACCATGACCTAGCAAAGGACCACGCTCTTTGAATTGGTATGTTGGTTTTCCCAAGTCCAAAGATGTGCAGGTAGTGATCTCCCTCACTGCTTCTGGTTTGATGACGTATAGTATTTGCGTGGTGCCAAGACCGAACACAAAGAGATCACCTGAACACAAGTTTCACACCATGTTAATTAGCAGAAACGCAAAGTCACCAACTGGAGAATGAAATAGGAAACGTCTCTCTAAACTTGTAAAAGGCCATCGATCAGTTGAGTAATTACGTCTTTCTAATAGAACAAGAAATACCTAAATAATTCCTTTTACTAAAATAACAACAAATTTATTGTTATATTTGTAAATATAAGAACTACGGAAGGAAATCAAAATCATCAACGCTTCCAGCAAAAGGACAATGTAGAGAAGAACCAACAACAAAGGAGTTCACGTATGTCCTATGACACCAGTGATGTTTGTTTGTTTTGGCAAGAGACGAGTGTCATGTTCATTTCTTTTAGGCCAGAGATTAGTGTCATGAAATGACAATCAAATAATTAAGCATGGCGTTTTGAGTACAATACCAAATTGCCTCCTCCACTTCTCAAAGAAGGGGAAGATAGTAGCACCCAAGTTGTGCGAGATTTCACTGCTCGGAGCCTTAGCAATGCCACCGCTGCCGCGAGTCTTCTTTATCTCCGAGATATTCCCGAGAAGCAAAGCCTGTGGAGGTCCGGTGATGCCTTGTTTGGCCAGCAGGGATCTCAGCCTCTTCGGCTCCGCTACAAGCCCCTTATACAACCGCGCCAGCAACGCCACGAATCCGATCAGCGCCACCGTCGACGCCAACATTCTCACATCAAACCCGTGGAGGAACTCCATAAGCACCACACAACTCGATCTAGCTTTAAACTTTAAGCTGGCTATAGGATGAGATGAGTAATGGACGAGCTAGCTCGATGTAGGTTTGGAGTGATGGTTAATTTACTTAATTAAGTTGGCGATGATGAAGCTATAGCTGAGAGTGGCGTATATAAAGGGGAAGAGGCAAGGGGAGAGGTGTGCGGCGTGTTCCTTGAATGACCTACGCGAAAATGCATGGCAGACGAGTCCCGTCGTTCCGTCAAAGTATATACGAGTTTGAAGCTTCTGCATGAATCTGTTAAACGCATACATTGGTTTGTGTCTGCGGGGCGTAATATTATACGTATTATATCCCATTAGCATATCTGAAGTGAAGCAAAAGCGATAGCTAATAAATCGGCTCACCTTGCTAATAATTATCTAAACGATATTTAGTTACGTGAGTCTCTTGATTCCGGGATCTAGTCTAGCTAGCTCGTATAAGAAGATTTGATTAATTTGTGTATTAATTAATATTGCTTGTATCTATGTATTATATCCCTCTCTATGCTTGTATCTATGTATTATATCCCTTAGCGGTTGTAAGAAAAATAAACTAAATTTTAAAAATGGTAACTAGTTAATTGATTACATGAAGATTGGTATCCTAGCTAGTTTCAAAGATACTAGGAGATCGCTAGACAAAAGACTATATTTGGCTTTGTCAGCATTTTTTTTCATCAAATTTCCTCACCATGATAAATATGGCTTTACCGAGTCGATCGATCGCGACCTCCCTCAGCTCCATCCGGGAAGAGTGGAAGACTGAAAGACTTCTTAGTCTTTCTGTTTTTCTTTTTACTTTTTTCTTTTTTTCTGTAATTAGATTCTATGAAGATTGCGGGGCTGATACTCTGCGAATGGTGATCATCAAATCATCACCCTACAATCCCAAAAGCCACCATTTTTTCAATCTCCACCACCATTATTTGATCAAGATGGAATAGAGTAGACGTCGCTGCCAACATAGAGGTCCGAGGATCCACCGGCATCCATCACCGATACCAAAACAAAGAGGCATTCATAATCTGGGGTTTCAATAATGAAAGTAATTAAAAAAGGACATGAGTCATATGAAACTAGTCAAAGTATGCATGCATGCACGTGCCTTATCATCACGTTTGGTTTGTGTAGCCTACAGAACGTCCCCGTCTACCTAGCCTCTCGGTTATTGTAGTTCGACGACCTTAGCTTGCTTGCTAGCTCTCATTTGAGACATGAAGTCATGGACTGTGTATGTCACAACTGTTCCACACAAATTATGGAAAATCAATAATTCATAGAGGTGGACGTGTTGTAGCTAGCAATGGAAGTAATTTGTCTAACTGATCGATACAGGAATTGTCTGTCCTCTCCGATGATCACGTAACGTCGTTCTCTGTTTCATTTAATATTTGATATGTGAAATTTTGATGATGATGAAAAACTATTTTAATTATCTTGTTAAAAATTATTTTAGGTTTTTTTGTTATATTTTTAAATCCTAAATCCTAAAATTTTAAACCATATTTTCTAAACTCACAAAAGACTCATTATAGTCATTTTACAAAATATAGAAAATTTTAGTTTATAATTTAATTGTAACAAATTCACATGTTAAAATTTAACTATTTAAGAATGATCATATGATCTTCTAAAGAATTTAAAAATTTGTCTTGATCGATGGCCGGAAAGTTCTATACGACTAGAATTAACAGTTTTCAATAATATGAGATGGCTTAATTTTGGGCACTTAAAATGTTGTAAAGCTAGCACTTGTTGTGGAGGAGAAATTATTTTGTGTTCTCCAACAGTCCAACTAAGGCTGCGATGCGGTGGTCAAAAACAATAATATCATTCAAATGTGGTGTGATCGAGCCATTGCATGAGAAAGGTAAATTACGTTAAGAGACTAATCAAAAATATGTATAATTGATAATATCAACTTGGACCATCAGGTATAATAATTGTTGTCCAATAACTATCTAACATTCATGATTTGGCACGTCACATTTAAACCTCTATATTGGATAGAAATTAATCGAGGCAGATAAATTGGGGAATTATGGATGATGGTAGAGGTGGCAAACGGGTCGGTCCGGTCTGACCTGTTTAATCGGATTTCAGACCGTGTTTGGGTTGACCCACGAAGGCTCACGTCTTAACGAGTTCGATCAGGTTTGAGCCGGCCTATTTACTCAAATCTAAAGTCATGCCCGGTCCACAGCTCAAGCTCATAACATATTCGGCCGTGCTCGGACCGGGCCCATTAACAGACATGTTTGTAGTTAAAAATATAAATTAGCCAAAATTGATATCATAGTATACCAAAACAAAAACAAATGAAAAATAACTCACATTTTCTATCGATCATTTGTTTTATTTGCCAACAAACTAACAAAATATATGATATATGAATCATATGATTATTATTTATTCTTGGTAATGTTTTAGCAAAACTTTTTAAGGGTTTAAAAAAATCAAAATGAATAATTATTTGTATTTATAAGTTATTGTTCACACTTAAAACAAATTTTATATTATTTATAAATATATAATCTTCATATTATAAAATATATATATATATATATATATATATATATTAAAACGGACTTGGCCGTGGGCTTTAACTTATCGTGCTTGAGCCGGATCGGACCGGACCCGTAAACTCATTTTTCTAGGCCCAGCCCGGCTCATTAAGATAACGTGTTTGAGCCGAATCTGACCGTGCCTGTGTCGTGCCGTGCTTTACTGCCCGTTTGCCATCTCTAGATGATGGTTGTTTCAAGTTTTAACTAGTTGCAGTTGATAGCTATGGTCCGCTTATAAAATGAAAAAGGTTACAATTGGATTTTCCTTGTTTACCTCATCAAACCGAAAAAAAGATAAATGGGAGTGACCAATCAGTAACAAAAAAAAGTGAAAACCTAGCTGGGTTTTTTCTTACTATCCCACTTTCCTAATTCGAGAAATGATAGCTTTAACCTTTTTTATATCTCTTAACCCTACTGGGCTTCTTGCTACTTTACAAATTTTAGGCCATCTTTACAACACCTCAAGTGCCCAAAATTAAGCCATCTCATATTATTGAACTGTTAAGTCTAGTCGTATAGAACTTTTTGGCAATTTCGTATCAGAGAAATTCGTCTAAATGGTCTACCGACTTTCAGCGTTTATAAACTTTAGTGCACCGACTTTTAGCGTTTATAAACTTTTTGAAATATCAGATTGGTGCATCAAATTTCTCCTCCGACCCAGCTTCGATGCATTTTGTTGTTAGCTCTGTTACCACCGTTATTCAAAATTAAAAAATGAGAGGTATTTTGGTAAATTCATTTATTTACCATAGATTTTTTAAAAAAGAACAAGAAAACAAGGGATAGAAGATGAGGGTTTAGAATTTTAGAACTGAAAAAATGAGAGAGATATATGGGGAGAGAAAGAATTTTATTTAAAGAAAAAAACTGATTTTTTATTTTTATTTTTTGTTTGGATTTTCATGACTTTTGTGATGGAGAGACCAAAATACCCATAAAAAATCACGAGCTAGCAACCATGGTAACGGTAAAGTGCATCAAAGCTGGATCGGGATAGAAAGTTGAGTCTTAACAGAAATGGTGGCGTGCAAGTCGCCCAGGCCGTCTCACTCCAGGATCTTCGTCCCTGCAGCCACCTCTGTAACACCTCACAGTTAGTTGTCATTGTCACCCTTCAAAACCAGTTTCACCTCTCCAGCTTTTTAGCTGAAAACCATGTTCTCACGAAGAGAGACTTTGTTACCCAACAGTTCAAACATGACAGGCCCTCATGAAAGATCATTGTTCAAGTCCTATAAAAGGAGGGCTTTAGAGCTGCGGAGATCACTATCCAACAACCCAGAATTTTCCCCACAAGCACCCAGGCCAAGCTTCTCACACCCTCAAACAACAACTCTCACTAGCCCCTTTTCAATCTCTATTCTCCCAACCATACGCCTCCCTAGCCATATCCTTAATCTCACCATGCTTGAACTCTTATCATTTTTCAGAGACTAAATCACCAGTTTAATTCAAATCTAATCACTGTGGTGTACCTCTAGCTCCCACACCAAGTTTATGTTACAAGTCTCTTTTCTTGACTTTGAATTACGCATCAAAATTAGTTCAATAAGTCCAAACCAAGTCTTTAAGTTGATTTTGACTTAGTTACTTCCAAATCAAAAAGAAATCGCGAGCTCTTGTATCGTATTAGAGTCAATGCTCGGCATTAACTCGAGTCTAATTTTACCACAAACCAAAATTCACTAGACCTTTTTCTTTTGTTGTGTACGTTGTATCAATCGAAATTCTCTAATATCTTGTGTTGTTTTGATAATGGACGTGGACTAATGGAATGTCTGATCGACTACTGGAATTTTCAGTTAGCTATAACTAGCTAGTGTTGTCTACTGATTCTACTCGAATGTATCCGTTGTTTGAAAATCTGTGTTGTTTTCCAGGAGATATCTCAGGCAGGCATTAATATGAATTTAGAATAACAATGAGATTGATATGGCAGCACAGAGGACATCATCTATATACCCAAAATGGAACTTGAACCAATGAAGTCGATCAGTGGATTTCGGCAGTCAAATGTCAGAATCCGGTTGTCAAACCATGTAGGGTGCGTTTCCCGTCAAAGGGAATTACTGATTTAGGATCGATTCCTTTTCACCTTTGATTTGAGACCACGTTTACTAAATCGTAATAAGATTAAGAAGTAATAGAAGAGAGAAGGAATGAGATGGAGGATGAGTGATTCTTATTTGTGTTTACTTGTTGTCAGTGAGAAATTAAAATAGGATGAAATGGTAAACATAAGCAAGCAGACTACAAAAATACCCTCACCTGCACAGACTGAACCCAAAAACCCCCAACGTCCTTTCTCATCTCCCCCATTTCAGCCATGGCTGTAGCTCTATCTCAGCCACAACATCTCCATTCCACCCAAAATAATTACAATAATTCAAATTATAACATGTTCACCCATCCAAAAACCAACATAAACATTCTCACAATGCAAGCATTCATCACCAGATTTGGGCAATTCGAGATGCAACCGGTGAGGCAAAAATTGGTAATTAAATTCCCAATTTCACTCTTCGTGCCACAAAATCACAACCCAAACCTTTTCTGACAAAAAGTACCAACCACAAGAGCAGATCGAACCAGTTCTCTCTCAACGAAGACAAGGAGGATACTCATCATGTGAGACCTCGCACGATTTTACCGTGGTTAAAGACGAGTTACTGAGGTTTAAGTCGCAATCGGTAACTTCGCGAGCTAACGACCACGTTCATTTTCGAGTTTTTTAAAGTTCTTCAAATTCCTCAATTAAGGACTCGATGTCATAGTACGTGTCGACACGTGTCTCCCGGTATTTTCGAATATTTTTCGGAGCTTCCGTTTATTTTCTACGAATTTTCGAAGTTTTTGGTAATTTTTAATTACCATTCCCGTAAAACAGTTTTACCATTTAACCTTTTACTTTTTATCCTTCATTAAATCTGGACCGTTGGATCTTTTTCAGATCAGATCTCAGCAGTCCATTTCAGTATAAAAAGAGGACAGGGCTTTGACCGAAGTCAAAGATCCCACTTCAAGTCAACGACCCCCTTTCGAGCTCTCCCGAGCTCCGGTCACTGTTTCCACGCCGGTGCTCCACCGTCTGGCCACCAATGGCCACGAGGCCACCATCAAAACATTCCTTTTCCTTTCCTCTACAAAGCCTAGCCTTAGGTTTCCACTTACATCCACTCTCGGTGGAGATCGGAGGAGGAGCCTCGACTGTGTTTTTCTGATTTCAAGCGAATCGGGGCGGCAACGACAACTCAGGTGGTATATTCTTGTTCCTTATCCTCTTCTCTTCCTTTCTGTGCCATTTTTTTGTTCGATTCGAGCCCTAATCGAAAATTCCTAAAATTCTGGGTTTTTGGCAGTGGAGGTTCTGACGAGTTTAGCGACACCGGCGATGGCTCCGGAAGGATTCTAGATTGCTTTTCGAGCTCTAAGAGGCTTAATTCGTCATCCCTAGCAACTGGGTAAGCTGCTCTCCCTCTAGCTCGATTCTACAAAAACTGGTGTTTTGTGGGTTTATGTGATTTTCGACAGAATGTTGAGTTTTTGAGTTTGTTGGTGATTTTGTTGTGTTGTCATGGTTTTAGAGTTGAAGAGAAAGGGAGGAAAGATGACGAAGGACCGAGGAGCTGCTAGATTTTTCAGTGGAGCAGATCAATGGTAATGATCCTATTTTGGAGATCACTGTATGGTTGTGCTATGTTGTTGTTGATCTGTGACAATTTTTTGACTCGATGTTGTATCATGTTTGTACATGCCGTAACTTGGTGATTCGAAGAAACCGAGAAAACTCTGGTGAAATTCCGGCAAGTTGCCGGAATCCGGTGACTATTCTGATAATGCAGTGAATCCAACAGAATACCGAGAGGTAGTCTTCGACTCCTTAAGAAATGTATTATTTCCGTTTAGTCAAGCTAAAGAGTCGTAATCGGAAATTACATATAAGGAAACTTGCTAAAAATGGAAACGAACCACAACTGAAAACTTTTTCATTTTAGGAAACTTTCCATTTTTAGAAACCTATTAATTTAGGAAACTTTCAATTTTGGAAAAGTTCCTTTAAAGGAAAGTTTCCATTTTCGAAAAAAATGGTTTAGTAAAGAATTGAAGTTCGACAAAAATTTGGTTAAAGTGTTGAATTGTTATCGGAAAATGGTAACTGAATTTCTGAAAGTGTCAAGTTGATCGTTATAAGAAAATTGGATGATTCACGTAAATCGATAAATCGACTCTTGGTAAATAGTTTGGTTAATGTGACACGTTGGGTGTCGATAGTAATTCAACGAATTATTATGTGACACTCTAACGTCAAGTTAAAATGGTAAAGAAAAGTTCGGAAGTTAAGTAGGACTTCCGGTAAATAAGTAAAGAGTCGTTAATCGGAAAAGCAAGTCAAAAAGATTAAATTGTCATAAAAAGGAATTGGTTGGTCAACTTAGTCAATGTGGTCATTCCTGGTCAAACTAGGAATGTTGGGGTCAACATGACTGTTATTGTTTCTTGGTTGCTAAGCTACTCTATTCTGCAGTAATTCATTGGACAAGATAGCCTACGCGGTGACCTCGGTTTATCCGAGACTGTTCCTGGAAGCTTGGAGCTTACGTGAGGAACGGCTATACCAGGTAGAGAAGCTGAACCCCCTTTGGTAGTGGTTCTATATATATATATATATATATATGAAAGTGCATGATTTGTATGCTCATGGTCCATGCCTCGGGAAAGTTTTCTCTATATTATGTGATAAATGATTTATGATTGACCAAGAAAACCCGAGGCTAGACGTAAATGATTTTTATGTGATGACTCAGATCGAAAAGTAGTACCGTTGTCTTGATTTCCGGTGCTTGGCCTGAGAGTGGCGGGACCTAGTATATAGTACTTCTACAGTGTCGATGACCGTGAACCTCAGGAGGGGCAATGCCCTGTTTATTTTATTTTCTCACTTATGCTTGTCTTGTACAGAGTTAAGTGAGCCGTAAGTGCGGTGTGTACTGCAAGTGATGTGTTAGGCATTAGCTGTAAATGGACACTCGCTACTATTCGTCTTCGGACGCATAGGTAGTTGACCCTGGTTTGCTGTATAGACAAACCCGGGATTCGGTCGCTTAGATCCGTGAAACCCTGCAGGCTGTATTGTTCATTGAGCGCTCTGACCCCTGTTTTAGCATACTGTACAGTTTTTCCTGAAAAATATTAAGTGATGATTTTGTGTGCCAAGGATTTTCTAAAAGGTTTTATTAAGAGCTCAAATCTATATGTATATATATGTGGTTTTATGGTTTTCAAACCTATCATTGGTGGGCCTATATGTGAGCACGCGAGGACGACGCTCACCCCTACAACAGATTGTTTGCATGTACTGTTTACTATGATTAGATAGATAGAGAGACCTGTGTGTGGAGCCTCATTTCCTACTCGATGTTTGGTCTAAGTTGTACTCACTTTTCCTATTTTATCATTCGGGTCATTTACCAAAGCATTTGACATAAACAGTAAAGGTGTCATCCCTGATTTGTTAACCCTGTTATATATTTTTATTGTTGTCGTTAAAATTTTTAATTGACCCTTTAATTTGTCCACCTTCCGCCAAATTGGAAAAAGTCTGATGAATGTTTTAAGAAACTATTGTGGTGCCACTTGAGTTTAAAAATCAATTTTATTTTACTTGCTAAAAAGCTTACGACTTTAGGTTAATAAGTTGTTGGCTTCTTATTGAATTAAATTCGTGGTCACTTTAGTTTCCCCTCCCGGACCGCTACACGTCACATCAGCTGAGCATATACAAAGTCTCCATAAGCATAAAACGCAGGGACGACACCCTCAGATCCATCTACTATGACTCTGTTTTCGTCGACGAGAATTTCCAGCTCTTGCCCGACCTCCCTCTCCTCGCCAACCTCCAATGTGGCATCTGGTACTCCTCCCACAACAATAGTTCATTTATACTAGGGTTAATTTTGGAACGCAAAGTTGATTCAGGGGAATCAAGAATAATACCAACCACCTCATCCGGAATGGAAGAGGAGGAATGACTCCATGTTAAGCCGCAGGACCCATGTACGTTTGATTTTAGGTTGAGATAAGTAAACATCATTTCAATCCAGAATGGGAATGAAACCCAAATGATTCTAATTCGGTGAAAGTAAACACGCCCTAAGTGTTTAACAACTAGGGCAAAATCTACAGTAGCGTGGGTCCCAGGTAAAAATCAGGATTGATTCCCCAATCTTATTCCGGTATGGGCATATGCCATATGGTATTCAATCCGAGATAAAGAGGAATCAAATTTACATTCTCAAAATGTCCTCATATTTTAATGGAAGTCCAAAAATGTTTATACCCATATGAATCCAAATATTTTAACTTCATTATTTTACGAAGGGTGTTTTTGTAATAACTATTATCATGATTCTGATTTCATGTTTTAGTAAACACATAAATGGGTTTCAGAGCATGTCCAACAGCTTCTCCAAAATTTCGCTAAAATGAGAAAGCAAAAGCCAAAATCTCCAAAAAAAATTTGCTTCAACTCCAATAGCTTCCCTATTTTAGAGATTTTGACATTTATTACAAAAATAAAATAAACTATATCATTATTAATTATGTCAAAAAATATATATATTTTTTTTTATATTAACAATATCAAATTTAATAAAATATTATATATTTGATAACTTTTTGTTAGAACATGTGAAACATTTAATTTTAGAGAATGAATGTATTGCTGCAAATTTGGAGAAGGATTGCTTCTCTTTTTCTCCATCCCATTTTGGGAAATGAGATAGAGAAGCTGCTGGACACAAAAACAGCAAAAAATTCTCCAAAATTGAGAATACCAATAAAATAAGGAAGCTGTTAGGTTTGCTCTCAATGATGTGTAATACTTCCAAATCATGATAACAAGTAAACACATGAATGAGAATCACTCATCTCTTTCATTCTTTCTCTCCCTCATTCATTCTCAATCTTATTCCTTCTTAATCCCATTACAGTTTAGTAAACTTGGCCGTAATAAATTTTTGAGATTATTGTGTTTGACTGTAACATTTTATTAGAAGAATTTTGAAGAGCAATAAGATCGAGGAGATGAGGATTTCTTTTCCGAAATGTATTATCAATTTGGAAAAATTAGATAACCTTAAACCATTCACATGAGATACACTCTTGTATTCCTCTATATATATATATATATATATATATATACACTTTAACCGACGAAAGTTCATTGACTATTACTTTAGTCGATGAAAAAGTCTAACAGACCGACGAATTTCTTTCGTCGGCTAAATTGTTTTTTTCTGAAAGTGTAAGAGTCTTAATATGGGTACAAATTCTCTATTGAAAAGTTCAAATGGTCAATTTTTTTTTAAAAAAATGTTAGAATGAGAAGTATGGTGCCAAATTTTGTAGCAAATGGAAATTTTCTCATTAAAAATACGTTAACAATTAATATTTGGTTAATAGAGATATTTCCTGTTCAGTGTTCACCATATCTGCAAACCTAATCTGCGTAAACTAAGAAGAAAACAGCTAATACTAAAATTTTATTTTTTGAGGGGAGCCTAATACTAAAAATAAGATCTGCGTGAATTCGATATATATATATATATATATATATATGTATTTCAATAAATTTATTTTTCTTCTGCTGGGTTTCTGGTATCAGAGCCCTAAGAGTTACGATCATTAATCATTTTATCTAAATCTCTCAAACCCCAGGTGGCGAACTACGGCCTATGTGTGGTGTTTGAGTCAATTAATCCTGTTATTTGTTCTTCCTCAAACCTCAGGTGACGGACTACCGCCTAGGAGTGGTATTTGAGTTGAATCTGTTAGTTTTTGAGATTGATTGGTCTATCTATTTATATTGTGAAGTGATTGTGATTCTGTTCCCTTTCATTAGACTTGTTAGTTATTTCTATCTGTTCTTGTTGTCTTTAGTCTTTGATTTCTCCAACCAAACATTAAGACCAGGTCCAAACATTAAGTCCCAGGTGAGGCGTGAGCGAATGCAGCATGAGCGGAGCAGATGAGTTCTTAGCCTCTTTAGGCACCTAGTCTAGATAGTTATTCCTTCCAAGTTTAACATTTTGGTTAGTCTCCCTTTTCTTCCAATATGAGTAGACTTTTCAGATCTTCCTCAGTTACTTCCAGTTATTCTCTATCTACCCTCAATAGGATCCTAAATATAGTTAACGAAGAACAATTTGAATACTAGTCAAATGAAAACATAGATATGAATGATCGGAACATTCCTAGAGTTCCTAGTAATGAAATTTACAGGAAAAAATTGTCTCTTACTTCTTTCAAAAATGAAAATCACATAAAAACAGTTAAACAAGTCTATGCTCTTAGTTAACAACATGAAACATGACAATTATTCAGCCTTGAGTCAATTAAAAACACAAAAAAGACGGTCACAATTTCCTTCATAAAGAACTAGTTCAGATTGGTGTTAAACCTTTAACCAGAAAAGATCTGAATGCCTTTGTCTTATTATGTTTTAGAGATGCAAGGTTCACTGACTTCAATGACAGTACCCTTGGCATATAATTGAATCAAGTCTTTTCAATAATCCAATTCATTTTGATTGCTATCTTGATTTCACAATCAGTTTTAGTAGTCCTCATAAATTAAAAGCTTTAACACTAAACATTAAAACTTCCGGTTATAATATTCTTGAAGGAACACAACCTTTAGCCTTAATCTACAAAATTCATTACAAAGTCACTGGAACAAACATGAATTTTTAAGCTATAAGTAAAAGTCCAAAAAATCAAACCCTATTAATTCAAAGTAGCCACCACAACGTCAATATTAGAGTTCCACAAACAATCAAGTGGTCAGAAATTCAACTCCCTTCAAAATGATCCTTTACTTGTGAAAATCATCCTATCAACATTCAACATAATATATCTGATTTAAATTTCATTCAACAATCCAATGATGGTACAGTAAAAATAAACTTCCTTAATTCCAGTCACACTCAATATCCCAGAATCCAAGAGCTGTGACAATCTTCAAGACAATTAGGTCAGTCGTCTCGCAATTCTTTTGTCTCAGCCAGACATTCTTTCGCTGGCTCTACATTAGCTGATTCATCAATCTCTAGAAGAGATAACGAACTCAATAGAGAAATTAAAAACTTACGAATCAAGGAATTAGAAGAACAAATACAAAAATTAAAAATTAAAAATATTAACACTTCTTCCCAAGTCAGCTATCCCCATTATATGGAAACTGATATCTCAAATCCAACTGAGAAAGGGGATACTTCTCCTACCCCTACAGCTGGAGATTTTGAGGTTATTCCCCCAATTAACCCTCAACTTAATACATTTAATCACCAATTTCAAATTAATTACAGCATATTAGACCAAGATTTAGAATCCAACAAAACATTCCTCATCGTAATCTTTATCGACAACAGTATCCTTTAATTGAACACATAAAACAACTATTTCAAAATTGGAAACACTATATGCTTCAAAATCAAAATGAAATATTCTTTCTAGATTATATCGACTTATTAAACAAAAAAGTACAAACGTTAACTAAATCTAAATGGAAAACCACCAATTCAATAATCACCTCCACTCATCCACCAGTTGAAACTATAGCTATTGATCACCTCCATACACATGTCATGGCTTCACGATTTAAAATTCCTGATGAAAAATATGATCCAGATCATAAAAAAATTATTGAACAAAATAATTATTCTAATCAAAGTTTAGTCACGATTAGCCACCAACTTGATAAAATAGAAACTAAAATCGATACAATCTGTTCAAAAGTAAGCATATTTCCTCAACAATAATCTGAACCTCCTTTAGTTCACTTTAGTAACCTTAATAAACCCACAATTAAACCTATCTCTACCACCCAAAGAATTGAACAAATGTTAAAAGAATTAAATCCTGAACCTAGTTACAAAATTTCAGTCATCCACACTATTGATGAAACATCAAATTCTTCTAATAGTGATTCTAGTACAATCTCCAAAATAAACCAAACGTTTCAAAACCTTCAATTATCCAGAATTAAACATCCAACGAAAAAATCATTTAAACAATGGACTGAACGTCCTTTACCCTTAGATATTCAGCTCACTAATACCATGAGTAACCAATTCTCAGTCTCCTCTGATAAAACATATGAATGGAATATAGATAATTTATCAAAACAAGAAATTTTAAACAAATTACATCACATGTCCATGCCTGCCAATAGTTATGTCACAAATCATAATTTCAGCCAACCTGAAATTGTTGACATTCTGGCTACTAGCTTCACAAGAATGCTTCATTTCTGGTGGGAAAAACATTTAACTGAAGAGTCACGATCAACCATTAAACATGCAGTCAAACATGATGAAGATGACAACCCCATCTTTGATGAAAGCATTGGAATGGGTGTTTCTGATGCAGTAAACATTTTATTCTATACTATTATCCAACATTTTATTCGTACACCTAGTCATATTACTTCACGAATTCACGATCAATTAAGTAACCTCAGATGTCCAACATTGAGTAATTTCAAATGGCATAAAGATGTCTTTATTTCTCGAGTAATGGTCAGAGATGATAACGACCAACTATTTTAGAAAGAAAAATTCATAAATGGATTGTCTAAATTATTTACCCATAAAATAAGACAAGTTCTTAGTAACGAATCATGACATATTAATTACGATTCACTTACCTACGGAAACATAATCACAGTCATCCAAAATGAAGGTTTAAAAATGTGTATAGACATGAAAATAAATGTTCAAATCAAAACTGATAGGAAAACAGCTAAATACGAATTAGGTAATTTTTGTGAACAATATGGTTTATCTTCACTTCCCCCTTCTAGAAAGAAAAAGAGTCATTATCCTACAAAAAACTTCACTCGTAATAAATTCTACTAGAAAATTTAAAACTAATTTTGAACCTAATAAATTTTATTCTAAAAACAAGTTTTAACAATCCCGTCCAAAACATCTTTCTCAAAAGAAAAAATTCCATGATAAAAATAAATCAAAATGTAATAAATGTAACGAACCCGGTCATTTTACCAACAACTGTCCAATCAAAAATACTATCAAACAATTAAAAATCAGTCAAGATGAACAAAACAAACTTATCCAACTTTTAGAACTCAGAAACACAGACTCTGAAATCGAATCCGATCAAGATCATTCTATCCCAACCAGTTCTTCCTCTTCTAAATCAGATGACTCTTTGTTGCCTGATGTTTCATTTGGTTGTAAAGATACTCGTTGTAAATCAATTAATGTGTTTTCTAAACAAGAAGAACAAGAAGAATTATTAATAGATTTAATTATAAAAATTGATAATCCAGACCTTAAAGCAGAATATCTTAGGGAACTAAAAAAATTGATCACTGATGAAAATGCTATTAAAACTCCTCAACCACAAATATCTCTTACAACAACTTTTGATAGATTTAAGAATAAAAACAAAGAAGTCACCATTCAAGATTTACAACAAGAAATTAGGTCCATAAAAACACAAATGCATACATTATAACAACAACAGAAAGAACTTAGTAATGATAATAATGATATCAAAAATGATGTAAACATATTAAAAATTCATACCTAATTTCTTAAATTACAATAAATCCCTGATAATTTTACTCCACTTGAATTACCCACACCTCAAGATGAAGACAATTCAGAACATACTACCATCAGTACTATTAAACAAAGAAATGGTACGTTACAATCCAATTGCGAATTGAAAATTTTCAACTAATCACCTCTGCACTCATTGATTCAGGTGCAGATCTAAATTGCATCCAAGAAGGATTGATTCCTTCCAAATATTTTCTAAAAACAAAATAATCACTTAGATCTGCTACTGACACTAAAATAGATATTAAATATGAAATTCCCAAAGCACATATATGTCAAAATAATGTTTGTTTTAAAACTTTATTTGTTTTAGTAAAAAATTTAACTGATAAAATAATTCTGGGTCTCTCTTTCATAACTATTCTCTATCCCTTACCATAAAATACGATGGCATCCTTACCTATCATTTTGATGAGCCAGTTAAATTTAGCTTTCTATCAAATCCTGAAATTCACACTTTAAAAGTATTTCAAGAAAATTTAATATCAAAAACAATCAACTTAATTCATTCCAAACAAAAAAAATTAATTTTCTCAAAGAAGAAATCAATTTTAAACGCATAGATGAACAAATCCAAAATCCTTCACTTCAACATAAAATTAAAAACTTTGAAGAGAAAATTATAAGAGTTATGCTCGGATATTTCAACTGCTTTCTGGCATAGAAAAAAACATATAGTCACTCTCCCCTACATTAAAGAATTTAATGAGAAAAATATTCCTACGAAAGCACGCCCGATACAAATGAGTCATGAAGTCATGGAATTCCATAAGACAGAAATCCAAGATTTACTTGATAAATGAATAATTCGACACAGTAAATCCTCTTGGTCATGCCCTGCTTTCTATGTTCAAAAGAACGCTGAACTAGAAAGATGCACATCCCGGTTAGTTATAAATTATAAACCCCTTAATTCAGCTTTGCAATGGATTAGGTACCCAATACCTAATAAAAGAGATCTTATTAACCGACTAAATAATTCTTTCATCTTTTCTAAATTCGATCTAAAATCTGAATTTTGACAAATATAAATTCATGAAAAGACAGATACAAAACAACGTTTGTCATCCCTTTTGGCCACTATGAATGGAATGTAGTGGCCTTTGGGCTTAAAATGCTCCCAGTGAATTCCAGAACATTATGAATGATATTTTCAATCCCTATAGTCACTTCTCTATTGTTTACATTGATGATGTCCAAATCTTCTCACAATCAATTGATCAACATTTGAAACACTTAAATCAATTCTTTCAAATAATTAAATCTAATGGTCTGGTGGTTTCACCATCTAAGATCAAACTCTTTCAAACGAATATTTGAATTTCCAAATATAAGCCCCAATTTATCAAATTCAAATCACCCCAATTTATAGAGCCATCTAGTTTGCTGATAAATTTCCAGATGTTATCTTAGAAAAAAATCAGCTCCAACGATTTTTAGGATCATTAAATTATGTGGCGGATTTCTATCAAAATTTAAGACAGAAATGCAAACCACTTTTTGATAGATTACAAAAAAATCCTCCCCCTTGGACACCAACTCATACCGCTATTGTCCAAGAAATTAAGAGTCATGTCAAAACTCTTCCATGTCCAGGAATTCCCCTAGCTGATTCATTTAAAATTGTTGAAACTGATGCCTCTGACATTGGTTATGGAGACATACTTAAACAACAAATTTCTCTCAGCCATCCAGAATAAATGATCCGTTTCCATTCTGGAACATAGTCACAATTACAACGCAATTATAGTACTATGAAAAAAGAAATTTTATCTCTGGTTTTATGTATAAGTAAATTTCAAGATGATTTATTAAATCAAAAATTTTTAGTTCGTGTTGATTGCAAAAGTGCTAAACATGTTTTAGAAAAAGATGTTCAAAATATGGCCAGTAAACAAATCTTTGCTTGTTGGCAAGCTATTTTAAGTATCTTTAATTTTGAAATTGCATTCATTAAAGACAGTGACAATCATATACCAGATTTTCTTATCCGTGAATTTCTCCAGGGTTCCCACCACATTCCCCAACATGCAGTACAGAACGACAAAACAACATCAAAGCAGTCACCAAGCAGTCAAATCTGAGTCACCTAATTCTTCTAGTTTAGTTCCATATCCAGGTTATCCTGCAATCCCAGTCAATTTCAGGCCCTTACCCAACTATGTTGGTACTACCATTAGCCCAAATAAACCTAATTACCAGTCAGCCGTAGTCAATCCAAATGATCCTTTCAAAGTCAATACCCCTAATTCTTCCAGACCCAATTTTCGTAAATCATCACCTTATGTTTTACGCACTAGTCAAGACATGTTTTGTGTTGAGTCACACATGAGTCACCTAAAGAATCCAATTTCCTTAGTCAAATATTACTGCCCACCAGGCTACTTTGTTCCCAATCACCCCAATCATTCTCTCAAATTTTTCAGATATATTATCTTTGCAACAGGTTCAATCACAATCAAAGAGATTTTCGATCCCAAAGATTCATGTAAGTTACTTTGCCATTCCTTGTACATAGTAAAAATTATTTATTTATCTGAATAGAAAAATTTTCCATACACTTTCCATAAAGAAGGCGAGTTAACCTTTAATTATTATGATTATGAAGATGCATGGTTCAAAATTTTCATGCATCAAAATGACGATTTCAGTCACTCTTGGTTTCTCAATTTTGACCACAAATTCAATGGCAAGTTCCCAATGTGGTTTGAAAATTGGTGGAGCACCTTTGGGTGCCCAATCGGCATTCTTCCCGAAGCTTTTCAAGATTTAGTCACCTGTTTTTCTACAACTCGAGATTTCTCAGACTATGAGAAACGTTTTCTAGTCACTCTACACTTCATTACCAAATACAAAGTCTCTTGAATTTTCAAATGGCATTTTGAATTGCAAGACTACATAGTCAGCCGGAAGTATCTCGTCAAGTGGTGGGATAAGTTCAGATCTGATCACATCATTGACGCCTTTAATTCTGAATTTTTGGTCCAACCAGCATCAACATTAGTCATTCCTCAAGTTATTTCAGTTCCTCCTCCGGCCGTTGCTCCAACAGCACAAATTTCTCCTCCTCAGTTATCAACATCAAGAGGGAAAGCAGTTGCAGAATCATTCAAGTCAATGCCCAAGTCATCATCGAAGACCAAGTCAAAGCCCAAGTCATCATCTTTATAATCATCAAAATTCAAACCCAAGTCATCATCCAAGACCCAGTCAAAACCCAAGTCATCATCGTCAAAATCCAAACCATTGACATCAGCAGAAATTAGACAATTGGCAAATCAGTTATTGGCCCAAGCAGTTGGCCTCTCAGACGAAAGAGGCTCATCTCATGAAGAAGACTCTGAAGACTCCCAGGACTATTCTGAGAATTCAAAAAATTCAGTCAATTCCCCACAAAGCCCAGTCTATTATTACCAAGACAGTCAAGACCCCTATGAGCTGTAAATCCAGTTACCATGAATAGTAAAATCACTGTTTACTGTTCATCCACGTTGAAAAACATAGTTAATCGTGCTGCTTCTTGTTTTCTTCATTTGCTAAACAGTAAAAGATTCCCCTACAGTCAATAAAGTAATAGTTCAACAGTCTGCGCAATTCACGGAAACACTAGTCCAGCAGTCTATATAAGGAGCATTCCTCCTTCATTTCAATCAGACCTTTTTTTTCAGACTTCGTTTTCATTTAGCTAAACACCCAAAAGTTCTCATGAGTTGAGACATTTCTGTCTTAGTTAATAGTTTACATTCTCCTCTTTCTATAACCAATATCAAAACCTTCATGCATATTTTGGTTTTGAATTAGTCAGTTGTATTCCAATCTGGTATCTGGTATCAATTTTAATTTGTATTTCAATTATTTATGTATTTCAATAAATTTATGTTTTTCTTCCGTTAGGTTTCTGGGTGTTTAACCAAATATTAAGACCAGGTCCTCTATATATATATGCTCAAATAAATTAAATTTAATTATAATTTGCATGTAGCATTTCTATGATCTGGTAATTGAGCCAATCAGCCAGCTGTTTCTAGAAATAATAATGGGGAGTAGTAGAAAAGGTACCTAATAAACCAGAAGGAACTACACCAGCAGTTTGGACGAAGATGAACCGGAAAGCCATCGGTCATATTCGTGAATGGGTGGACGACAATGTGTTCCACCATGTTGCCAATAAAACCAGTGCGCATGAGCTATGGTTAAAGCTGGAGTTCTTGTTCGAGAAAATACTACTGCCAAGAAAGCTTTTCTCATTAAGGAGCTCGTCAACATGAAGTATCAGGGAGGCGTTCGAGTGATCAAGCACCTCAACAACTTCTAGAGTATACTCAATCAATTAGCCACGATGAGCATGAAGATTGATGATGAATTACAAGCCTTGTTGCTGCTCAGGTCGTTACCAGATAGCTGGGAGACTTTTGTTGTTACTGTAAGTAACTCCGCTCTTAATTGTGTATTATCTATAGAAAATATTAAAGATAATATGATGAATGAAGAAACAAGGAGTTCTTCGTCAAGTTTAGAACATAGACAATTCTTCATTGCGAAGAATAGAGGAAGGAGCAAGAGCAAAGAACCGAGAGGCCATGGAAGGAGTATGAGCAAATCCAGAACAAGGTTCAACGGAAAGTGTCATCATTGTGGTCTTCCAGGCCACATGAAGAAAAAATGTCACAAGTTAAAGTGGGAATTCAAAGAAGGGCGTGAAGACGCTCCTCATCAACAAAAGGAGGACACGAACAATGTTGTTGCTGCGGTGTCTCATGATGAGTGTGAGTTTCTATCACTTGGAGGTGAATGTCTACTCGTAGATCATCCTGGAGTTCAATGGATCGTTGATTCTGGAGCCTCTTTCCTGATAAGTGCGTTTTACGCCATGTTTTTAATATGTTTTTACCCTCATTTATACCTTGTTTATTCCTTAGTAATGTCGTTTTTACTTATTTTGAGTCAAAAGGGTTTTTTCTGTAGAGCAATGGCTAAAACGTGCATTTATACAGAAAATTGTGCTTAAGTGTTGAAAATTCGATTTGGAACAAAGACTTGGTTATTTTCTCTTATGATTCGTTATACCTTTACATTGTCAATTTTGATGAATTTGGTTTAATGTGTAGATGACATGTATATGAACATATTATATCAAGAATCATGAAGATTGGACTCATGGAAGACAACAAGAGAAGCTAAGGAAAAGAAGAAACTCCGAAACATTGCATTTTGATCCGAGCAGAAAATTCCAGAAACCCTACATCAACTTTGGAGGCTTATATCTGGCGATCCAGGAGGAATCTGAGGACGAGCTATACACCGTTGGAAAGCTGTGCGTGTCTAGTTTTCAGATCAGCTGGAATCGCATCAATTGGAGTTCATATGAGGGAGTTATGATCAAAACAATGGACGGAGATCAAGCTGCAAAACTGGGCAGTTTCTGCCAGTCTGTCCTTGCCGAGTTCTTGCAATGGATTCGGCTGCCTAGAAGCCCAAGACTTGTGTAATGAGGCCTACATTGATCCATTAACATGTGGGAGAGTCCAAAAATAGAAAAATCCAAGTCCAAAGTCGAAATCCTTGTCAAAGAAGAAAGAAGAAACCATGTTCAACAAGGAAGAGTAAACCGAGTTCAACAAGGAATGGGAGATCTTGGCTGCCGACTTTGATGCAGATTCTCTCAAGTTTTTCTCTATAAATACACTTGTAATAGCTTAGTTTTAGGGTCTTCAACATTTGTAATTTTTAGAGAGCCAAGCTCTACCCAAAAACCCTAAACACTTAGAGATACAAAAAGCTGTCTCATCCATTGTTCACCGGAGAGTTCAGCCATTCTTTCGCCAATTTCACCCTACCTTTGCCGATTATCTCTAGGAGGTCTTAGGTATGGATCTATGTAAGCTTTTGTATACTCTATTGTTTTTGTCGAATTTAATAAATATATATATTGTTTTTGTGGTTTTATGTTTCAAGCATATGCATGAGTTCTTCTTTGTGATTTTTTTGTGTGTTGTTTAAGAACATAACGATTAGATTGCATGTTTAGGTTTTGAATAAAAAACTTAACTTGCTGTGTTTATATGATTAGAGAACTTTAATTAATTAATCATCACCTGAGCACATAATCAAACCCTAAGTTAATTTGAATGGTACCCAAGTTAACTATTAGGGGGAGTTTAATCTGCCGTGGTAATCTAGGATCAAGTTAGGCATATTTGATGGCTTGGTTCTAGTTGCTGCATAGGGTGGTAGAGTGAGGGATTTGCATGCTATTAGGATGAGTGACGTCATACATATGACCATGTCTTCAACCGACTCGTGAACGGTAAGTGTATCTTGTTTAGATTAGGCATATTTGATGGTTTAAACAAGGTGACACATATATGTTTTAGGTTCAGGCATATTTGAAGTTCCTAAAAACACATGAGAAGTCATTAAAGGTTGAAATTAATTGAAGTGTTCGAAATTATAAATGTTGCTTGTTAATCCGATTCATAACCTTGCATGTTAACTAATCGGTGCTATGTGCTATTCTAAATGTTGCATTGTTGGATGACCATGTTTTGTAAATACTTGTGTTTATTTTCTTTTAATTTCGAACCAAACTCAAAAATCTCATTATAATTTGTACTTGTATTCTTTTGAAATTACTAACATTCTTTTTTGCAGTATATAAAGTCCTTCCCTAGTGTCCCCGGTTAGAACGATCCCTACTTGCACATACTACACTGATAGGGTTTTTTAAATTGCACAAGTCAACTTTTGGCATGTCATTTCCATGTCATCCCAAATAAGGAGTTCTTCTCTATATATAGAGATGGAGAATTTGGGATTGTAAAGATGGGCAACGAAGGCTACTCCAAGATTGCAGGAGTTGGAGATATTTGCTTACAGACGAATGTGGGCTACCAGTTAATGTTGAAAGATGTGAGACATGTTCCTGGTCTACGTCTCAATCTTATGTCAACCGATGTACTTGATTGACAAGGATTTCATCATCATGGCGGTGATGGAAAGTGGAAGCTTACCAAGGGTTCTCTAGTAGTTGCTAGAGGAAAAATGTGTTGCACGCTCTACAAGACCTATGGAAAGATTTGTAAAAGTGAGTTGAATGCAGTCGAGGAATCCTCTCCAAGTTTATGGCATAGATGTCTTGGCCATATGAGTGAGAAAGGACTGCAGATGTTGGCGAAAAAGTCGTTAATTCATGTCGCCAAAGGTAAGTCACTGGACTCTTGCGATTATTGTTTATTTGGTAAGCAAAAGAAATTTAGTTTTTCGAAGTCTTTCACGAGGAAAGAAAATATTCTAGATCTTGTACATTCGGATGTGTGTGGTCTGATGGAAGTCGAATCATTGAATATGCATAAGTATTTTGTTACTTATATCGATGATGCTTCACGGAAGGTTTGGGTTTATTTGTTGAAATCTAAAGACCAGGTGTTCCAGACATTTACAATTTTCCACACCATGGTGGAAAGGGAGACTGGAAGAAAATTGAAGTGTCTTCGCAGTGACAATGGCGAAGAGTACACATCGCATGAATTCAGATATTATTGTGTGAAGTATGGCATCAGACATGAGAAGACAGTTCCTAGAACCCCCCAACATAATATCGTAGCAGAGAGGATGAACCGTACCATTATAGAGAAAGTTAGATGCATGTTGAAGATGGCCAAATTTTCAAAAGAATTTTGGGGAGAAGCTGTGAAGACTGCATATTACCTCATCAACAGAGCACCATGTGTACCTTTGGAATTTGAGACTCCAAATGGAGTTTGGACCGGCAAAGATGCATCATACTCACATCTGAGAGTATTTGGATGTAAAACATTCGCACATGTATCCAAGGAGCAGAGATCAAAGCTGGATGACAACGCTACGCCATGCATATTTGTTGGCTATGGTGATGAAGAGTTTGGCTACCGGTTGTGGGATCCAAAGGCGAAGAAATTCATAAGAAGCTGACAGTCAATTGCAGATTTCGATGAAAAGGTACTACCGACAAATGTAGCAGCTGACAGTCACATTTATGATTCACCGTTGTAGCAGGAACCTAGTGCTGAGCTACAATGTGATAGAGTTGAAGGTGTACCAGACATGGTCGATGTTCAAGCCGAAGATGAGGGGAGCTTGATCAGGGGGAGCAACCTGTGAATAATCAAGTAGTAGTACGCAGAAGTACCAGGAGGCCGATACCATCCACCAAGTATCCATCATCACAATATACTTTGGTGACTAAGGATGGAGATGATCCATATGCAAATTACATCCTATTGACCAGTGACCGAGAGCCTGAAAGTTATGAGGAAGCAAAGATTCATCAAGACCACGACAAATGGAGGCTAGCCATGGAGTCTGAGATGGAGTCTTTACTAAAGAACGACACCTACGAGTTGATGAAGCATCCTAAAGGCCGAAAAACACTCAAGAATAAGTGGGTGTTCAAGCTGAAGCGAGATGAGAATGAGAAGCTGACGAAGTACAAAGCTCGCTTAGTTTTTAAAGGATTCAGCCAGAAAGAAGGTATTGATTTTGATGAGATTTTCTCACCAGTTGTCAAGATGACTTCGATTAGAGTCATTTTAGGTATGACTACGAGCATGGATCTTGAGGTGGAGCAAATGGACGTGAAGACTACATTTCTTCATGGTGATTTAGAAGAAGAAATATACATGGAGCAACCAGAAGGTTTCGAAGTCAACAAAAAGGAGCATATGGTTTGCAAGTTGAAGAAAAGTTTGTACGGATTGAAGAAAACACCAAGACAGTGGTACAAGAAGTTTGACTCTTTCATGGTGAGTAATGGGTGCAAGAGAACGTCAGCTGATCCGTGTGTGTATATTCAACAACCTGCTGGAGGTAATTTTATCATCTTGCTACTTTATGTAGATGATATGTTGATTGTCGGCGAAGATACTGCTATGATTCAGCGGTTAAAGACAGATTTGTTAAAGTCCTTTGATATGAAGGATTTAGGACTAGCCAAGCGGATTTTGGGCATGGAGATTGTTCGTGATCGAGGGAACGATAAATTGTGGTTATCACAAGAAAAGTACATCGAGAAGGTACTGGAGAGGTTCCACATGGAGAAAGCAAATCCAGTTGCTACTCCACTTGCCAGTCATATGAAGCTCAGCTCAAAGCAGAGTCCTACAAGTCAGGAGGAGGAAGAAATGGCAGTAGGGAGCTTGATGTATGCGATGGTTTGCACCAGACCAGACATAACACATGTAGTTGGTGTTGTTAACAGATTCTTATCTAATCCAGGCAAAGAGCACTGAAATGGTGTTAAGTGGATTTTAAGATACTTGCGGGCAACTTCAAAGATAAGGCTATGCTTTGGAAGTGGCAAGTCTGAGCTGATTAGCTACACAAATGTAGATATGACCGGGGATATTGACACTAGAAAGTCCATATCCAGATACTTGATTACGTTTTCAAGGGGAGCTGTCTCGTGGCAATCAAAGCTATAAAAATGTGTTGTTTTATCAACTACAGAGACAGAGTATATTGCAGCTACGGAAGCGTGCAAAAATATTTTGTGGTTGAAGAGATTCCTATTGGAATTGGGTCATACACAACAAGAGTTTGTCCTGCATTGTGACAGTCAAAGCGCAATTCACTTGAGCAAGAACTCGAGTTTTCACTCAAGGTCGAAGCACATTGATGTGAGGTATCATTGGATACGTGATGTGCTGGAAGCTAAGGAGATACTGCTTAAGAAGATTCATACAGATGATAACAGTTCTGATATGATGATGAAGTCTCTACCGAAAGAGAAGTTCGAGTTCTGCAGAAGTGCGTCAAGGATGACGCGCCCCTCTAATTAAGTCGGGAGGGGGAGATTGATGGGTATAACATCCCTCCTTCATTTAGAGGAGAAGTCAATGCCTCATGTCCATCAATCTACAATGAGGCATGGTTGGTGTGCAGCTAGCATGCATTTGTTGAAACGCAAGAAAGACATTGTGGTATATGGCTACAAAGTTTGACAATATAAGAGACATTGTGGTAGATAGCTGCAAAGGTTGAAATGTAAGAAACAATGCTACTATCCTAGGGTGGTGGTGGCAACATTTCTTGACAAATGAACGAGTTGGAGGCATGCATATGTTGAAATTAAGGAAGAAGTGGCTGAAATGTTTGACATTGTCACGCCCCGACCCAAGATTACCTCCCTAACCCTGGGTTAAGACGTGCGGGACCTAACACAAGAGAGATTTACTCGAAATCCCCCTTGAGCCAGGATAACCCTATTCAAACAGTCCAAGCGGTGCCGGAATAGACCTCAAACCGAAGGTTATCCCGATTCCCACATTTGAATCTCAAATGTGCCATTTAAAGAACCTAGGGGTTCTAATAATATTTGTGACTGCACCCGAATCCCGGTCAGGCTGCCTACGTACCCTGTCTTCAGGGATCAAGCCACACGTAGCTCTTATATTAACTAACACCCTAACCGGGCGAATCCCGCTATTCTATTTATCGGTTGCTTTCTAAATGAGGATAGCATACACCTAACGCATATCCTGAGTTAACCTCTCAAATGAGGTATCCACCGACCAACTAATCCTCGGGATTAAACCGAACATTCTACCATTCATAACAATAACAACCATACACGGCAAGACAGATAATAAAGGCAATCACACGATTACAAACAACCATCACACATAACTATAAATATAAAACATAGTGGCATCCACGTAATTAACCAAACCATGGGCATTTAAGATATTTCCTCCTACTTGGCATCCCTGAAAATAACTATAATTACCAGAGGTATTTATGGTATTACCACCTCAACGATATTCCTGTAATTAGCCCAACATTGTCAGGGGCAACATGGACAATCTAGCCTTAATGGCAGTTTCGTAAAAACTCAACTACCAGGGGTCTTTTAGGAATTTCAGCCTTAGTGGCAGTCCGGTAATAAACTCAAACTACCAAGGGTATTTCTGAGATTTAACCATGATGGCACTCTTGTAATTTCCCTAAACTGCCAGGGGTAGTTCCGTCATTTTACCTCCACTGTAACTCAGTAATAATCTGGATCTACCGCGGTAAAAATCCAAGAATTTACCCTGACCCTCCAAAACTGTTCCGATCGGCCCACAGACCGGTTTCTACACCTGTTTCCGATCAGTCCTACCCTAGTTGATCCTCCACAACCAAAAACAACCACAACAATCAACACACAAACACATCCAATACCAGAAGAATCTGAGGGAGGAGCTTTTACCTCTCGAGTACCTGCCCAGGAACTCTGTACCCACAGCTCGGTGCCCCTCTAACACCCACACACATCTGTCGTGCTGGCGGCTTCCAATGGTGCCCCTCTCGTCACCTTCGTCCTCCATAGCCTCCAGTGTCCTCGACCCATGCTCGACCTCCTTCCCCTGCAAGTCTGGACCTCAGCCCGCTTTGCTCGACAATCGAGGTGGCCAACGAGAGGCACGACAACCTCAGGCGTGCGCCACAGTTGGCCTGATGGAGTCCGGGCTCCGACCCGAGAGAGAATCGAGAGGAGAAGGTGATCGAGGGGAGAGAGAACAGAGAGAGAAATCGGGAGGAGAGAGAGATCTCCGCCAGCCCGAGAGATCGCCCCCGGTCAACCCTATATATAAACAAAAATCAACGGCCCAGGTTTGATCTCACAAATCCAACGGTCCAGATCTACCAATGAATAGTTACCATTAATAGTAAAAAAAAGATATTTTTTCCTATTTACTTTTACCGCACGGTAACAACACTTTATCCTGCGTAACTTTCACCTACGAACTCCGATTAATTCCTAGGGCATACCCACGAGTTCGTATTAATGTCCTCTACATCTTTCCCGAAGGAAACTTCCTCAAATTCTCGACTTAACGCAAAGTCCACTTTTTCTACGGTAAAGTAACTTAACATTTGTTACATCTGTAAATTGGATAATTCGTAACTAACAACTCGTAGCTCCGGAAAATCTTCCGGACATACCGGGAAACTCGTAATAACATATCTATCCTTCGAGACATTAAATTCTAATTTCCCCTCAGAACCGAGAATATCTCGATATTAATTCGGGGAAAAACAACAGTGCGATTACCATTCTCTGTAACTCGCCTAATCCCGGTAAAAATGTTAATTTCGGGACGGGGTGTTACAGACATAATGCATGAAGATGTTTGCCTATATAAAGGCATTTGCAATTGTGCAAAACATAGAACCGATGAGTTCATCTTGTATTAGTGTTTATACAAGAGTGAGAGATAAGAGAGAAAACTCCAAGTAGAGAGTTTGTGTGTGTAGCAAAACAAAGAGTGTGAGAGAGTGTATCATTTTAAGTGTGTGTCTTGAATTAGTGTTTCTCTCGGTGTAACCTTTATTCGTATAGTGAAGGTTCTTTGTTGTTGTTGCCCCGTGGACGTAGGCACTTTGCCGAACCACGTTAAATCTCAGTGTTCTCTATCATTTTATATTTTCGCTATATTTATTTCCACTAATGGTTGTGAGTTTATATTTTCATTCCACAGTTTATTCTTCCGTATTTCCCAACATTTTGTTTGTTAAAAGATACTGAAAACAATGCCAACTGAATTTTGCAATCGTGACTTGAGAAACTCATTTACAGGCGGTTGCAGTTTTGTGGGTTCTCTCTGTTGTTGGACGACGGTACAGTTTCTTGGATTTCCTTTACGGAGGTTGGTATCATTGCTACATTATGTTAAGGTGTAATTGAAGTTTTGAACAACGCTGATTCTCTGTTGTTTGGTGCAGCGTTTTGGATATCTATGACAGTCCCACTGCTCTATGAGTATCTTGAGGATACTGTGGACAGCTTTGCAGAGAAGCACAGATTGAGATAAAGAAGCAGTATGCAGAAGCAGTATGCAGTGTTGGACGAAATGGTTCTCCAAAATCTCAAGAAGAAAATAATGTCTTACAAGAGTAGTAAGCAACAATAATCTTGAGGTTCTGTTGGACTCTTGTCTGCTCATATAGTTGGTACAGTCATATTTCATTCGAGCTCATTTTGTTATCTTAGTATTGAAGGCAGTATTGAAGGCAAAATCTGTGTTGCTTCCCATCTGTCATACTAGTATAGCCTTTGGTTCTTTTTCAGGAATACAATGAAGTAAAGTAATCATTCACCATCCTTAAATCCTTATATCGTTTCATTTCTGATACAAATGAAGTCAGGGAACTATTATCATAACTATGCATTAATGTGAAAATTTCTTCACCCTTCTTTGGTTTCTGAGATTGTTAAGTGCCAAGATTCCTTTAGTTAAAGACTGCATACAGCTGCAGATGAAGTTCTGAAGTAATATTTACTGAATTTTTTGCATACTAGTGAACAAGTGCTAACAAAGAAATAGATACTTGATTTGAGCCTTCTTCACACATTCATAGGAAACAACTCAGTGACTTCTTGTTTTTAACCTCTCTTTAAGAATTCATAGCCAACTACTAGAATTTGTATCACCTGAGGTGCTAACCTCTCAAAAGTAAATTACTCATTAGCTACATGCATCAACTTCAACTCTAGACTATAGATGACAAAATCCATGTAAATTGAAACAAGGTGAAAAAAAGAAGTGATTTACACTTTTGCCTCCTCGGATCCTGGGGGCAAGAAGGGCCCCCACCACTCAGATTCATACTTGGGGTATGGTGCTACCCATTTATCTGGCTTCTTGAACTCAATTTTTGTTGGACTGCTTGCTAATGCTTCTTCTAGACTATCAGCTTCAAAACCTTCTGATAATACTCGGTCCAATCTCAGCTTCATAAACCTGTAGGTACAATATGATCAGGTTCAGGGAGATGAGTGGTGATTCATAAGGAGCTATAGATCACAACTTTCATACTTCTACTTTTAACATTAACATATTTTAGATCCTCATATCCTGAACATGATGTCAGGTGATGTTTTAAGCCGAGAAACATGCACTGCAATCTTGTTAGCATACATAACAGAGACATGAACCTAAAATTGTTTAGATGTGACCTCATCAAAGTCATGGTGTTAGCATGATATGCAATGTTCATCCACTCCCTAACAGCACAATTGTCTAAAAAGGGTATTAGCGCTAGCAAATGAAGACACTACCCCTTCTCTGTTTGACATATCTATCCCACATCAGAAAAAATGGGACCTTGCCTATGGTTTATAAGGGTTTGAGCTAGTCTCTCCATTGTCAATTGGTTTTGGAGTTGAACCTCAGCCTACTTTATCATGGTATCAGAGTGGGTTACACACGTCCACGTGTGCACAAACTCCACGACAACCTAAGTTGTTGTCCACATGTGATGAATGATAAAGTAGTCTAAGGTTCAACTCCAATATCTATTGGCAATGAATAAAGTAGCCCAAACCCTTATAAACCACATCCAAAGTCCCATTTTTTTCCAATGTGTGATAGATATCTCAACACAACTAAGTATTCAAACTCTCATGGTTCATTACCATGTGTTATGATAGCAATAAGTCCGATCTAGAATCTCAGCATCAGCTTGTTACTAAACAGAAGTGCACATCGACAATGGTGATTCTGCATTGGATCCTATTATAGTAATCAAATCCAGATCTTAGTCATAGCATCATCAACTCCTTAACCATAACAGAATCGAACACGGGAAGCACACCGAATCACAAAACAAAACATATCGAAAATAAGTAAGCAAAAATGCAAAATGCAATTGTAAAGCAAAGCAGAGAGATTTACGTAATCCAAGGACCATTAGTGGAGACGAGAGCCACAGCAGGATGGCCTAGTCTTCTAGTAATGTCAGGAAACTTATCCAAAAACTTAGGCTCGATCACAAGCCAAAAGTCCTGCTCATTGTTCCTCTCCTTAAACAACCGAAGCCGCTCGAACAGCTGTTCCTGGAAATGCTCCTCCTCGTCTAGCATGAACTTGGCATTCGCCACAACAAAGTAGTACTTGCTCGGTTTCTGCATGCATTGTGAATTGACTGGATTCAACAACAACCACGGTAAACTCACAACTGGATACTTGAGTTCCGCGATCAGAAACGTTAAGAGTATCGAAAGAACTCACCTTTTCGGCAGAGGAGCTGCTGATCTGGTCGGATTCGACTGCGGCGACGGCGGTACGGACGGAGGAGGATGATGGTTTGGGGAAGGGAGGAGTGAAGGAGAAGAGGGCGCAGGTGGAGTTGGCTGACAGTGGAACAGAGAGTGATTTGGGTTTCGGGTTTCGGGTCTGGGAAGTCGGGTTGAGCTTGACGCCGGGAGCAGCCCAGCATCTCTGATAGAGAGTCGCCGCCATTTCTGATGTTCGTTCGTGTGTTCTGTCTAGCGTTCGATGTAACAGCCACCTTATCTAGATATCTGCAATTTATCTTCTCAATTTCAATTCTATGAAAAATAATGTATTATATAATTTTGGTTGAGCATGCACTTTTTGTATTAGGATCATTTTTCTTATTTTCTTTTAAAAATAAAATCTCAATCAATAGAGGTCGACCAACGACTTAGTAAAAAAATGGACTAACGACTTGGTGGTAAAGTGGTATGAGTCGTTTGGATTTGGTACAGAAGCGTCAAGTTTGAGTTTCAACACATAATTTTGTGGCTAGCATGTTTGAGAGGTCTCTCAATTTGCGTACATACGACAAGAGATTAATCTGACGTTGTTAGGATACTCTGAGAGATTTTCCGGTTCGTGCACATGCGACAAAAGATTAATACGGTGTTAGGATACTTCAATCCGGTGTTGTTAATATGATCTTGTGGTTTGTGAATTTCGGTCCAAATATTGATGTGTGTTATTAATTTACTAACGTAACCAAGATGACTTACCATCACATTCTCAATAAAAGAAAAATTATAGAAAATCAAGATGGATTGCTATCTCATTCTCAAGAAAAATAATAAGATTGAAGTATTAACCACCGACAATTAAGTAATTCTTACGAGGTGAAATATGGCTCATTTGGAACGAAATGTAATCATAAGAGCCAATCCCTCCCTGTAATCTTGATGAACTTTTGTCTCTTAGTAATTAATCAATCGTTTAGCCGTTTAGGACTCGAGGTGTAAACCGTGTCGTCGGTGTCGGTGTCGGTGTCGGTGTCGGTGTTGTGTATACTTTTATAGTTTATACACACTTAAGCACCACTTGGATGAAAGTGAAACTATTGAAATCATGAGGTCGAATATGGTAGAACACTAACAGTTGGAGGACGTATGGTGCCAATAACCAGAAATTAAAAGGCAGGCAGTGTTGGGTTTCTCATTAAAGAACTGCCTCTGGTCTTTATGTCCCTGTCGACGTTGGCTTTCAGAGTTGGGTTTCTCATTTCAAATTCATCTACCCGCAGAGCCCTCATCACTACTCGTTTCTCCTCCACCAAGGTAGTTCCAATTCCATCTCTTTATTTTTCTCATTCATGTTATTTCTGAATTTGATCCATTTTGATTTGGGTTGTTTATTTTTGCTGCAAATTGGACCCAGATGGCTTTGGAATCCTACAAATTTGGACCGTACAAAATCGACAGCAGGGAAGTGTTTTACAACACTAATCTGTCGTATGCCTTGGTTAATCTGCGCCCTGTTGTTCCTGGTACCCTTATTTACCTTTTACACTTGTTAAAAACGTAGAAATTAGTATAAAGTTGCGAACTCGATGACCTTTAATTTCTTGTACTTATTGGAACGTAGAAATAAGTATAAAGTTGCAAACTTGATGACCCGTTTTCCTTTTTTCTCTGCAGGTCATATCCTTTTGTTTTTGGTTTGATTGAAATGGTGTTTTGGGTTCAGTAAGGCCTTGTTTTGTTTATGAAAGGTGGGAAATTTCTCACTTTTAGTGCATTTGTGTTGCTTGTACAGTTTGGAATGTATGAGTTGATGACTTGACCGATTGGATTACATTTGTGAGTTTGTATACCCTTGTCAAAGAAAAGGGTTTAAGCACGTACTGGGTAGTATGTTCCATTATTTAAGCACATACTGAGTTGCTCCAATACTTTAGCACATACTGGCGCAGGATAGGTAGGTTTGTATAACTGCGTATAGGAAACATGGTCGTGCATACATGCTTGCACTAGCATTCCTATCCATTCTGCGGTATATGGATAGAGCCTCTTTGCATGCAAACGGTATGTGTGGCAATTTTATGTGGAACCATGTAGTTAAATGGGTCATTGTTCAATGTGTTTGAGTTTGACTTGACATCATGTACATGTGCTCGTCTGCCCGAGGCGTGAAGTGAAGCGCTTTGTTGATCTCACTGTTGATGAGATCAGTGATCTTTGGCTCACAGCACAAAAGGTTGGCAGTCGGCTTGAGAGTTACCACAAAGCAACATCTCTAACACTTACGATTCAAGTAAGCAATCAAGCCCTGTTGGTGATTTTTTTATTGTTTCTTCCGTTTGATTGGGTTTTTAGTCAGTTATTTTGCCGTTAATATCTGTTACTGACATCACTTATTGACTAAGTGAACGCTTGATACATCATACACATCATTTGATTCTGCTTATTAACACTGGATATATTAGGGATTGGAATTATTGGATCATTTCCATTGTAACTGTTTTTGTGTGCATGTGGATTACAACTCTGCAAGTGTTAATTTATGTCATTCTTTTGTGATCGTACTTCAAAACTTTCCACAACCTTCTACATTTGTCTTTTATGCCATTCTTTTGTGTTCGTACTCCGAAACTTTCTGCAAACTTTTAGCTTCTCTCTTTCCTCTGATCAAGCAATTTTATATCTTTGAGTGATTATTTGAGATTGAGTCTGCCAGCTGCCTTTTCTATGGATACAAATGGAACAATTTTGTGATGCTATCTGAGACTCTTAAGAGATATTCCTTAGGTTCATGTTCATGCTCATACAATAGCTCTGAAATTCTGCGACTCCTTAATATTATGGTTTTATGTCCTCTGAACTTAACTGCATGGTTTGTTTGAACCCTAGGATGGTCCCCAAGCAGGGCAGACTGTACCTCATATTCATATCCATATTCTTCCTCGCAAAGGTGGTGACTTTGAGAACAATGATGACATTTATGATGCAGTAAGTTGGGGAAATCTATTTGAGTTTTTATTAACACATCCAAATTCCTCTTTTTTAGCCTCGAGTATATACTAATCATATGCCATAAATGGTATAGCTTGATGAAAAGGAGAAGGAATTAAAGCAGAAGCTTGATTTGGATAAGGAGAGGAAGGACAGAAGCCTAGAGGAAATGGCACAAGAAGCAGAGGAATACAGAAAGCTTTTCTTGTAGAATACAGATGTGAAGTTCCTACTCACTTCTGCTGCCTGACAGAGAATCAGTGGCATCAGAAACAAGTGTTAGCAAGCTGTTCTGTAATCGATTTACGTCACTGAGCTGAAAACTGTTTTCCCAATATCATTTGTGTTTTCTGAATGATGAGATCATGGCTGCCTTTCCCTTGTTACACAGTTTAGCTCGTATTTTGCATTGTTAGACTGTTGATAATTTCAGACATGATTCTAATCAATATCCATCATTCAAAAGGCCTCAATTTTGGTTTGGCATTTGGGTTCCAGGTGATTTTACCATAAAAATTTGGGACTCCAAAATTTTCTTAGTTCGGTAAATAATTTTTTTTTTGAGTTCAATACATGCAATGAACTGCTGAGATTGTTGATTGAAGATTGTCAATGAGCGTTCCATTTTTATTATCAGTATTTTATTAATTTACTGCCCCTTGAGCTTCACTCAATAGGTGAATTGTATTAAGTTGTAACGGTGCCTTTTTCTGACGGTCCTACACGGGTGGGTCACTGTGTAATATGTTGGAGAAGCCATCATTGGCCCTGGTGGATGCATCTAAGGCTTGGCACCATAACCATCATGTAGAAGAATGCAAGTTGTGGTAACCTATTCCGAAATTGGGGGACCAACTCTTCAATTGTGTCGCACCTTTTAGGCAATGGCGGATGCAGAGGGGGGGCGAGATTGCATTTTTGGCCAACAACTTCATATGTGTCAGTATTGTAGACGAATTTGCCCTCATTCATGACATTGCCACATAAATACACACTTATTGTGTAAGGAATATGTTATCTAAATCAGTTAAATAAAATAAAGTATTCAAAATTGTGTTTCATTGTTACTAGAATAGTTTAAAATCTGTGGCTTACTATGATATGTAACTAAAAATTTAGAGATCAGAGAGGAAGAAAACAAAGACAGTGAGCTGTCTTTAGAGATTTCTTACTTCCTCAATTTTTTCTCACCCACTTACGTATCGCTCTGCGTCCGCCACTGCTTTTAGGCAGCAAAAAATGATGGTTGTTGTGGATTTGCAAGTTCGAGAGGTTTTATTTTTTAATTATCTACAATGTCCTTAATTGATTATAAGTTCAAATATAAGAAATTTAAGAAACTATATGCAAAATGGACAACTCAAAGGCTTTTTTTTAATTTCAATCATTTTTTAGGGAGAAAAAAATAGGAGAGATGTGAGTGCTTGGTTAAACCTGTAAATTAAAAATATAACAAACATATTAAAGAAAGAAAAATGAAAAGAACCAATTGGCACGCACGTAGTGTGGGTCAAGAGGCTAGTAGCTCATATAAAGACAATAGTTTCCTACTATGATCAAGATTAAGCAAAAGTTAAAATTGTGCATCCCATGACCAAGACAAACAATATCTATTTAGGTGTTCACTATCAGCATAAACAGTATAGTCGACGAATCTAAAAAAACAGGCAGACGAATTTTTTCTGTCGGTTAAGATAAATTTTCGTCGGCTAAAGTGAAATTTTAACCGACGACATATTTTTTCATTGACTAAACTAATTTTTTCGTCGGCTATAGTCTATAAACTATAACCGACAAAATTATAAAATTTTAGCCGAAGAAATAAATAATTTTGTCGGCTAAACGTCCTTATATTTGCATATCTAGATAGCAGCTCATTTGAAAAAAAAACGGGAGAAAAAGTTTGGGTGTTGTCGAAATTGTTGGGTGCTGTCGAAATTTGTCCAAAATTAGTTTGTTGAGCTATATATAGGTACGTATATTTGTATATATCTTGATTTTGAGTTGATTTAAGAGTTTTATTTGAGTTATATAATATTGATTTTGAGTTTTATTTGAGTTGAATTAATAGATGTTGAGTGTGATTGAGTTGATCAATTTTAATTTGATAATATATATGAAGTTGTTGTTAATAAGTAGATATATATATATATATATAGATATATATATATATATATATATAATTATAATATTGTGTTGATGCATGATATGGATTAATTAAGTTGTTGATCATATGTTGATTATGATTTTATGATGATCCATGTTGATATATAATATTGTTATATAATTAGTAATTAGTATATATATGTGTATATATATATATATGTTAATTATTAATTGGTTATTAATTAATTGTTGTAGAATACTAAATGATTTGAAATTTTATATATATAATTACTTAATTAATTAGAGTTATACATATATATTTTGTTATCTTTTCAGGATATGGATAAGATCAGTTGGATTTCACTTCCAAAATGAGACAGAAGATATGATAAATGAGTTATTAGTTTTATTGAATATGCGTTGGTTAAAGCTAACGGAAATACAATTTTCTTTTACCCGTGCACGAAATGTCAGTGCCGCAGCGATATGCATCGATTTGCGATTGACAAAGTATGACAGCACCTGAAGGGTAACGAGTTTTGAGAGAAATACACATGTTGGATGTATCATGGTGAAACATCATGAGGGGGTCCGCATGATCATGAGAAATTTTCTAAGACGGGCAGTACATTTAACGATACAACAACGGTTTTCATCAACGATATGGTTTCTTATGAGAGCGGTGTATGCTCTCAAGGACAGTATATGTCTGAGCCGGTGCAGCCCTTCCCTAGAGTTGTCAACACTACTGATATTGACAAGTACAACAAACTGCTTGCTTTCCAACAGACCCCTGTGTACTCTGGTTGTCAGAAAACGGTTCTTGAAAGTGTGATGGACGTAATGAAGATTAAAGTTGAGACAAAATTGACCATGAAGGCTGTTGATGATTATCTACAGTATACTGCTTTGATGCTGCCCCACGGTCATCTTCTTCCTACAACTCATCATAAAGTCTGATGTATACTGAAAGATCTTGGGCTTTCCTACATCAAGATCCATGCATGCAGACATTCAAAGTGACCTCGAGTACCATAACAAGGAGTTCACAAACTATTTTGGCAGCTGGGTACATAATTCTTTATTTAAGTTCATGACTCTTTTATTGCATTAATATCCATATTTACTGTACATTGAATGTTTAGTTGCAGATGAACCATATTCAATTCGATTGTCACCCAAATTGGTCGTGCGAACTAAGACTTCTAGCGATGAAGCCGATAATGTCAAGAGTTTATCTGATGTGCAAGGTGAATGACGTGCAATTTATATGTGAACAGAGAGACAACAGAGAGAGAACACAAAATTCTGGGGTGATGGTGCATGGTGGGCGGAATAAAGTTGACTATTACGGTGTTCTCGATTCAGTGGTGGAACTCGTTTATGGGCAATGCATGACAATGTACCTCTTCAAGTGTAGATGGTTTGATATTAGCAGCCCGCAGAGCATGAAGATCGATCAATACTGGATTTTATCAGTGAACACTGTTACAAAGATGACCCGTTAGTTTTTGTCACATCGATAAAACAAGTGTTTTATCTTGATGACCTTGTTAAGGGTGACGCGTGAAAAAGTAGTCAACCTTGTGCATCATCGAAACATTTACCAGGCGGCTATACTTGGAGAGGCCGAAGACGAGGAAGAAGATGTTGTGTATTAAGAGCCCAGCACAACAGGTATTCCTGACTCCTCTACAATTCGCCTTAATAATTTTAAAGCGGATCGTTCGGTTCGAATTCATGATGAAGAGCCAAGGCTTATTGATGTTGATCAAGAAACAGACGAAGATTCTAGTGATGAGGAAAGACATAGATTGCCATAAATTAATTCTGACACCAAAGAAGACTCATCGGATGATTCCAATTACGAGCCTTACTTTGAACTTGTAATATAAATTGATGTGCTTTTATAGTTTACGTATGTTAAATTCATATTTTTGTTGAATTTTGGTGATATATGAGCATGAAATTGGTATGGTTTACATTAAACAGCCTATTTTTATGTATTTTATAAGTTTTAACCGACGAAATAGGCTATAAACCCTAAATCTTAACCGACGAATACCCTAATATTTCGTCGGTTATTCAATAATAAATAAAATAATAATTTTATACCACTGGTTGTGTCTCATCGATTTGAAATTATTTTCAGTTGAAGTTCCGGACAAAATACATAATTTAGACGGTGAAATAACTGTTTCCGTGCGTTAAGGGGTTTGACTTACAAGATTGACTGTCCAGATCGAGTCCTTAATTTTGTCAGATCTAGATGAATTTTTTCTCATACACATATTTCAACATAATGATGATATCTGACAGTCGGATTTTTGTTTGTCAATTTTGATGATTAGAATCACATGTCTAGTAATGTTGTATAACTTGTTTACCAAGTGTTAAGTAAATGTTCCGTTTCAAAAACAAACTATACGTAGAAGCTTCAAACGGAAAAAGTCGTCAAATAAGATATGACCGGAATGGTGAAATATGTCTACGGTTGAAAATCACGTAATTCCGGTAAAGTCTCGATGTGGATAGTTGCAGTCAATGCAATTTTTCATTTTCTCTCTCTAGAGGTAACCCTATCTCTAGTGGTTATTTTTCAAAAAAAAATTATACCACTAGTTGTGTCTCATCGATTGGAAACTATTTTCAGTTGAAGTTCCGGGTAAAATACGTAATTTAGACGGTCAAATATCTATTTCCGTGCGTAAATGGGTGACTTACGAGATTGACCGCCCGGATCGAGTCTTTAACGTTGTCAGATCTAGATGAATTTTTTTCCATACACATATTTCAACATAATGATGATATCTGACTGTCGGATTTTTGTTTGTCAATTTTGATGATCAAAATCTCAACATGCATATTAAACATAGAAAGAACTATAGCCTACAAATTTATAATAAATTCGTTGGCTGTAGTTAATTTTAAAAAATAAAATGATAATAAACCAAAAAAATTGAAAATTAATTATATAAATAAATATAGAAAGCACTATAGCCGAAGAATTTATTATAAATTCGTCGGCTATAGTTAAATTAAAAAAATAAAATGATAATTAACCAAACAATTTGAAAATTAATTATATAAAGAAATATAAAAAGCACTATAGCCGATGAATTTATAATAAATTCGTCACCTATAGTTAATTTAAAAAAAATTGCAAATTAATTAGCCGACGAATTTATTATTTCGTCGGTTATATTTAAGCATATATAGACAAAACACAGCCAGCCCCAGAACAAAAACCCTAAATTTTTTCTTCTTCTTCTTCGATTTGCCATCCTCCGCCTCCACTGCCTTCCACCGCCTCCACAGCGTCCCCCTCCTCCACCGCTTCATCTCTCTCTTTCTCTAGTAAATTAAGGTAAGAATTTCAGGATTTTGAATTATTTTTGAGATTAGGGATGTATATATTGTTTGTATATATATTTTGAATTATTAATAATTATTTTGAATCATTTATATATATTGCTGCAAATTTATATATATATATTGATGTATATATTGTTTGCATATGTTTTTTATGTATATATGTGTATATATTGATGCATTCATGGTTGTTAGCAAATTAATATATATATATATATATATATATATATATACACAGTAACGATCCAAGGCGCATATCCGCATTTTTCTTATTTCACGGACGAAACTGATCCCAGCCGTTCGCTTCCTTTAATGAAAATGGACGGAACGATATGTGAGATGATGTTGAAATACAATCTGCTTCCTCATTCTCCTTCTCTCTCTCTCGATTTCCTCTCCTTCTCTCTCTCGATCTCCTCTCTGCCTCTGTACGGACTCGCTCACCGCCGTCTCCACCACCTCAAGCTCTCTTTCTCTCACTCGATCACTCTGCCCCGAACTCGCGCGCGCGACCGTTCTCCACCCAACGACTGGGCTGACCACAAACCCAACAATTCAGCCATAGAACGAGACGTCCTCGGTCTGGTTCGACTCGTAACGCCACTCTCCTTCCATCTGTGGTGGTATCACATGACGATTTGGAGCGGAACGAGCCTGGATTTCTCCTGTTGACGACGAGTCTCCGGTTGAAAGTTGTCAAAGTTGGGGGGCTATTTGGGGCAGTTCAAGGTCGATTCGAGCTCAGTCTCCTTCATCTGTGGTTACACTATCCTTCCATCTGTGGCGGTATCACTCTCGTTCCATCTGAGCTGGGATTTCTCATGTTGACGGCTCGTCTCCCCTGTCTCTCTCGCTCGAGGCCGTTCTCCACCAGAAACAGCTCGTACCAGTCTCCCTCTCTCTCTCGATCTCTCATGATTCAACTCTCCTCAGATTCACGGTTTTGCAATCAAAGGTTTGTTCTTATTCCTTTCTCGATCTCTCTATCACCGATTGCAGTTGAGCATAGGCATAGAGTTTTGGCGCCAAAAGATGGAGACTTGAAGCATATAAATACAAATAAATTTGTTTGGGTTCAGAATTGCCTGATATGTTTGATTTTCCAACTGCAGAATTTAGGGCTTCTCTTATTTGGGACTTTTCTTCTTATTTTTTGTAGATTTCAACTTTTCGTTCCTTAGGCAGTGATGGAGTGGTTGGATGAAGTTATCTGATGATTTGAAGTACATTATATATCAAGCTCTTATTTGGGAGGGATGGAGTGGTTGGAGTCAGATGATGATCAAATTTTTATTCCTCAAGTGAAGCATGAGATGGTTCTTAAATTAAAACAAGAGTTTGAAACAATGGATGATGTTTTTGCTTTCTACAATAGATATGCAAAAGAAGCAGGGTTTAGTATTAGAAGTCATACTAGTGTGATGAGCAAGGATGGTACTACACTTGCGAGGAAGGAATATGTTTGTTATAAGCAAGGAGATTCCAATATTGAGGGAGAAAAGCGTAAGAGAGGATTACCAAAAGTGGGGTGTAAAGCGAGAATTGCAGCTGTGAGGAAGAAAAGTGGAGGATATGCAGTCTCTGTTTTTGTCGAAGCTCACAACCATCCTTTAACAACCCTATCTAGAGTACAGTTTTTGAAGTCTCATCGTGGTGTTTCCAAAGTGAATAAAGTTTTATCAGAGCAGTTAAGCTTGGTAAATGTGAAGAAACATAAACAGTTCGAATTCTTTAGTATTCAAGCAGGTGGCATTGAAAATATCGGTTGTACACAACGTGATCTTTATAATTATGGAAGAGATATTCGTAAAGAGAAGAAGGGGCATGATGGAGATCTACTGAACATGCATTTCCAAAACGAAAAAGAAAAAGATCCTTCTTTTGTCTACAAAATGGAATCAGATGAGGAAAACAAAGTAACACGGTGTTTTTGGGCAGACTCAATCTCAAGACGAGCTTACAGCTTTTATGGAGATGTAGTTATCTTTGATACTACATACAACACTAATCGATATGGAATAATTTTTGCACCATTGACTGGTGTTAATAATCATGGACAGACTATCATATTTGCTTGTGCATTCTTGAATGATGAGAAAGCTGATTCTTTTGTTTGGTTATTCAAGGAATTTTTCAATGCCATGCCGGGAAATGCCCCGGAAAATGCCCCTAAAATGATCATTACCGACCAAGATCCTGCTATGACTAAAGCTATCTCGGAAGCACTTCCACAAACTTTTCACAAATATTGCAGTTGGCACATTCTCAATAAATTTTCAGAGAAGCTGGATGCGGTTAAATATCGGGATCAATACCAAGACTTTCATAGTTGCATCTGGAATTCAAGTAGTGGAGATGAGTTCGCCTCAAAATGGACTGAAATTGTTCAGAAGAGTGGATTGAGTGATAACAAGTGGTTGGAATCCATATATGAAATCTGGTTGTCATGGATACCAGCACATGTTAATCATCATTTCTCAGCTGGAATGTCAAGTAGTCAAAGAGCAGAGAGTCAGCATTCTTTCTTCAAGAAATTTGTTTCTCCTTCGAATTCTTTAGTGGAATTTATGGTTCAGTTTAAGAGGGGACTTCTTCACCAACCCACCATGAGTTAGAGGAGGATCATTTTAATATTGAAGAGAAGGCAAAAACTGTCATGTCCCTTGAAATAGAAGATCATATGGCCAAGGTTTACACACGGAAGTGCTTTTATGAAGTTCAAGAACAGTTGAAGGAGAGCTTCAATATAAACTTGAACTTCTAAGAGAAAATAAGACTCATTATGTGTACAAAGCAATGAGAAAGAACATTGATACTTGCAAGTCTCGTGAACTCACTTATGAAAAAGCATCTGATTTTGTATCATGCAGCTGTAGAAAGTGGGAGAGTGAAGGGCTCCCTTGTCGACATGTTTTGGCATATTTGATTAAGATCCAAGATGTTGATAAATTGCCTATGTAGTACATCTTGAAGAGATGGACAAAGGAAGCAAGACAGAGTGTGGTGTTAGATTCTGATGGAGGAGAGATAAAAGATACCAAAGCTTTACTTGCAAGGAGGACTAAATTGTTCCAGTATGCTACAGATGCAATTGACAAGGCAATTGTTAGTGTTGAGGCTAGCCAGCTCCTAATGGATTCGTTGGATGCTTTCTTTGAGAATTTTAAATCATTGAATGAAAGTGGACATAGTGCAGTAGCTTTAGAAACTAAGACACCTACTATTGAGCATGTTTTTAATGAACCAGATGAAGTTAGAGCAAAAGGGTGTGGGAGAAGGTTGCAGAAAGGAAAAGAGAAGACGAAAGTTAAGGCAAAAGATGGGCAAGGTAGAAAATGTCATGGATGTGGATTATATGGTCAGTCACATGACAAAAGAAATTGTCCAACACTTATTGGAAAGTAAGAATTTATACGTAATTTACTTAATTGTGTTTGATTTTTTTGTTTATGTTTTTTTTATATGTCACAGTGTTTTTACTTATTTATGTAGACTTGCTACTAGTAAAGATGAGGATTCAAGTTCCACTAATGTGGAAGAGGATAGTTCATCTACAGGTGAATTCAATAAACTTGTGATATAAAAATTTCCTGTTAATTGGCGGCTGTTTTACTGTTAGAACTGATCAATTTTTTTTCTTTTCCTTGCTAAGTACTGAAGTGGATTCGTTTGATTGCTTGCTTTTGCAGATTAAGGTGTAGGAAGACTGGTGTACAAAGTTGTAGATTTTGCCCTGAATATATCTCACTGAGAAACAGTGATTTTTTGCAAGCTTGTCCATGTCTGTTGTCACTGATATATATATATATATATATATATATATATATATATATATATAAATTTTTGTATCAGATATTGACAATTCAGAGAACTTTTGTATCATGATGCCTTCTGTATTATTCATATATTGTTGTTTGTTAGTGTGTTGCAAAAAGTAAGAAAAAAGCCATGAATAGATCTCAGATACAAGTGTTGTGTGTTTTGTTGTCATATACTGCTCTGTTGCAAAAAGAAAGAAATAAGCATATAGATATTGACAATTTGCAGAATTCCCAGCATGATGTCTTCTGTATTATTCATATTATCCAATTCTGAACAAGGTTTCACACAAACTGTTATTGCAATACACAAAATGTTATTGCAATACACAACTGAAGCTACAAAGATTAAATAAAGTAAGATGTCATAAGGACTAATTAAGTTCTTATTGCTATACAACATCCAGGTACAAATTTCATGATTTTCCTACAATCTATCATCTAACTATAGATATGCCTCCTTCCCAACAAGCTCAGTGATATATGGATTCATGGCAAGCTTCATTCCCAACCAGACCAATCCTGCAGAATATGCAATTCAGAATCTATTAACACAAAGAAAGACTATAAACACAATTTCATTCACCAACAACACTATTAACACAAAGGAAGACTATTAACACAATTCCATTCACCAACATCACAATATCAAGATAGACAAAATCATCATCATCATATCCAAAACCAATCCATTCACTAATCAAAATCAAGAAACGATTAGAGAACACATTCAAACAATTTTCTGTCTGGCATGAACCTTTTCGGTTTCACTTCTGCAACCAAACAATTTAAAAGTAACATCAGTTATGTCTTCAACAAACACCAAGCATAATTGAGAATAAAATAGCTGAAATTTACTGCCAAATAAAAGAGGGATGCTGGGATTGCAAAGTGTACATAGTTGGGGCTACAAAGATGCTATGTGCCATGGATTTGGTGATGGTATATGGTTTTTTTCAAGCCTTATAGTTGGGGCTACAAAAATCTTGCAAGCCAAAGGAAACTGATTCAAGCTTTTGTTAGTACAAGCTATTTCTTTCTTTGTTCATGTACTAAATCTGATTCAAGCAGCTACTTCTTATACAGTCTAGATAAAGTTATCTCTAGCAACAAAACAATTCTTAAAACCTTTTGTTCATGCCCTTACCTTGAATGGCTAAAAATTAAAGCTTTTGTTAAGATAAGACTCTATAACTTATGTTAATTATATGCATTCCCAACTCTATCCAGGAAGGTCCAAATAACTTCTGGAGAAAATATAGGTATTTCATTTACCTCTATTCCAAGGGAATCAAACCCCTGGGGAAACAGAAAAATTGAAACATAGGACCTTTTGAATTTATACTGGATTCTCAATTTCCATATAATTAACACTAAACAAGAAGAACGATTAGCAACAAGAACAACAAACATATGACAACTGATTATCAAAAGTTTCCTTATTTAAAGTTTGTGAGCTACAACATAATTCATTATATGGAGCAATACCTCTGCCCTTATTCTACCAAAGCAGTCTCTAAAGACTCATTCCAAATTTCTCAAATCAAATAATGTAGTAAGGAAAAAGAGATACAGAGATATATACGATACCAGATTGAGGAAGAAGCCGTCGCGAGAGATGAGCAAAAGTGATGAACTCTGTATCGATGCCCAAAGATCACAAATCGCTGAACAAGATTCGAAATAGACCAGGACAAAGCCCCAAATCAGAATCGCACCGGAGAGGCTAAGCCAGAAAACGACAGCTCTGTGATCGAGCCGAGTTCGTGCAGCTTTGTGATCGAGCGAGAGAGACAGGGGAGACTCGCCGTCAACAGGAGAAATCTCGGCTCGTTCCGCTCCAAATCGTCATGTGATACCGCCACAGATGGAAGGAGAGTGGCGTTGCGAGTCGAACCAAACCGAGGGCGTTTCGTTCGATGGCTGAATTGTTGGGTTTGTGGTCAGCCCAGTCGTTGGGTGGAGAACGGTCGCGCGCGCGAGTTCGGGGTAGAGTGATCGAGCGAGAGAAGGAGAGCTTGGGGTGGTGGAGACGGCGGTGAGCAAGTCCGTACAGAGGCAGAGAGGAGATCGAGAGAGAGAAGGAGAGGAGATCGAGAGAGAGAAGGAGAGTGAGGAAGCAGATTGTATTTCAACATCATCTCACAGATCGTTCCGTCCATTTTCATTAAAGGAAGCGAACGGCTGGGATCAGGTTCGTCCGTGAAATAAGAAAAATGCAGATATGCGCCTTGGATCGTTACTCTCTCTCTATATATATATATATATATATATATATATATATATATATATATATATATATATATATATATCATTCACATGCTTCCTTGACATCATGGGTTTGATAACTGATCCTTATTATGATTTAGGTAAGTTAATTTGTCCTGAAGGCTCTGTAAGATTAAATTAGATATTATGATGACTTGATTTAGGTAAGTTAATTTGTCCTTAAGTTCTCGGTTACTTGCACAAAAAGTAATACGAAATCTTATGACTTGCCTGTATCACATATTCATGAACGTTTCAGATGATGAGATGAATATGGTAAGAAATCTAACTTAGGTTACTAAGCTAAGCAGAAAATAATTAAAGTCCATACATTATTGTTTTAGTTGCTCAAAGACTCAAAGTCAAATCCAAGTCATCTGTAGATATGAAAAGTTTTTTTTCCTCTTACATTGAGGCGAACCAAATCGGGGTTGACTTTCATGGCCATATGGCTAGAAACTCTTCTCTCTATAGCAGTACAAAACTGTACAAATCTATATGCTTATGTAGAGAAACCTCTTAAGTCAAATATATAGCTCTAGGAATCATAGTCCAACGAGTAATATAACTACCCCAAATGAATCCAAATCCAAGTCCAATTTAAACATGGTCCTAGTCAAGTAAGCTTAAACACATTTCATACGAAAGATCATGTTACAATTAGGTCCATGATATGTTTCGCGTTACAATTTTATTATTATTTTTTTGAGTAAATTACATAACTGGTATCCGAACTTATGTGTCTCGGTCATAGTGATATCCATACTTTAAAAACTACCAATGTAGTACCTGAACTCTATTTTCGCTACTAACGAAAGGTTCGAGACCAATTTCTATCATGACGTCGTCTATTTACTGATGTAGCCGTGATGAGATCTAACAAAAAAAATAAAATGAAAAAAATAACCTCTTTTGTCTCTCTCTCCTCTTCTCTCTTCTCTCTTCTCTCTTCTCTCTTCTCCATGAGTTAGCTTCGGAAGTTGCAATTCAATGTCCTTGGATGGGTATTTCGCCTCTAGGTTGTCATCTTTGATGCATCTAATCACTTCCTTCAAGACAGATATATGGTCATCTACTGTCTTTGAGCCATTCCTTATTGCACCCTCTGCACATTCTCTTAAGAGTGGCACTGGGGAAACATGTCAGTTAACTTGAGGTTGCAACTAAATACAACGGCCTCGAGTAGTTGCTTCTTTGCAATAAGATCCTGGATTACACCTGTTGCAAGCACTTTACCTGCTAAACCATTTAGTGACCGACTAGAACCATCTGTAATCATCATTTGGTAACACATGTGAGTTCATTACATTTGTATCTATGGCGGTAGTCTACTGGATATTGTCCAGTGGATAATCTGCAGGTTTCTCAATTTTAGTACAAGGGGAACAAATGATGCTGCTCGGATTACTTTTCGAATTGCTCTGACTTGGTGTGTCGTGATCAGGTGCCTTAGCTCGGAGACCAAGAGCTGAGCATAATCCAGATGTGTCATAGTTGTACTGAGCAATTATACCAACAAGACTTCAAGCATTAAATTATTCCTCCTCAAATGCTGATTCATTAACAACTGCAAGCCTCTGCCATCCCTGTTCCCATTGTTAGTTGCAGGAATGGTATCTTTCAATTCCTCATCCTTCAATTGATAAGAATTCTCATTTGATTTCAAATTCTGAGTGTGTATGTCTTAGAACCAATCAATAATGGGTACAGGAACAGATTTATATATATACTATTAATTCTATTAACAACAATAAATCAGATAATTTAACCACGAAATTGAAATTGAAAAACACTGACTTGATCGATTGAGGCCTGCTACGCAGTGTCCTTAGACAGAAATTCGTCCCCACTTGTGCTGTAGTTGCAGACGTCTATCTAGAGGATACAACAATCACAAACAAGTTCTTGCACGAGAACTTGTTCTAGCGAATTACTTTGTGAATCTCTGAAGAACAGAAGAAGAAGGAGAGAAGAATTGTCTTTCGTGTTTGTAACGACGACGTTATATAAAAGCCTGAATGAACAGTTGCAACTGATCGAACAGTTGTAACTGTTTATTCGAATTTAAAATTAAATTCAAAATTCAAAATATTAATTAATTAAAATAAATATTCCGAATTTAATCAACAGAGCCCAAGGCCCAAGGCCCATCTTTGACTATTATATAATTGTGTAAATATATGTGCAATTCTATGGAAAATCCATAGAAAGCCCATTCTCTCACACAACACCCATTTAATAATCTAAATGGGTTAGCCCTTATAAAGGGCACAACCTTTTCAACTTCTTCAATGTGGGACTAAAGTCCCACAAGTTCCTACAATACCTCACATTTTCTATTCAAACTCTAATAATACCCCACATTTGAATAGAAAATAAGATAATTAGGAACTTATCGCGTGTTCGGAGAACTTAGATATGTCATGCATCGGAAAAGGTGTCTTTTGGACTTGAACCTTTCGTAGTAAATACTTATCGGATTCACTTTGTGAAGTAGTGAACTTAAGTCTTGAACTATTCACGTTGTGTAGTAAATCGAGACAATAAGTATTACACATGTCATATCAAAACACATGTTCATTCTTACGGTTGTGTTCATTTTGGTCCTGAACAACTCCTTACTTCATGAGAGTTTTAGAGAACGTAGCCATTTTGGTTCTCATAGATGCGACCCGACATCAATCTCATATAGGTAATGCTAATTAAGAATAGTCCGTACTATCCCACCTTTACAAAGGCTATTAACATTATTAAGAATACTAAGATTCAACCCTTAATCATCAACGGAAACACACTTTATGTCATCATAGGAATAGGCGTACTTGTGTGATATGCTTTTTGAGTCTTCCTCAACTAGTTTGCCTATTGAACCTAGACCATGGGATCTCCAATGTTGCTAGGTTAGGTTTCCGCCAAGTGGTGACTCATTGTATTGGCTTTAAGCCCATTCCCCTCGATGTAAATATAACTTGCTCTCTATTTAGGCCTTTAGTCAAAGGATCCGCTATATTTTCCTTTGATTTTATATAGTCAATGGAAATAATTCCATTTTTGAGCAAGTCTCGTATTGTCTTGTGACGTCGCCTTATGTGCCTTGACTTGCCATTGTAATGGTCATTCTTTGCTCTTGTAAGGGCAGCCATACTATCACAATGTATGCAGATGGGCGTGACGGTCTTTGGCCACAACGGAATACCTTCTAGGAAACCTTTGAGCCATTCCGCTTCTTCTGCGGCTTTATCCAAGGCTACAAATTCCGCTTCCATCGTCGAACGCGTATTCACGGTTTGTTTTGATGATTTCCAAGATACGGCCGCTCCACCAAGTGTAAATACATAACCACTTGTGGACTTACTCTCCGAATGACATGAAATCCAATTTGCATCACAAAATCCTTCTAATACGGGAGGATATTTGGTATAATGCAACCCATAGTTTATTGTATGCTTTAGGTACCTTAGGACTCTTATCAAAGCAATCCAATGTTCATTACCCGGACTGTGTGAATATCTACTTAGTCTACTCAAACTATAAGCCAAATCCGGTCTTGTACAATTCATTATGTACATCAAGCTTCCAAGAACTTGGGTGTATTCCAATTGAGACACACTATCACCTTGATTCTTCTTAAGGTGAGTAGAAGGATCAAATGGGGTAACGACCGGTTTGTCATCATAGTGTCCAAATTTCCTAAGGACCTTTTCTACATAATGAGATTGTGTAAGTATGTAACCATCCGAATTCCTTTGAACTCGAATACCAAGAATTATATCAGCAATTCCCTTATCTTTCATATCGAAATTCGAATGTAACATCTTCTTGGTTTGATTAATAACATCCTTACTAGTTCCCATTATAAGCATATCATCGACATATAAGCATACAATGACATATGCGTCCTTACATTCTTTCACGTAGACACATTTGTCACATTCATTAATTTTGAATCCATTTGATAATAATGTGTTATCAAATTTCTCATGCCATTGCTTTGGAGCTTGTTTAAGTCCATAAAGAGACTTAACCAATTTGCAAACTTTTCTTTCTTGACCTTTAACAACAAACCCTTCGGGTTGTTCCATGTAGATTTCTTCATCTAATTCACCATTTAGAAATGCGGTTTTCACATCCATTTGGTGTATTTCCAAATTGTGAACAGCCGCTATAGCAATTAGCGTTCTAATGGACGTAATTCTTGTTACCGGCGAATAGGTATCAAAGAAATCTATGCCTTCCTTTTGACGATAACCTTTGGCTACTATACGAGCTTTGTATTTTTCTATAGTACCATCCGGTCTCAATTTCCTTTTGAATATCCATTTATGCCCAATTGGTTTATGACCTTGTGGTAAATCAACCAATTGCCATGTATTATTTTGCATAATGGATTCTACTTCACTTTGGATAGCCTCCTTCCAATAAGGTGCTTCGGATGATTCCATGGCAGCCTTGTATGTTTGAGGTTCTCCTTCAAGCATGAAGGTCATAAAGTCATTTCCAAAATCTTTGGCTATTTTTCCACGTTTACTTCTTCTTGGTTCAACATTTTCTTGTTGAACGGAAGAAGGATTTCCATCCTTTGAAGTATCTTTGTTTGATTCACCTTGTGTGGAAACATCGGCATATGTTCTTTTCTTTGGATTAGTTTTCTCCTTATAAGGAAAAATATCCTCAAAGAATTCCGCCTCGGCAGATTCCATAATTGTATTCTTATTTATATCCTCAACTTCCGAGTTATAAACTAAGAACTTATAGGCTGCACTATTCTTGGCAGGGCCTATATATATGCAATCTATAGTTTTAGGTCCAAGTTTAACTCTCTTAGGAAGAGGAACTTGAACTTTTGCAAGACAACCCCACACTTTGATCGTTTTGTAAGTAGGCAAACGTCATTTCCATAACTCATAAGGAGATTGATTACTTGACTTATGAGGAATTCTATTTAATATAGAGGAAAATTCACCATCAGTGCCTGAACTATAGTGGCAAGGCCAATGTGATACCCACACTCTCAAATGTACCAATGTGATGCCTGAACTAACATTTCACTACCGATGAGATACCAGAAGCCATATTCCGTTAAAGTGCCGTCAATTTGATGATGTCATGCTGACGTGGGCTGACAGAAAAGAAGAAATTACTGAAATAACCTCATCAACGCTACAATTCTCTCGCTCTCTCATATTTCAAAGCTATAAAGAAGCCTCCTTTCCGGAGAAGTCGGAGGAGAACCGGAAATTTCTCGCCAAGAGCGACGGGTTTCTGGCGCTTCTCGTGGAGGCGCTCGGCGGCGGCAATGCCGGCGACGGAGGCAATAATGTTCGCATTATGGAGCAAATAGTGAGGATTATTGATTTCCTGATCGGAGAAATCCAAGAGTGTGATGAATTGATGAGATTGATGTTGAAGAAGAGCGGCGCCGGCGGTGGAGATTGCTTGGCGTCTCTGCTGCTTGTTCTTCAACAGGGAAGCGCTGAGTCGAGAGTTGCCTCGGCTAGGGTTCTGGAATCGATCGCCGGGAGCGCCGAGGCCAAGCTTCTGATCGCCGAGCGGGACGGAGTGTTGCCGGAATTGCTGAAATTTACGAGTCCGGAAAACGATTCCTCCCTAATTGAATCCGGATTGTCTTGCCTGATCGCCGTTTCGGTGCCGAAACGCGTGAAGGTGAAGCTAGTCCAACTCGGAGCTGTCAAGTCCTTGTCCAAATTGTTGTCCGACTCCAACTCCACGACGGCGACCATCGAGAAGGTCTTGAAGCTCCTCGAGACGGTGTCGTCGGTGAAGGAAGGGCGAGCCAAGATTTGCGAGGCGGAGAAGGAGGAAGGAGGCGACTGCTGCGTGTCTGCGATCGTGCAGAGACTACTTAAAGTGTCGAGCTCGGCGACGGAGCACGCGGTGACGATTCTGTGGAGCGTGTGTTACTTGTTCAAGGAGCGATCGGCGCAGGAGGCGGTGACAAAGGCCAATGGGTTGACGAAGATTCTGCTGTTGATGCAGAGCAATTGCTCGCCATGCGTCCGGCAAATGTCCGCCGATTTGCTCAAGATTTTCCGGGTGAATTCCAAGTCCGCCATTTCGTGCTATGAAACCAAAACCACTCATATTATGCCCTTTTGAGATCTGAGAGAGCGAGAGAATTGTAGCGTTGATGAGGTTATTTCAGTAATTTTTTCTTTTCTGTCAGCCCACGTCAGCATGACATCATCAAATTGACGGCACTTTAACGAAATATGGCTTCTGGCATCTCATCGGTAGTGAAATGTTAGTTCAGGCATCACATTGGTACATTTGAGAGTGTGGGTATCACATTGGCCTTGCCACTATAGTTCAGGCACTGATGGTGAATTTTCCTCTTTAATATATCATTTGATGTAACTAAGGCTTCACCCCATAAACTAGGTGGAGCACCCGAACTATTTAACATTGAATTTATCATATTCTTCAATGTTCTATTCTTTCGTTCGGCGACTCCATTTTGTTGTGGTGTATATGGGGCTGTAGTTTGATGCACAATACCATGAGAAGAACAAAATTCAGCAAATTCGTTAGATTGGTATTCACCACCTCTATCGGACCTTAGAATTTTTATTCTTTTCTCAAGTTGATTCTCAACTTCAGCTTTATATGCTTTAAACATATCTAAAGCTTCATCCTTAGTATGTAGTAAATATACATAGCAATACTTACTACAATCATCAATGAATGTTATATAATAGTTCTTTCCTCCACGACTTGGAGTTGCTTGAAAGTCACACAAATCGGAATGAATTAAACCAAGCACTTCATTAGATTTCTCTACAGATTTATGTGGATGGCTTGCATATTTAGATTCTACACAAACCCCACATTTCGTCATACTATTCATAGAGCATTTAGGCAGCAATCCTAAATTAACCATTCTTTGTAAAGAACGAAAATTTACATGGCCTAATCTAGAATGCCATAAGGAAGATGACTCAATCATGTACATAGAAGCTTGGCTAGTGCCAGCCTTATTCTTATTAATAATAGCATCCATAATAGGTACAACATTGAGTTTAAAGAGTCCCTCACTAAGGTAACCCTTTCCAACATACATCCCACCCTTGGTGAGCACAAATTTGTCAGATTCGAACACTAGTTTGAATCCCTTGTTGCTAAGAACAGGACCCGACACTAGGTTCTTACAAATAGAAGGAACATGAAGTACATTAACAAGTACAAGTTCTTTTCCAGAAGTAAATTTCAGAATCACCTTCCCCTTGCCTTCAACTTTGGCAGTAGTAGCATTCCCCATGAACAAGGTTTCTCCATCATCATTGATTGGTTGGTAAGAAGAAAACATCTCCCTAACAGCACACACATGCATAGTAGCACCGGTGTCAATCCACCAATCCACGGCATTAGTCACAAGATTTGCTTCAATCACTCCAATGAATTGGTTTTGGTTTTCAGCAAGGTTTGCTTGGTTGTTGGAATTTCCAGAACCACCACCTCCGCTTTGATCCTTCTTGAAGCGACAATCTTTTGCTCTATGCCCAGGTTTGCCACACACCCAACAATTTCCAGCCTTTGGCTTCTTGAAAACCTTCTTTTGTGGAGCAAGAGCAGCAGCACTAGGCACTTTGACAATACCTTTACCCTTGTTTTTCTGGAACTTGCCCTTTGATGGACTGCCTTCAACCATGTTTGCATTGGCCTCCATTGAAACCACATCAGCCCTTTCATTGTTTCGGGAGCCCTCTTCCACACGAAGTTTCAAAACCAATTGCTCAAAATTCATATCCTCAGTTAGATGTTTCAGATAAACTTTGAAATCTTTCCATGAAGGAGGTAATTTTTCAATAACAGAACCAACCAAAAAGTTAGGGTTCAGTCCCATACCTTCCTCATCTAACTCATGAACAATGACCTGGAGTTCCTCCACTTGCTTGACAACAGATTTCGCATCAACCATCTTGTAGTTGAGAAACTTGCCAACCACGAATTTCTTTGAACAAGCAACTTCAGTTTTATACTTGTTCTCCAATGATACCCACAAGTCCCTTGCACTTCCGAATTTGGAATAGATGTCATACAAGGAATCGTCCAGGGCATTGAGGATGTAATTCCTGCACAAGAACTCGTTGTTGTTCCAAGACTCTACAGCCTTCTGGTTCTCAGCCCTTTGCTGTGCAGTAGGAGCACCCTCTCCTTCGCCTTCAGGTAAGGCCTGTGGAGCCTCCGAATTCAGAACATTCGCCACATGAAGAGTTGTCAGATAGAACAACATCTTCTGTTGCCAGCGTTTGAAATCCTTGCCCTTGAATTTCTCAGGCTTCTCCACATGATTGTTTTTCACACCCGATACAGATTGATCCATCTTAACAAAAAGTAATTTCTGTCTAAGATTGTTAGAACCAATCAATAATGGGTACAGGAACAGATTTATATATATACTATTAATTCTATTAACAACAATAAATCAGATAATTTAACCACGAAATTGAAATTGAAAAACACTGACTTGATCGATTGAGGCCTGCTACGCAGTGTCCTTAGACAGAAATTCGTCCCCACTTGTGCTGTAGTTGCAGACGTCTATCTAGAGGATACAACAATCACAAACAAGTTCTTGCACGAGAACTTGTTCTAGCGAATTACTTTGTGAATCTCTGAAGAACAGAAGAAGAAAGAGAGAAGAATTGTCTTTCGTGTTTGTAACGACGACGTTATATAAAAGCCTGAATGAACAGTTGCAACTGATCGAACAGTTGTAACTGTTTATTCGAATTTAAAATTAAATTCAAAATTCAAAATATTAATTAATTAAAATAAATATTCCGAATTTAATCAACAGAGCCCAAGGCCCAAGGCCCATCTTTGACTATTATATAATTGTGTAAATATATGTGCAATTCTATGGAAAATCCATAGAAAGCCCATTCTCTCACACAACACCCATTTAATAATCTAAATGGGTTAGCCCTTATAAAGGGCACAACCTTTTCAACTTCTTCAATGTGGGACTAAAGTCCCACAAGTTCCTACAATACCTCACATTTTCTATTCAAACTCTAATAATACCCCACATTTGAATAGAAAATAAGATAATTAGGAACTTATCGCGTGTTCGGAGAACTTAGATATGTCATGCATCGGAAAAGGTGTCTTTTGGACTTGAACCTTTCGTAGTAAATACTTATCGGATTCACTTTGTGAAGTAGTGAACTTAAGTCTTGAACTATTCACGTTGTGTAGTAAATCGAGACAATAAGTATTACACATGTCATATCAAAACACATGTTCATTCTTACGGTTGTGTTCATTTTGGTCCTGAACAACTCCTTACTTCATGAGAGTTTTAGAGAACGTAGCCATTTTGGTTCTCATAGATGCGACCCGACATCAATCTCATATAGGTAATGCTAATTAAGAATAGTCCGTACTATCCCACCTTTACAAAGGCTATTAACATTATTAAGAATACTAAGATTCAACCCTTAATCATCAACGGAAACACACTTTATGTCATCATAGGAATAGGCGTACTTGTGTGATATGCTTTTTGAGTCTTCCTCAACTAGTTTGCCTATTGAACCTAGACCATGGGATCTCCAATGTTGCTAGGTTAGGTTTCCGCCAAGTGGTGACTCATTGTATTGGCTTTAAGCCCATTCCCCTCGATGTAAATATAACTTGCTCTCTATTTAGGCCTTTAGTCAAAGGATCCGCTATATTTTCCTTTGATTTTATATAGTCAATGGAAATAATTCCATTTTTGAGCAAGTCTCGTATTGTCTTGTGACGTCGCCTTATGTGCCTTGACTTGCCATTGTAATGGTCATTCTTTGCTCTTGTAAGGGCAGCCATACTATCACAATGTATGCAGATGGGCGTGACGGTCTTTGGCCACAACGGAATACCTTCTAGGAAACCTTTGAGCCATTCCGCTTCTTCTGCGGCTTTATCCAAGGCTACAAATTCCGCTTCCCAAGGCCCATCTTTGACTATTATATAATTGTGTAAATATATGTGCAATTCTATAGAAAATCCATAGAAAGCCCATTCTCTCACACAACACCCATTTAATAATCTAAATGGGTTAGCCCTTATAAAGGGCACAACCTTTTCAACTTCTTCAATGTGGGACTAAAGTCCCACAAGTTCCTACATGTCCGTGGATTTTTGAACCACATTCGAATCAAACTGTTCTTGAGCATGCAATGACTTTTCGAGGGAATACAGTTGTTCTTTCAACTGAATCTCTTTGAGGCATTCACGACCTTTTTATCAATAAAATTCACTTCATCAATCTTAGCGCCAATTTCTCTCTCTTGTCCTTTAAGCTGCTCAACCCATCTCCGAAGCCCTGTCTCCTTTTCCTCAAGTCTACCGCCCCACTCCTCCGACTTCTTAAGCAAACCAAAATCTCTCTCTCTTTCTCCTCTTTCGAATCATACTCCTTCCATTGCTTTTCAACCAACCCCTGCACATACTTCAACTGCACCCCCTTCAGCCTTATCCGCTTCTCCAACCACTCCAACTTCCTCTACGCCTCCTCATTACACTTCCGAATCAAACTCCCATCCACCTCCTTTTCCCTAACCAACTCCTCCACCTCCTTAAACTGCTTCTCCATCGCGTCAACACTCTTCTTCTTCTTCTTCTTCTTCTATGCAACTCCATAGCTTCCGCGTCCCACTCCGCCTTATACATAACCTCCATATCCTTCTCCTCACCCCAATCTCCACCTCCTTCTTCCTAACCTCCTCGAATCAAGACTTGAACAACTCCTTAGTAAACTCAATGTGCACCTCAAGCTCATTCCAATGCAATGTGAACCGCATAATCGACGAAGCTTGAGCATTAACACTCTCATAAGCTTTCAGCAAAGAGCTCTGCTTAGAATCGATTCCCTCCAAGTCCAAATCCATCTACAAAACCCTAAAACTGCAACAAAACCCTAATTTCACAATAAACACAAATCACAATCCGATACCGAAACCCTAATTCGAAATGGACTCCAACACCGAGAATCTGAATGGGATTAGGGAAAAAGGAACAATCTTTCCTACTCATGGAGGAGAGAGAAGAGGAGAGACAGATGGAGATCGTGACAGAGAGATGGAGTTCGAGAAAAAAAGACATAAGAGTTATTTTCGTCATTTTGCTTGTTTAGTTAGGTTTAATCACGGTTAGGTTAGTAAAGAGAAAAAAAGACAAAAATCAGTCTCTTTTAAAATATAAGTATCAAAAACACATCAATTTAGACGGCGGTTGTATAATTTTTTTGTTAGTATTCGTATTTTTAAGTCGGAAAAAAAACTTGTGTGGGCCATATTCCCCACTGACCCCTAAAAATGGCGGGAGAGTTTGCCTTTTCACAGATAATATCTTCTTAATATTTTCCTCCATTTATTATATTTTCACAAAATCCCTCAAAACCTCAAACGACTCAAAACCGGTGTGTTCTTCTCCAAAGTCCCAAACTTCACAGACCCTCTCAACCGAAGAGCAACCTCAAAATGCAATCTATGCAGGCCGTTCTCAAGGTTGAACAAAACCCATCCTCTTCATTTTCCCAGATTAAAGTTTCGATTTTTACTCAATTTTCGCTTGTTGGGTATAGTAAAAATTTAAACTTTGATGTGTTTTTTGGGTAAATTAGCTCTCATTTTCTTCATTTGCGTGTTTTGGGTTGCAGCAATATTTTGGGTTCTCTTCATTTCGGCCATACCAAGAAGAAGTGATTGCGAATATCATAGCTGGAAGGGACTCTCTGATTGTCATGGCCACTGGAAGTGGCAAGTCCTTGTGGTAAGTTTGTTTTTTCACTGTTTTGGAATATTGGGTTTAATTTCGTATGCGAAAGTCAAAAGCTTGAAAGTGGTTTAATTTGGTTTCAGTTATCAAGTGCCTCCTTTGGTTGTTGGAAAGACCGGTGTGGTTGTCAGCCCTCTTATATCCTTAATGCAAGATCAGGTGAGAACTAGTTTTGTTGTTGGGTTTGATTAGTGATCAATGAGTTTGAACATAAACAGAAATGTGTTGTGGAATGGACCCAAGTGCATGTCAGTAATTTGTGTTTAATTTTGATGTAAAGGTGATGTCTTTGAAACAAAGAGGGATCAGAGCTGAGTATATGGGTAGTAGTCAAACTGATAGCAGTATCCAGAGCCGGGCCGAGAGTGGTCAATTTGATATCTTGTACATGACTCCTGAAAAGGCATGTGTGATTCCTGTCAGGTAATTTTACATGCGTGTATTACCACTCGCCTATGATTCTCATGGTTTTACATGGAAGTTTATGTCCATAAGGAAGTTGGTGATTGATGGAAATAATCTAGGGGTTATATTATAACAATGTCCGATATCATATTCAGTCTTTCATTGTATCTTCCGGAAATGCATGTTCTGTTTACTTATAGAAATTAATATCTTTGTTAAACATTTGTCTGCAGCTTCTGGTCAAAATTACTAAGGGCTGGGATCTGCTTGTTTGCTGTTGATGAAGCACACTGCATATCGGAGTGGGGCCATGATTTCAGGTTACTATTACTATCTACTACTTATTGTTTAACTAAGTCTTAATGGATTGATTTTCATAGTCTTGTATTTTGAACATTTGGGCTTATGGTCTGTAAAAGTTTATTTTCTGGGATCCTTCTTAGTTGTTAGACTGCATTATCTTCCAGTTTTGTAATATCAAACCTGTCTTGCTAGGAAATATCAACAAGTTCACTAAAGTTGATGTGTTTCGATTGCTAGTACTACTTTAGTTTGCAGCTGAAGTTTCTTTTTCTTTTGATGGTGGCTCAAAAGGACTAGTTTATTGTTTCCAAAATTACTATATTGATCCATGTCATCCTTAGAGCTCCAGATGGGACTTTGTTTCATGTATTTATCATCTTGCTGTTGCTGTCTCCTGAGGATTTCTATTTGTGGACTCTACAGGGTGGACTACAAGCAATTGGACAAGTTACGTGGCATTCTTGTTGGTGTGCCATTTATTGGCTTAACTGCAACTGCTACTGAAAAGTAGGTTTCTCTTCTATTCACAGTACCACTTCATTTTGCTTATTGTCCTCAGAAGTACACCGATACAATCATCACTTCTACTGGCTTAGAAAGTAGATATATAATGACAGAAATCCTTTCCGAACTTTGCTCAGCAGAGCAACTGTAGAAAGTAAGCTACTGTTTAATTATAGTAATGATTCTTTCTGAGCTTAGAGGATAATAGTATAGATTTGTCAGTTGGTCGTTTGATAATCTTTCGTAATGTTGTATATACTGTTTGTATGTCCAATGAATACACATGATCCCGGACTATACACTCTTTGCTATCCACATCAGTTTGCTTTCAAGTTTTATTTTCTGTTGGTAAAGACTCCATAATTTGTTCTTTTCTTATATTTATGATGACAGGGTTCGAATGGACATTGTTAATTCCTTGAAGATGGAAACCCCATATGTCAAAATAGGCTCATTTGATCGTGGAAATCTGTTCTATGGTGTCAAGTTATTCAATCGGACTCAATCATTTGTTCATGAGCTGGTTCAAGAAGTTTCCAAATTTGTACGCACAGATGGTTCAACTATAATTTACTGCACGACAATTAAGGATGTTGATCAGGTGCACACCTTATCTGCTTAATCTTATGATTCAATTACACACTTTCATATGGGACAGCTGTATCCTGAAACAGTCCTCCAGGTTCTTGTATAGGCTATTGTTCAAGACTTCAACCTTTTGACCGAGCATAAATTCAACTTAGCAAGTTGGGTCTTTTTGTCTTGTTTCAATTTAACGAATGATGATGGTATTTAGGAATATACCTCAGTTAGTTTAGTTTTATGAGTTATGTCTCTTTAGCAGACCTTTAGTATTCAAAAGTTTTTACTGAGTACTTGTTGTCAATTGTCATACAAAAGTCTACCAAGTATTTATTTTGTAACATTGCAACCCGGTCAAGGTATAATAGGGATATCGTGTCTACCTGACAGGGTCTTCTTACTCACGAAACTGATATTAACTTCATGAACAAGGATAATACTTTGATGTTCTGCAGGAGTTAATTAGAACAGTAAAGTTTCCTCAAAATAAGGCTTCGCCATCTAACTTAGTTTTGATTACTGTCCAACATTTTTGTAGCTATAGAACTATCACCTGTAAGCATATTTATTGTTAGGCATATTTTGGTCCACATCATCACATGTTAGTTTTGTCAATGCCTTGTTTTGTTCATATGTGTATTTTGTTAAAAAAAAACTTCTTGCATCTTCTTAAGTGTATGTTATGACCCTATTGTACTAGGTATTCAATTCACTGAAGGAGGTGGGCATTAAGGCTGGAATCTACCATGGTCAAATGGATAATAAATCTCGTGCCGAATCCCATAGGTTCTCACTGCTTGTTCATGTGTATTTAGAGTAGCAATCTTAAATGTTCCCTGCGCCAGCGTGCTACACTGCAACTGCGGAGCACTGCATCCTTCCCTTTTGTACTCTTGCATTGTATATATCTTGACTTGATTCTTGTCATACTCACTGAGCTTATTATTTTTATAGGTTATTTATAAGAGATGAACTAGATGTGATGGTTGCTACTATTGCTTTTGGCATGGGTATCGATAAGCCAAACATAAGACAAGTAATTCACTATGGCTGCCCAAAGAGTTTGGAGTCATATTACCAAGAAAGTGGAAGATGTGGTAGAGATGGTATGGCTTCTGTCTGCTGGCTCTATTACACAAGAAGCGACTTCACAAAGGCTGACTTTTATGCTGGAGAGTGTCAAACAGTAAGTCCCTTGCTGTGAAGATCTGTTACTCTATTTATGGTAGTTATTTTCCCCGTAATTGTAATGATGCATCCCAATTTACTTTAAGTTGGAAATTTGTAACCGGTTGCTTATTTGGGAGGAAGGGCCTAGTTCGCTCTTTCCTCTGTGGCCAAGTAGATGTAAGTTCCACTGATTAAGAAGGCCTGTTGCCTAATGAGTTTGTGTCTGCTGCTATTCAACAGGAGAGTCAACGAAGAGCTGTTGTAGAGTCATTGATGGCAGCGCAACAATATTGCTTATCAACAACTTGCAGAAGGAAGTTCTTGCTTGGTCACTTTGGCGAAATCTTTCCATCTGATAAATGTGGTCTGTGTCTGAAGTTACTATTAGCTTCCGCCTGTGCAACTCCCCTTTAATATTTGTGTTTTGACTCTCAATTTGTATTTGTGGTAATAGTGTTATGCTAGTTTCTATTACTAGCTCATTTAAATTAAAATATTAAAGAAATTGTTTAGAGCTCAGGAACATACCACATGCATTAGTGTTCCTCTGCAAATAATTTATTAACTTAATATGTAGAAAATTGTTATGTAGTTGATACTATCGTCTTTGTAGGTAATTGTGATAATTGTATTTCCTCGAAGAAGGAGAGGGACATGTCTAGGGAAGCATTTCTTCTAATGGCTTGCATTCAATCATGTCGGGGTAAATGGGGTCTGAATATGCCTGTAGATATTCTTCGTGGCTCGCGGGTAAGTTCTTACATAACCATGGATTAAATGCTTTTCTGTTCAGTAAGAAGATTGGCACGGTTTTCTGCAGTTTCTCTTTTAAAGTTCTGTTACTGAGAACTCCTGCTCTTGAAGTTCTTGTTTAAGCGTTCATGGTTTTTCAATTGAGCCATTCTCAAATTGCACATGTTATTTGTATTACTCTTACTGGTACTGATCTTTCACTGTCATACAGGCCAAAAAGATTCTTGATGTTCAATTTGACAAGCTTCCACTGCATGGACTTGGGAAAGACTATTCAGCAAATTGGTGGAAAGCACTAGCTTACCAATTAATCTCTTCTGGTATAGTGGGGAAGCATTTTGATCATGCAGAGAACTGTAATATATGCATAAGTTCATATCAATTATGATTATGCCTGCCAGTTTGTGTTTTCAACTTTGAACTAAACTTTCCATTCTTGCATCCTGTTTCTGACATCCCCTGTCATAAATTTAAGTGGAACACTGCAATTCGATGAGTCCCATAGTTTTTTTTATTTATTTTTTATATTGTTATAAATATGTGGGTTCATTTATTATTTCATCTGATTTATCTTGGTAAAGCATTATTATTACAAAATTTCAGTTCTTGCCCCAAATGAACTTTGTCCAAGGTTATTTTTTTCCTGCTTGGTAACTGCTCCATGTTTTCTTTTAAATACCACAATTAAGTGGTCAGTTTATATGTAAAATTTACTGCTCTCTACAGGTTATTTGATGGAGACTGTATCTGATATATACAGAACTGTAAGGTAAGCCATTCTTTTATTCTTTAAAAACTTTACACTGAATCTTTTCCAAATATTTCTTTCTTTCAAATAAAATATGTTTCATAAAATCCTGCTACGAAATCAAGAACTTTTGTTTTTCATTCCCCAGTGTCAGTCGGAAAGGGGAGCAATTTCTAAGTTCTGCTGGACCTGATCATCAACCCCCTCTAGTGTTGCCAGTGACCAGTGAAATGTTAGATGATGAGGACAATAAAAGTACATCAGGTGAAGTTGGAGAAATTAAAAGCTTGTCTACTCGGGAATGTGAAGGATTTTCAGAGGTTAGTAAGTTGAGCGTGTTTTGTTCATTCATCTCAATTATCCAATCTCTTTATCCTAATTTGTTCTTACCAACGAGTGAGATATATTCTCTGTGTGTGCCGAAATTCATCTCAACTATCCAATCTCATCTTAATTTGTTCTTACCAATGAGTGAGATATATTCTGTGTGCCGAAATGTTCGAATTTGGGTTCTTTTCATTTCACAACCCCACACTCCTTTTCTAGACATCTTTTGGTTTTCTGCTAGCAACTTCAGTTATTTGACCATATCATAATTGCTTATAGGTCATTTGGAAGGCAAAAAGTAACTATTAGTTATCAATTACTGCTATGCTATCTTTTTCCTTGTCAAATGGAGCAAATCACCCCCTTTGTTTCCTTTTTACTCGTTCATTTTATTCAGCTTCTGTAAAAAGTTGCCTGCTAAAGTTAACTGGACTAACGAGTCTTCTGGAAGTGAAACTATTATTGGTGCGTCTATGGCATATAAAATTTAGTCCTTAACTAAAAAAACAAAAGAAAGAGTCCTTATTTCACATGTTTATTTTGCAGTCCATTCTATTATTTGGTCCTTTTTTTATTTAGTCATTTAACTTCTGTTCATTTTTGTTTTCTTAGGCTGAGAAGCAACTGTATCACTCACTTCTTGAAGAGAGAAGGAAGCTTGCAAGAAGCCTTGGAACTGCTCCGTAGGACAATTTTTCTTCCAACTATATTGTCTATACCAATCCAATATGTTTATTCAATAATAGTAGAAATCAAACATTAAAACTCATCCATACTTGCCTGCTTGCAGATATGCTATTTGTGGTGATCAAGCAATCAAAAGAATTGCTTTAACAAGACCATCAACCCGAGCAAGGTTAGCTAACATTGATGGAGTCAACCAGGTATGTCCTGTAGGGGATCCCTATTCATGCTTTCTGTTAACTATCTCCGTTACAAAAGGCTAATAATTTCCTGTGTTCCTGATTTCTCAATTTAATACATAAATGCCTCCATGCATTGTTTTATATGGTCCTTCCTGCTTATTAGCTTATACTTAAAACTCTGAAGGCTTAACAGTTGCCTTTATATATCTGTAGTACCTTGTAGTGGCACACGGTAATCATTTTCTTCAAATCATTCGGCATCTATCACAAGGACTAAACCTTTCATTGGATGGAGAGGCATCCATACAAACTGCTATTATGAAGAAAGTATATCCAGTACCTAACCATCAACAGAGAAGGTTAACACCAGCAAAGTTTGAAGCTTGGAGAATGTGGCATGAAGACGGCCTCTCATTTGAAAAAATTGCTGTATGCTTTTCAATATTGACTATTCTTTACTTATCTTGGTGTCATTATTCGGTTCTTACACAGCTTACTTTAATCATAGAATTTTCCTGGTAGAGCTGCTCCTATTAAAGAGCAGACAGTTCAAGAATATGTGATGGAGGCTGCTCAAGAAGGATTTGCAATTGATTGGGTCAGATTTCGCAATGAGATCGGACTGACACAAAAGGTTTTCTCTGATATTCAGTGTGCCATTTCAAAGGTTGGCTCTAGAGAAAAGTTGAAGCCTATCAAAGATGAATTACCTGATGATGTGAGCTTTACTTTTGCCTTGTTTTTTTTTTAATTTTTTGCTTCATAGTGGTGATTAACGTGCTGAGTGGCATGTTTTTGCCTTTTTGCACTGCACTTGAATCTATTTTTATGAGTCGAGTTATATTTTCTATCTGATTGCAAATTTCTTCACGATGCCAGGTAACTTATGCACACATCAAGACTTTCCTGACAATAGAAAAGTGTGGGATCTCGCTGGATGGGACTTCACCTAACCACCAAAATGTAGGAAAAGCCGATAAACTTGTCAACAAGGAAACTGAATTGTCACCAAGTTCTATTCATACATCTCCCATGGAAGAACCTCATGAAATTAAAACCTCAGGCCGAGATTCAGATTCTTACAGTTTGGATAAAAATACAGAAACAGCTTCCCTTCCCTTCAATGTTGAACAAGGTTTAAAGCTACCTGAAGTACAATTTGAGGACTTGCTCTCAAAGAAGCGTCAAAAGCTTGGTAGTCCCGAGGATAGTAAAACTACATTGAAGGCAACCGAGAAATCCTTATTGGATTGGCTTAATATGAAAAAAGGAGTAAGTCTGCTATAGAAAGCTATATTGTCCTTGATCTTCGTTAAAATGGCTAAAATTTTGAAGTATGGATGCTTCGCAGGTTGCTCTCTCTGAGATTTTGGAGCACTTCAATGGATCTGAAGAAGGATCTGTCATCCAACTCCTCAATGGCCTTGAAAGTGAATTTGAGATATACAGAAAGAACAATATGTATTTGGTTTTGTAAGTTCATAGAAGTTGTGTAAGTGCTGAAACAGAGTTCATGTCAATTACTGTGGTGTTGATGAATGATGAGTTGATGACCCAATGTATTCGTTAGATGTCTAAAGTAGCTATTTTTCTCTAGTTTTGTTTTGTTTTGTTTTGTTCTTTCATTTTGTTTTGTCAAAGGGTGCAACTCTGACTTAAACACTTGTATTAGGAATCAACAGGTCCTCTAGTCTAGCTCACATATTATATCACATCTCGATTCTGAAATTATTTTACGGTTGGTTACGTTTATCATAATTAATAACTGTTTTACTGTATAAGGATCGTAAAGTTGACTTTTCATAGGTTCATTATTTTGGAAAATTTTCTTAAAGTATGTTGTAGGAGATGTTGAAACGAGTTTGTGAACATGTGACACGCTCAAATCGGAGTTTGTATGAAGAAGTAAAAGTCTAAAAACAAAAGTTACTATTTCAAGAAAATCCGATGTGAGCCGTGACAGTTGGTATCATAGCATTATGTTTTCTGATTCTTGTCACTACCTCTTAGTAATACGTAGTGCCTATAGAATGATGGTCCGACTGCGGCGAACCCATTAGCATGTATGCGGAAGATGGTGTGTTATTAGATATTTGAGATAGTTCATGTCTTATTTATGGACAATATTGTGTCATTTTTGACTTAATCCTTCAGACTGCCTCCGTACGCGGACATCATTCGATACACTTATCTTGTCTGAGTAATGAATAAGGTATGTGACTTGCACCTTTTCATTGTGCATTAGTGTGGCTAATCAAGACTTGAGTTATAAGTTGGGGACTAGTTAGTCTTGAGCAGTACTACTAAACCCTTACAGAAGAATTGTTGGGTTATGGTTTAGAGACAAGTTGAACCCTTAAGTGTGTACTCGTGATTGGTAGGACGTGTGAACCAAAGATTTGACACTTTCTAGATGAAATTGGTTCTGAAATAAGAGATGCCATAAGGGTGTCAACTTGTAAAATGTTGCTTTATTTTGAGGTAGATGTTGATGTCATAATTTGGTTCGACAACGAATCTTAACTTTTTAATTCATTTCATGTAAGACGCGTTGAAATGTCAAAGAGCCACGTAGGACTTTGACCTTTCAACATACTTAAACCTTTAAGGTGTCTAACTTAGTATTCCAAATCTTCAACCTTGGACGATCACCAAGTGATGACCACTGACATGTCAAGACTGATCATCTGACATGGCAAGAGTAAAGCATATCGTGACTTAACCTTAGTTAGTCTAACACAAGTCTAAAGCCTCAACCTTCAAGGTCGATACTTCGACCTTCAAGATCAAGAGTTCGACCTTCAAGGCTTTAAGCCTCGACCCTTAGTTGTCATGGCCACAACCTCCAAGACTAAGGCTTGTACCCTCATGGCACACGTAGACATGCAATAATCAGCTGATCTACTCTCACCAACTCTTCCACGTGTCAAACTCCAACATCAGTTATGGGCATGTGAACAGTAGTCCAAGGGTCAGATCTCACCACTAGGACACGTGTTGCTCACTGACGATGGCTACAGTCTAAATGCATGACCAAAAGGTGACGCAGTCACCAACTTTGTCAGACTCATACCTTCACGTGTCAGGGGTCAGAGTGTAAGGGGCTTGGTAAAGAGTCATGTTCTCCATTTCCATGTAAGCAAAATCTTCTTCTATAAATACCAAGTCTTCTCAAGACTGGAGGAGGACTGCTACTTCTTCTCTTCTCTCCCTAAATGATGTCAAAGTGCATAATCTCTCTCTCTTTCTCATTCTGCTTTGGCATGTCAAGGATGTTTCAGCACAATGCCAAAACATCATACACTTCTCATATCTTTATTCATTGCTCAAACACTCTACTGATTTGGACGTTGGAGAGTGTTTGGCCGGCCTTAGGTTGTCCTTCGATGACCTTTCTTCTCTCACTTTTGTAGATCAGCACTATGGCGTAAGCTCATCATCAAGTGGACAAAGTTCAACGATCAGTGAAGGAAGTTCAAGAGGAGAGCATCGGCTTCATCCAACAAAAGAATAAGGACACCACTCTCACGTGTAGGAAGTCCATCACCCAATAGAGTAAGCCCAAGCCGAGTGGACAAAGTTCAAGAAAAGAATATTAGTTCCACCCAACAAAGAAGTGTGAATGCTCATTATCTAGTAAAGAGCGCCACCTAATAAAGGAGTGTGAAGACTCATCATCCAATGAAGGAAGCCCCCCAATGAAGAGGAAAGTCAGTCAGCCAAAGGAGTGCATGAAGCTCACTATCGAGTGTAGAAAGCTCGTCATCGAGTGAAAGATATCGAAGGCCACATGATCGAGCATCCCTGCTCAACAAGAGAACTAATGTCCATAATCAAGAGCCCAATCTCATTGAAGGAAGTCAGATGCACAAGATCATCAAGGTCATTCCTCTAGCCACATGTGATGGACCACCAAGACCCGATCCAAAACCGTCGAGGAGTACCACTAGTGATCAAAGATGGATGACCAAGACCATGCTTGTGGGCAAACCGATCGTAGCAGAAGATAGATCCACTACATGAGGACAGCCCACCACTTTAAACGTTGGATGTTAACGGAACTCCCGTTGACCCGTTGGACGTCAACGGAACTTCCGTTGACCTGTTGGTGCTAAAAATCGACACAAACTACAGATTTTAGAAAGTTATTGCTGGAGTGAATAAATTGTGGAAATTAATTGTTGAGTTGTATAGGGCTGTTATGGATTTCTCCCGTATTTTTGTGTTGAATAGTGGTTTATGGAATTGTTGGACGATTTACGTACGTTTGGTATCTGCAAGTTCGGGATTTGCTCTCCTATTTACGTAGTGTTTTGGGGGGTTAACTGTAAGTGTAATTGACGTTGGAATTACCCTTGACATATTCAGAGAGAGGATATGTTTAACTAGCTTTCCACGAATACGGTAAATTGGATCAGAGTTTTAATTGTGACGTGTTCAGGGATATATACCTATAAGTAGATATATTTATATATTGTTCTTGCAGCAGTTTTGGGTAGAGATTCCGAGTGCGGACACTATGATATAAAGGTGGAAAATTCTATTTGAGGTTGTTTAGAACTCCAACAAATTGAATTGTTATGGTTGGTAACTCGTGAAAAGAATTTAGAGATTGGTTGTTTTGCAACACAATTTGGGATTACTGTTAATCTATTGTTGTTGATACAAAGTGATTGAATTGTTTGAAGCTGCAAGTATTGAGTGGCAGAGTCTAGCAAGGATAGGTACTAAAGAGTCTAGCAAGGATAGTTGAGTTATTGAGGATAGTGTATAATCGGATACTTTAGTTTCATTTCTTTTGTAAGGGTCCTTATGGATCACATAGTGCAAGAGTTTTTGGGGCTTAGAAGCCGTAACAACATGCAAGTGGAAGAGTTTCGACTTTCGACCAAAATCAATTTGAGGATCGTATTCTGCTGTCAAACTATTCGATAAGGAAGTAGAAAGAGAAGTATGTTTGTACAGTTCAGTTGGTCTGTCGTTTAGAATCTTCCTTTTGGAACGGCTAGAGTGAGCGGTATGACTTAACTTTTGAGCAAAAATTATTCAGTGTACCGTTACCGTCCGTAACTTGTTCAATTCACACTGTCAAATCATCTCCTCACCGTCAGATGTATACACTGTTCATTTTTTTTTCTCTATTTTTTTAACAGTGCATGAAATACTCTTTCACTTTTGAGATTGTGGTTCCGGTGAACCCGAGTAAGAAGTGTGACATGGGGTACAGATTCTGTCACTGCCTTAGAGAGGTGGTCTACTTGCATGCATTTTGAAGTTTAGTCATGCAACATGAAATAACTATGCTAAGTGGACTCGACTCTAATACTGAAATTAATTTCGTTTTGATTAGAGAAGGAAGGTTTATTACACTGTTGTGCGGACAATAACTAGTTAAGTTCTGATTAGGTCATGCAAGGAGGAATGTAACGTTTTCACGCCTCGGACATGTTTCTGATTATCTCATGTTTCTGATATAATAGAGCCAGGATTGAACTTGAAGCTAGGAAGGTTGCCGACTTGTAGGCACAAAAGGTAAGGTGGGGAGACCTAAGTGACATAGTTATTAATCGCTATGAAAATTTATTCTGAGAATTAAGATCAAACTATGGTTGAGTAATCGTAGCTACATGTCCTTCCAGTCGGGAAGAATCTTGCGTTCGCCAAAGTGGTAGTATATATTACATGCTATTGAGAATGTAAGACTTCATGGTGAGCCAGAATCCTTAATAGCTGATCAAGAACCACGATTAGTTTCTAAATTTTGGGAACTCTTCATGCAGCTTTAGGCACCGAGCTACTTCAGCGTTGTTTCTCGTTCTCTGACTGATGGGTAATTTGAGAGAACTAAATTGACATTGGAGGACATGTAGAGATTTTGTGCTATGCAGTTCAAGGGGAATCTGGAATAAATACTAAGTTGATGGAATTTGCCTACAACGACAAGTATGATTCATGCATTGATATGGTTCCTTACGAAGCAGTTTATGGGAGGTAGTGGCGTACCCTATTATGTAAATGGAATGGAATAGATGAAAACGAATTTTGTGATCCAGATATAATCTGTGATACAAAAGAGAAGTTCAATGTGAACAGAGATAAGATTTTAAATGACTCAAAGTAGATAAGAACAGATTGAACGAGTTTTAGAAAGGTGATCGAGTACTTTGAGATTATCCATTTGGAAAGGAGTGGTACGTTTTATTATTGTGAGGAACTTAAGTTGAGATGTAATTGGTTTTTGTGAGTTTGCTAAATAGGTTGGTTATTCATGGAGTTAACTAGGATATGTGTTGTCGACCATATATCCATGTTTTGTAAGTAGTGTTGCTTATCTTCTTTCATATCTAGTAAGAATTGCCTGATTTGTACAAGGATTTGACCTATAGCTTTTGGATCGAAAGAAGTACTTAAGGTCAACACAATTCCATTTTCAAGGTGACATAGAAGAGTTCTCCCGTAGATGAGGATACTTGAAAACTAAAGGATCGGATGAAGTATTGTATCCCTCACCATCTCGTAGGTTAAAGAGTAAAATTTTGAGAACGAAATTTTTATAAGGAGGGAGAATTGTTACATCTCAATTCTCAAATTATTTTACGGTTGGTAAAGAGCAAAGATTGAAAGAGTAATGGAAGAACTGATGCAGACATAGTGTTGATACAAACAACCAAGTCATTTTCGTTTCTGCTTGAAATGTATCTTTGCCCTCACCTTGATCAGACATAATGTTGATTCAATTAGAATGCTAAAACTATTCTACTTTCGCTCAGTAAACTTGGTAGGAAATGCCATCATGTTTCTATAGTCTCATACCGGTGAATGCACGTCTTATTATTCGAAAGAACAACATACACTTTTTTTTAACCTAGAACATTAACTATTTCTCATATAATAGATGCTCTCGTGATGCATCCAGAAAACAATGATGGCCAGCACACGATGAAGGATAAAAATCTCATAGAATGGAGTACAATCTAAGTTACTATTACCTGTGTCTCAAAGTGAAACAGTTTGGAACAAAAATGAATCAGAATCTGCGGTGAAATAGACTTGGAACAAAATGAATTACCAACAATCAAGTCAGGGGACGATGTCGATGCATGGTTCAATCGTCTCCGTCCATGACCTTAGTGCCTAGTCCCCTGAGACCCTCTGTTGGAACCTCAGTGACTGTTACCAGAGAGTATAGCTCCTCCTTGGCATCTTCCCCGTCGTTCCTTCTGCGAGCAATGCGTACACGAACCCTCCTCGGCACACTTCGGATGCCCCGGCTCCAAATGTGCTTGTTGAGCTTCACGTCGACCCTGACATCGGTGGTTCCCATGTCCTTCTGAGCAAACTTCCGAATCTCCTTGATGGCATTTGGTGCCTTCTTTTTGAATGTGCATCCATGGAGGCTCTTGTGAAGATTGATGGTGTACTCTCTGGTCACCACCTCTTCTTTCCTTCCGCGATTCGTCTTCTCCACCATTGTTGATACCTCTGAAACTCTCTGCGGCGGGAAGCAAAACCCTAAAACCCTAAAAAAATTCCTTGGCACTTGCACTGCCAGTTATTACTCACCTTTTTATATTTACTACGCTTGTTAGGTGCGGTTGATTTGATTTTTTCTTTTTTAAATAAATCGCTGTTGATACATTTTCATTTTAGTATGATAATACTTAATTAATAGTATTAAGAATGTATTGTTGGCACACTGGTGGTTCGATCAATATTGTGCAACAACTCTCTGAAACTCTAATAAAAATAACACAATTGATTGAGATAAAGTTAACACTGAATTTAAATTAACAACCAAAATGTCTGGAATTACAGGTAAGAAACACCCATTAATACATGTCATAAGCTGAAATTGATAAACTGAATCAATAGGAAAATTAATTGATGTTCTAAATCCGAAACCTAAAACCCAATTTAAATTCAAAACTTAACCTAGAGAAATCAACTACTAACACTCATATGCGCAACTAAAACTACAATTTAAAAAAAAAGTTTACAGAAGCGATTTAAACCCTGAACAATTAATATATATTGATCAATACAATTATTTAAGTTTATAGTGACTCAATTTCTTTAATAATATTATTAGTATTATGAATATTATCATTATCATTAATAATATTGTTATTAAAAATGTTTTTGTCATGCAATTCAATTTAAAAATAAAAATAAAAACAAATAATTTATGAAAAACAAAAGTAGTGGCAGAACTGTAATTATATTAAAACTGAGGGTAAAACTGTCAATTTAATAACTGATGGGTTAACTTGTAAAAATGCAAAAGAATGAGGGGAAAACCGTCATTTTACTGTTCATCAGAATAGTAAAAATCAGGCTTTGCTTTATATATAAAGATGTCAAGGACTGTATGACTGTATTATGATGCCAGACTGTAAGGACTGAAGAACAGAAGATGTAACGACTAAAGCTACTCAAAATCGAAGGGCAATGAGTAATAAGGGATCTGATGCAGTAAGCATTAAGCAGTATTCTTGAATAAATTTGATGCAACTAGGTCGGTCATTCGGTCGGTTCGAATCAGTAATGAGTGTTACCAACTTCAAAACCAAAACTTTTCGGTAATGAAATATGACTACTAAAGACCAATCAAATTTTTCGGTATGAGATAAATTTTACCAAATTTAGTATTTTTCGGTATTACCAGAATTTTCAAAAAACATATTTTCATAATATAATGAAACAATATAGGAAACCATTTTTTGAAAATCTAGTCATTGAAACCACAACGTGCCTACTAATGTGATATAACTATATGCAAGCATACATCTTTGTGAACCAACCGTGAGAGAGAGAAAAAAGTTTTTGAAAATATTGTGAAATAGGTGATCAGCATGGTGAAATACAACTATGGTAAAAAAAATCGCACATTCGCATATTTGTTGTAACGTTTGAGTCTTGTTTAAAGCAGTCAACCTTATTTATTTTTATGATTCCATATGAGAAGCTATATTGTCGAGATATAAAAAATTTAATATTTTTACACTGATCATTACTTCTCATTCATATGAAAGGGTGTGAGCGGAATAATAGATCAAAATAGGACAAAAAAGGCTAAATAATAGCATTTTCGTGTATTAAGTGACATTGTATTAAGAATGAGCGTTGATCAAGATCTAAACGTTGTCGAAAATATTTGAAATTTATTCCACTAGTAGTATATAAGTATAATGACCAAATCAAACAGACAAAATTTAATTTTGTATATTTTAGTCATGGAGACCACAACATGTATACTAATGTGGTATAACTTGTTTAAGTAGGTTATGTGCAAGTGTACATCTTTATGAACCAATCATACAGAGGAAGCAAAATTTTTTAAAAAAAAATGTGAAATAAAATACGATCAGAATAATGAAAAACGACTAAGGTAGAAAAGTTATATATTTTTGGTAATATTTGTACGCAGATTAAAGTGGACAGCCTTATTTACAGATACAAGTGTTTAAATAGCTAACATTTTGATAAATTCGATATTTACCAACAATCAAACCAACTTTTTTAACATTTCTCGGTTTCAGTTATTTTAATTTTGATTTATTAAATAAAAAATATTCAGTTGGTTTTCAGTCGGTTTGGTATGAGCTGCATGATATGAAATTTCATGCCAAAAAACTTGAAATGTATGTTAGAAACACCATGTTAAGATCAAATTCTGGGCCCTATCTATACAAAAAACAAGTGAGACCAGATCTGTAACAAGCATATAGCTGAGTTTAACCATCTGCAGTTTCCCAGCTCTCACCAAAATAATAGACTGTGTAGTATGTTAATCTCTATGTAAAGCATTGTCCAGCTCCACATCCATGCCATACCGATTCTTGATTGAGGTGCTGGCGTGTAGAGTTGTGTCGTATTTTCTCTGTATCTCCCTGAATCTCTCAACATCAAAGTTCTGTTTCTTAATCAGTTTCCTCTGCTTCCTGAGAAAAAGCCTCTTCATTAAGTCTTGGTAAGTCGGATCTCTTAAAGTAACCAAAAAGTAAGCATAGCCTATGCCAATGCAAGTCGTTGTGGTGAAATATGCGAGTGGCTCCACGACATCCCATGAGAAGTCCCAATATGTCATCCTGAAAAAGAGGGCGAGCTGTGATGTAATCAACCCCAGGCCACACCAGAGTACACGCCGGACATGCTTATGTGCCAAGATATCAATTTCAATCTTCTTCTCCTGCATCTTCTTTAACTCTTCCCACACAGGGTCATTATCAGGAGTCAGAGCAAGGGGTACTGCTTTTCTAACCAGATCCACAACCTGAACATTCAACAATGCAAAAGAAGTTGCATGAGCCAACCTAATCAAAGGCACATGAATAGATGCAGTTGACTTTGGGAAAATCTCATATCTAGCTCAAAATCTTAATTGTTAATTCTTTAATAGACCACAACATGGCATGTGGAATGGTGCAAGCCAACAAAGTTACAATTGAATGCCAACTAGAGCAATCAAATATGGTGAGGTAAAGAAGATGGCAGTAGCAGACTTCATAAAAATGTTAATATAAAAGGAGGTAAAACCACTTTTCAGAGAATGTTGAATGAGTAACCGGCGAATGTGGGTAGATTGTAGCCTTGAAGGGGGAGCAAAGATGATACACAAAAGATCTTATCCAAAACCAAATGCTAATAACAACAAAAGAGGACAGGAACTAATAAATTTGAATTTTCAAACACAAAGCTGCCACAATATATCAACACAATAATCCAAATTCACCAAGATCAATTTAGAGCAGTAGAAGCTAAAAGTAAACCAAAAACTATTATAGAAATGAATGTTGGATTGCCGAATTTAAAAGATATTTGGATTTGAAGTAAATTCCTATGTTTTCTTTGGATAGTATTTGCAAGTCCAAATGCAATCTTAGATTGAAGCCAATATCAACTGTACATCGTATTTCAAAATTTGCCAATTCCTCACTAACGTGGCCTTAGACGTAGCAGCTAACAAGAAAATACACATATAGCAGCTTTCTCATGAAGAAATAGACAAACGGAATATTGCTAGGACTATCTGTAATGAAATTGCCTAGAAAACATCTCACAGTCAAGACATGTTCTGGTTGGAAGAACTAGAAAACTTAAATCATTACCTGTAATGAAATGGAATATTGAAACATTTCAACAGTCAAGACATGTTCTACATGTCTGGTTGGAAGAACTAGAAAACTTAAATCATTACATAAAAACATGGATCCATCAATAACTGAATAAGAAACATTAAAAAAGAACGAACAGGTTGCTGGTGCAGGACTCTACCCCAGTTCTGATCCAAGCAAACCAAGTAACCTCCTTTTGTAATCTGATATTTTGTTTAAGCTTTTCAAGTGCATAAATAAGACCCAACACAAATTAAGACAAAAGCCATCAAAAGAAAATATCCTACCACAGTTTATGATTATGTGTTTAAGAAACTCACAGGATCCTGAACCATAAACATCCCATGATAATACACCACCAAAAACTAAAAAGCTTATGCAATAACAATTGAAGAGGGACCAGCCATGAGGACCAACCAAAAAGGCATCAATACTTCTTAATCCCAAAAGGGCCAGTGATGAAAAGCACAATATATATTCCCTCATACACTTCTGAAACATAAACCATTCAACACCACAATTTCATCCATTCCTATAAGTTTAAGCAACAACAAGAACAAGTTAAGGAGGTCATACCCTATCAGGATGAAGCAGAACCTTATCCCTGAAGAGAAGGATGACTCCAGCCTCATCCAACACCCTAGCAAAAGCAGCAGCCTCCTCCTTAGATCTAGCCACACCAATGCTCTGACAAGCCTCAAGCAAATCATCATAAGGAATAGCCTCTTTCCCTTCAGTCCCAAGCTTGGTCTTCAAAGCCTCCACATTCACAAGCCTCATCAGCCTCTTTGCCTCCCCAAAACTAATAGGCAGTCCTCCTCCACCTACACCTTTACTCATCTTCTCACCCTCACCATTACCATCCCCACCAGCAGCACCACCAGCAAACCCAGCCCTCTTCTGAAAATTCCAACAAGAACCCAAAACCCCACATTGTTCCTCATTCCCAAAACGCCTCAAACCCAACACACCACATGGGTTTTGGCTTCTGGGTCTTCCATTGTGCACCAAATCCTTAAGCACAACACTGGCTGCTCTCCACCCACAACTCCACATGTTGACACCAAAAAAGATTAAAATTTACTATCTGGGTCACTCTCAAAACGCCTATATATCAATACCCATCCATCAAGACCTCTACAAAATTGGATCTTTAGCCTTTTACAAACCAAATTGTAAATGGGAAGTAGAAAAAGCAAGAAACTTTGATCAATGGGGATCAAGAAAAGACTAATCGGTATAATGATAAAGAGAGTGGACGAGGAAACTAAGGCAGCAAACACTGTAGTTTACAAGGCAAAGAAGCAAAGCCGGACCGCCAACTCCGTTGGTTCATATGTTTCTGACCCTCAGTGTTGCTCTTTTTTCTCTTGTTTTTTCTTCTAATAAATCTTGGTTTTTTCGTTTTTTGGAATTTTAAACAAGGGAGTGTTATTCAATTTTCAACGAACAGCCTAGGCCTCTATATTCCACACACACCAAACACCATTTAGACACTGAAAGTTTTGACCTTAATTCTGCCTTTCCTTGCTTGGATGCTAATCGAAATCGAATTTATGTTAATGGGGGTCGAGGAGTCTGCATATATATGGAAAGTTGTGAGGCACACTCACCTCAACGCGTTCTCGACTCTTTAACCAAGTTCGTGGCTTGTTCCTTTCCTCCTAGTTATGGACATAGGGTGGTTGAGCTTCTGAGAGAAAGAAAAAATGAAAAAGAACAAGATAAAAGCGTAATTAATTTATGAAAAACATAGTTGATAAACAAAATCAAATATTTGATTCTTCGATCGATAGGATGTAAGTATTTATGAAAAACATCATCGATAAAGAAGATAAAAAAATTGATTCTTCTATAGTTCGTAGATTGTTGATTTGTTCCTTTCCCGCTTGTTAGAAATGTCGACATGGTTCCATTCCATGTACTGAAACCTCAATGGCTCAATCCTACAGTTTTTTTTTTAAATTGCGATATTCATTTGACTTTTTAAGAGCTGAATTCTCAGTTCTTTATGACTCATTCTTTTCTGGATTCCGAGTCCATAAGACATGTGATCACCTCATAAGAGATGACTCATAATGCATTCCCCCTTTTTGCCCCCATTGGAAGTTGCAAAACCAAATCTTTCAACTGGAAAGTGAAAGTTGTGACAAAAACCTATGCACTCAAATGCTGATTTCAAAGCCATGATAAAAATTACCAGCAGTTATCCGTATCTATTGGTTGTTATATTCACCTACCATTTTCAATCAATAAACATGGGAAAAGGACATACAACTAAAATGTACACTGTCAAATTCCCATCTTTGAATTACTAGCTAGGATCACTGACTGTGTAGGTTCTTGTGTTTGGCCTTTGAAACTGTTTTGATCAAACCCCTGGCAATCTTCCAAAACCAAAACAGATTCATCATTGCCAACACAGGAGGTATTGTGAGCAAGCTGTAAAATCCCAACAGGAAAATTGTCTCGACCTGAAACGAGGCAGAGGTAGAGGTTAGAAGCTTAACTTGTCCTCTTACTGAGAGATAAATAGACTAGAATTCTGAATTAAAATCTTTCAATTTAAAGGAGAAGTATCTGTAGGATCAACTCACTTGATCAAAATGGAAAAACATGTGGATGAAAAAGTAAATGAACAACAGAATCCTTGCAACCTGGAGGAAAAGAAGTATATCGTGTTAAACTAAATCAATTCTGTTAGTTGAAACAATGAAGAAGTAAATTCAAACAACTCATTTTGAATACTGTAAAATCTACTACAGACTGCAACTAACTGGTTGTAAGAGACTTCAATGGGCACCAAAACATTTAATTAGTTTACAAGATGTGTGTGTGTGCGTACACAGTACAGTACACATACGAGTATAACCATGTGTTTTGGATGATATCATATATAATTGGCAACTAAAAGAAACTGCAGTTTTAAGTATGTTAGACATTACCAGCCACCCCAGGAACAATGCTACCCCATTGCAGACGTACAGGTTAGAGTTCTTCTTACCAGCAATGTCCAAGTACCTAATTAGCATATACACACGTACGTAAGTAATGCAACAATGATGAACAAGAGAAGTGGACAAAAGCATGAATATGCAAATGCTAAACTCACCATCTTAGGTTTACGAAAGGAGTTGTAATCTCAGAGAACAGAACCATTAGTATGTAAATCTGCCCATCACCACTTATAAGGGAAAGGAAGATTGAGAACATAGATAGTCCATGGTGCAAAACCTACAAAATAGAAATAATAGATGACCATAATTATACCAGATTTATGAAAATTTACTTGCACAAAAAAAAGTGAAAAAGAAAACCCCACTACCCAGAACTTGATTGAACAACTAGGATACTGAAGCAAGAGATACAATAGCATCAGAGATTTTCCCAAACTTCACTGAAGTGACCAAATTATTTTAAAACAAACAATTTTGTCAAGATTTGAGGAAAATGAAGTAATAGATAGTAGTGTAGAAATCATATTTCATGTCAAACAAGCATCATCCTTGAACCAATGTACTTACATACTCCAGTCCACCTAAAGCAGGAAAGTGCCAAAAAATCATTGCTATGTCTGACAGAAAATAACCAATGGAGATCTGCAAAAGTACCCAAATAGAAATAAATTTATCAGAACAAGATAGTCTACAAATAATCAAAGTTCAAACACATCCTAGTTTTTTACAGGGCAATAAGAGATCGAATGACTGTAGTTTGGGACAACAGAAACGAGAAACAAAATGTAAGAAAAAACAGCCTCCTATTATATTCATGATACACTTAGGGGGCATTGGTTATAAGTAAACTAGCTTAAACCATACAAATCAAAGCAATAGAACCAGGTTTAGAAATGCTGGAATGGAACATCTAATGGGGATGGTGAGGGTAGATGCAGACACAAAGGTCAGAAACGTAAAACAAATTATTAGGCATTCCATGGGACTAACATTATCGTATACATTACACATTGCTGCGCAGTCAGCTAGGTTTGAAATTAAAAGCAAAAAGTGCACTTTGGCTGCACATTAACAACTTTTAGGAATTAAACAATGAACTAATGGTTTTCCAACATCCATTTACCCCCAATGTTGTATCTGACAAAGTAGATCTTCTACTAATGATCAGCTCATCATTATAACCCTCATGAAATGTATCTGATAACAGTATAAGGTAGAGAGATGCAACTGCGACACCAATAGCATGAACAGTTGAGAACCCCCTGATATGAAACATCAAACATAAGTTGATAGGAACATCATAAAAATCAATCATAGTTTAATAAAAGACTATGCAAGTAGACATCTATGCATGCACAAGATATTTACCGATTGTTCCATTCAACTTTTGCTGCTTTGCTCAGATTCTGATATCCCTTGAAGCTATGAAGGCTAATAAGACCTGTTAATTTGTAAACCTTCAAGAGCAGAATTTAATCAAGGTCAACACTTCAAGGTACGAGAGATGCATGATGCATTCTTACTTCTATGCGGGAGTGACTAGGATATATAATAGACAGAACATATAAGAACAAATTCTTCAGCAATATGACAAAATGACCTCACAAAAAGAACCTAGTTTTGGAACTATGCAATCAGAAGTACTGTAATTAATTTATCTTCTCAAAATGATATAATGAACACTTACAGATTTCCCTTCCAAACTCATACCAAATGGAAACCACAAGTGGGTTATCAAGTCCACATTACATGTACCAAAGGCTAGCTCTTCTTCTTATATAATCTCCAAAAGGACACCCAACAACAATGTGAAGTAGCCAAAATTCTGGTAATGAGAAATTTCTCAACAAGTTCTCTCTCTCTCAAGCTCATAGCTGATTCTACATTTTCTTAAATTCTAACATCACCCAAACACACAAGTTAGGCCAGAAAATGATTAGTTAGCCACCATAGGAATCTGAAGGGCGAAATCATGGAAAACTGAAAACTCCTGGCTATTCCATAAAATCATTTAACAACTGATAACTACATGCTTCACCAAAGATATTTTCTTTCTACAGTAACACCAACTTGGGGATTCAAACCAGGAAAAAAGAGCTAAAAGATTAGTACTTACAATTCTGCAGAGAAGCATGCCAAAAAGAGCTGAAGCCAGCCAGTGAAACTCCTTATTTGGGCTGACATAGCCACTGATGGACATAAAACCAAGAGGATAAGCAAATCCCACCATACTCCTCTGTTGGATTAAACCCTTCAACCCTGCCAAAAACCACAGTTTAGACCCAAAACCTCTTCCAAAATACACAATCAAATGCAGGTAAACTCCTTTTCTTGGCACAAAAGAAAACAATTTGCCTCTAAAGCTTTCAACTTTAGCAACAATGGAACCAACTAAGCCTCAAAAATCATCTTTACCTTAACAAACAATTCAATGTGCACCCAAATTTCCTTCTGCTTGTTCCAGATAGAAGACACAAGAAGAAGAAACCCACTAGTCAAACAGAGACGATAGAGAATATCAGCCACAATTATGGAAAACAATACTAAGTTAGAAACAAAGAAAAGTCATCATCTTTATGGACTAAGGATTGAAGGGTACCAGGAATTAGTAGCTCGAAGTCTTCAAGTGCTTTAAAGAGCTGAGCTTTTTATGGGTGTTTTCGGTTTGGGATTTTGCTACTTTGTCTACGTTTATGTAAATTTCTACTCTGTAATGGGATTTGATTCTCTTGAAAGAAAAGGAAAAAAGAAAAGAATCAAAATTTAAAAAGGATTTGTTGTCATTAATAATTGAGAGGTTGAACTCAAGTAAAAGGTTCTTCTTTGGCCTTTTGCATTTGGCTATCCACGTCCCAATCTGAGGGTGCACAATGCTTACACGTCGTTTACAGTTTACAGGCCACTGAAACGTCGCCGTTTTACCATAGAGTAGTCCTATTTACGCTACTGCTTGTCCTTGCACCAATGAGGTGAAATCGGATGCCTAATTTGTCCTCAAAGAAAAGGTTTGTTCTCCTCAAAGAAAAGGTTTAATGAGGACATATAATTTAAAGATTAGTTGAAAAATTTTGAATTAATTACTTATTGGACTAACTTTTTTATCAAATTTTGACATCTTAACCGTTTAACTTGTAGATTTATATAAGTAGATCAATCATACAAAATTAGTGATCGTTAAGAACTAGAACTATATCAAATCAATGAACAAACCATATCTGTCAAACATGAACCGTTCAAGTTCATAATTAGTAAATCACACTTATGAATGTCTTAACGATTTTCAATTTAGTTGAAAATTTACTGAAATGATCTACTCATAAATATTTATAAGATAAATTGTTAAAATGTGGATATAAGAACGAAAAACGGGATAAACCGAAAAGTCTTCAACTAATTCTCAACCTAAAGGTTCTCACTAGAAAATCTAATTTGATTCTCTTTCAAAAAAGAAAAGCTAATGTTCTTCAATGTTCTCACATTAGTATCATCAACCTTTCAATTTCAACAGAATAATTTAGTGGTAGTTTTACTTCCCAAAGCTACGTATACTGAAATTTAGGGACTTGTGACTTCACAAAGTCAATTAAGTTTGACGCTCTATCACCAAAAATGGGTATTCAATTACCTGAAAATTATGCAAAACAATGAACGACGCCTTTCCATGATCAACAAAATATGGCACAAGTTTTTTATGTTCTCTTCAAAAAAATATGATGTATTCCTGAACCAGTACAGTTGGGTTTTTTAGTACTGAAAATATTCGTAAACCTATTTATTTCATGAGAACCGTTATTCAACTAACCTATCCATATTCCCAACTGCCTCACATGAAAACCATGAAACAGATTCGCATTAAATGGACTGATGTTGCTAAGTTAGATATGAGTAATGATGTGAGATTCATGGCAGTTATAATACTTACATGCAAATACCAAACACCAGACACCGAACATCCCAAAGAACAAAAGATTTAGGCAAAAGTTAAGCAAACATATTATTAACTTGATAGTCCACAAGTTGGTCGTTCGGGTGGTAGATTGTAGATAGTGGGAAATACAGAACCAAACAACAGGCGAAGCACAATATATACAAGCACTCTGGCTTATTACTGCTTGTCATTCCACCATGTCAGCTAACCAGCACCTTGCCATCTTTTTTCATCATCATCTAGTAACCGCCTTGAATAAAAGCATTCAAGCGGTCGAGCTCCTCCCGGTGCTCACTCACCACAGCACGAACCACATCACCAATAGACACCATACCAAGCATTCCCCTGTCATCTATAACTGGAATGTGCCTAATTCGGTTATCTGCCCACGAATGAAATGAATTTGAATATCAGCTATTAGATTCCTTAGATACAAGGAAAGACTAGAAAGTAGGAACATTCATATACAAGAAGCAGCACATTATACCTGTCATCAGCTGCATAGCCCGCAGAACTTTGGTGTCAGGGGTGACAGTGATAAGCTTGTTCTGCAGCCACCAACATTTCCCATCAGATGATATTACACGTTCATCAAAAGATATGTGAAATATGGTTAACTGGTTAAGTAATGCAAATTCTAGTAAGCACCAGTTTCCCAAGAAACAGGAAGGAATTTGTCACAAGCGATACCTCCTCAGTCATGATATCCCCAACCCTTGTTGACTTTGATGATCTTCCCTGCACTATGATCTTCCTGAGATAATCTGACCAGTGCAAACAGAAACCATTAGCTGAGGAGCACTGAAATGTATCATCCAAACATCATTAGACTGCATCATGCACAACTGACTTGACTAACACATAGATGAACGATGATTTTCATAAGTGTTTTTCCCATTCAAGATGATCTAAAGCCTCTAAGCACAAAATATTCTGAGAGAAACAATCAACATTTTAAACATGCTTGCTGCCTACTTGTTCTTCCCAATAAATTTCACATTGGCCTATAATTAGAGGTTGAGGCAGGACAACTGTCCAATTTGGATTAGAGAACCCTTATAATAATCTCCAACAAGATGAGAAATGTGTTAAACATCCAGCGGATCAGAAAAAGAAGCCTTAATGTAAAAGTACCTCTCTCTGTTATGATTCCTGCAATAGATTTTTGCTCTCCAGGTTTCACAACCACCAAGGCTCCAACATTGTGCTGGGTCATCTGCAAAGGAAATGATCAATTTATTGTGAAAAGTGACATGAATACACCATGCCATAGCTAATCAAATCAAATCATTGAAATAATTTAAATTTTCAGAAAGCTCAGAAATGCTTACCGACTTAACAGCATCATAAACAGAATCATCTGTAGTGCACCACAGCCAGGAACCATCAGCACCTTTACCTTTTGCGTTCAGGACGTCTGCAATCTTAGTGCTTTCAAAACCATGCTCTTCTATGCGGGCGGGTGCGGCAGACTCAAAGCGTGAAAACAAGGCAGGATGAATTAGGGGATTCACAACACGGACGTATCGCAAAACAGCATTTTTCACAAAGTTCCCCTGCGATGAAAAAGCTTTAAGTGCTCCTTGCATTTTAGCCTGTTCGAATAGAAAAGTTATATTTTCATCAACAAGTATCATAATGATAAAGGAATAAACCTCCAAGAGAACCCAAAAAACAAGAAAAACATGAACCATTTACATCCAATACCACTTCATGTACTATTGGAGTCTAGATGAAATGATCACGCCTATTCTGGGCCATGTATCCTACACACAAACTAGATCTGATATTTTCTTGGAACCTAATTCACCCTACAATTCATTCAACATGGAATTGGATTAATCCACTAATCTACCAAAGCCTTCAAAGTAATTCAATCTGAAACTTCTTTCTCTTTTTCCCCAAAAGTTCTTTTCTTTTTGTAGTCAGTCTTTTATCCATTTTGGATGAGCCAAGAACCAGGACTTATATTCTTGTATGCACTACGTGTATATACACGGTGCAATTTTAACCATTCATAACAAGTCGCAATTTTAACCATTCATAACAAGGTATTATAATCTCATCTATTCACTTTCATGTACATACACAGTCATGTATTGAACATACTCTTAAATCAAAACAAGCAAAAAAAGTCAAAAAATCAAGACTTTCATTCAGTCCCACAGTCAAAATATTCAACAAAGATCAAAACTTGATCCTATATCCTCCACTACTCGAACACTCAAAATCACTTCACAGACCCAAAGATTCAAACTTTTCATTCAAAAACATACAATCAACATATGAACCAATAGATCAGGCACGAATCACAAGCGCAAAACAACTACTCCATCCAAATCTTACAAACCCAATACAAGTAAAAACAGAATCACTCATCTAGAAAAATCTTAAAAAACCATACAAGCATTTGATTCTTGCTAAAGAAGGAGGTGAGAGAAAGACAGTGAACCTGAGCTGCTTGAGAAAATTTCGGCTCGTGGATAGAGATTAGATATGGACCCGTCAAGACCTAACCTTGACGTCTTATGTTGTCTTCTGTTGTACTAATTCATCAAAACGGCGCCACTTCGTAGTGGCTAAGAATAACCGTTTGGACAACGTTTTCCCGTTAAACTCGTGTCTTTGAAAAAGGCGCGGACAACGGTTTTTTTCCTTCGTTTTTTCAAATGAAACGGAACTTCCTCTGTTATTAAGTTATTATATTTCGGATCGTTTATCTTTTTACGGTAAAATAAATAATATTTATTAATTTTATAAATTAAATAAATTCATAATAAACGGCTCGTAGCTTCAGAAAATATTCCGAACATACCAGAAGACTCGTATTAATATAATCTACTCACTCGAGACATTAATTATATTTTCTCCCATAATTAAGAATATCTCGATATTAAACTCGAATATTAATTTGGGGAAAGCTGAGTGCGGTTACAACCCTCTGTAACCCGTCTAGTCCCGATAAAAGGAAAATTTTTGGGACATGGTCTTACAAACTACCCCCTTATAAAAATTTCGTCCTCAAAATTTCTATTGCAGGACGTAAAACTAACCGTCATTCCATATAACACCATTCATTTAAAGATGATCCACATTTCAAGACTTTATTTATCCAATCGTCAAGGAATGTCGTCAAGTTCCACTGGACGGAACTTCAGGCAAACAAGAGTCACCAGTGTTATGTACCAATTCCTTTAGAAACCTAAGTCTTCTTGTAGTTGTAATACGAGATACACAACTACGTCCGCTTTGAAACACTTTTTCAGGCACGATACACTCGTCTCATCACTTTCGTCGTAAATCGACTCCACAATTCTTGCCTCTTAGCTCTTCCCGAGTAAATTCCTGAAATGACAATTAAGACAATCTGGTAGCTTTCCAAAACATAAACGTTGACTAACTCGTAGTCAACACGTATGCTCTACTTTTACAACTGCCACACTTGGCACTTAACGCCCATGTCTTCCTTGTGGAAGGATGGAAATGTTACAATCCATCACTGTAGGCAAAACTCATACGTCTCTCGTACCTTTCGAGACAAAAGAGACGTGCACTTTTTACACTAGGCCTTGAGGCTATGGATGTATTATCTCCTGCGTCCTTCAATCAAAAATTCTTATTTCTCGTTCCTTGTACCCTAACTTTCGATCACCGACTCGAACGAACTCGCATTCCACAATGTGATCTCAAAACTGCTCACTCGGGCTGATGAATCCGCTAAGCGTCTTCGCGCCATTATGGATGTCATCTTCACATACTCAGCGATAAATGAATTTCCTCATCCTACTTCACTCTCTCGGGAAAGAGCCTACAGTACGACATTTCACAACAATAAGAGCTAACAAGCTTGCACACTAACTCATGCGTGCTCAAGTCCTGCCTAAAGGACAATAGTTCAGCTCAAAATCTCTTTCCTTATGAGTGGGTTTCCCTCTAAGAGATATCCCGATCTCTTTTATCAAAATTCAACCACCACTCATGCAAGCGATCACGAGCAAAACGAACGTCTCTAACTATACCCATAGAAATCTAGAGTACTTCACACTTAATTTTTTTATACTATTCATAACTAATGTGGACATGTCAGACTCTCAGGCTAGGGCTGGAACTTCTCAGATGTGGAAAGCTTTAGAGTGAGTTGACAAAAAATCAATACCAAAAATAATGGTTCAAAACCATAAATTCAAATTTCATTTTCCCCCGAAAATAATTCAGGCCTTACGCTAAAAATAAATAAATTCTCGACCCTCAGCCAAATATAAATCAAATTCCCGGCCTGCAGCCAATATAAAACAAATCGTGGCCTGCAGCCAAACATAAATCAAATTGTGACCTGCAACCAAATATAAATCAACTCGTGGCCTGCAACCAAATATAAATCAAATCGTGGCCTGCAACCGTATATAAATCAAATCATGGCCTACAGCTGTATAAAAATCAAATCATAGCATGCAGCCGTATAAAAATCAATTCATGACATACAGCCGTATAAAAATCAAATCGGGAAAATAATTTCACAAATGATCGATCACACATACTAGGGTCGGAGCTAAGAGCTCTAGCGTACCTCTCAGTGATGACGCAATCCCGCGCTAATACTACCATCTCCCCCAAATAAAGAGGAACGCAACGAGTGGAGCACTTCCACTCCGCCGAACAAGGAGTGCTACCAGCTAGTTAGCAACAAACAATACATATGATGACTCATCATGACAGTGAGCCTCACAGGCTAAGGTCTGAGCTAAAAGCTCTGGCGTTTCATCCACTATCTAGTGAGAACGCAAATCTCACGTACCATCCATTCCCTGTATGAACACATATCCCACGCTTCCACTCCGCCAAACGAGGAGAACTGGGTAGACGTGTTTCTACTCCACCGAATGAGGAGCGCCGCCTGCTAACTAGTTATAAACATCCGACGACCCTTTATGGTGAAATTAAAACAAATCCTTGATTTACAAATTCAGGCCCGAAGCCTATTTATAAAATCCAGGTAAATGCCAAATATACTTCAAATCCCGGCAACAAGCCAAAAAAACCAAATTCCAGTAAAATATCGGGTCTGATTCCCATTTATACGACGGGACACTCCTGTTGAAAACCATTCAAGACCCAAGTGAAAATAAGCGAGCTGGAATCCATAAATCAAATACAAATAAACAAATAAAAAATCACCACTGGGCTGCTCACAAAACCAAAGGAATCAAAAATGCACAAAAACCAGAAAAATCATCTGTTCTGGGAACATTTTAAAACCATTTAAATTATAAACCATGACATGCATTTCTTTAAAATAAATCAAAGATCCACTCACCATACTGGCCACTCATCTCCTGCTCCAGGTACGGTACTCTAACTATTCTCAATTAATTACCTCATATTCAGTGACGTTTCTCATGCCCGTACGGTTCCCTGACCGTAATAAAATATTCTTTCTCGAGCTTCATGGACCTACCACACGTCCACTGCGCCACTGTGGTACTTTACGTAATCTCTTTCTCTTGACCTCATCTATCATCTCAATTACCGGATCATCATTGATCCTTCCTCAAAAAATAATTACGCAACACTAATGTGTTGACAAAAGTGGTCATACATACTCTTTTAACCCATCAATCAATGTAGGACGTGAAACGACTATCGAATAGTCTAACATCCTAATCTTTCATGTTTGATCAGGAAAAATAAATGATTGACTTTGGGTTGACCAAGTCTTTCATGAGTTGACTAGGAAATTGACCAAACTTTCCGACTAATCGATAAGATCAAACCCTAATAAGCTCGAAAATTGTCGATTTATAACTTCGAATAATATTAGGCGCACTTTTAAGCCTATTTGCACACAATACTGGAATTCGAATTTACTTTTCCTAATTTGGCTCGATAGTCAACTTACGAACCTCTCGACGTTTCGATCCAACGAAAAGTTAATATCAACATCTAATTGCAACAGATGTCGCAAACTTAATAATTACGTTTAACTTTACTAACTTCGACCCCAGGTCGCAACCCTTGCCACAACACATACTAATAAGTATAACGACTTGTTCCGCTTGGAAAAATCAAAAACACGTTTAAACATTTCCAAGGACTTTAACTACCCAAATCTTTGGTCCGAGATTTGAACATAGACTCTGATACTATTTGTCACACCCTAGCTTGAGTTTACCTCCCTAACCCAGGATAGGACGTACAGGACTCATCCCAAAAAAGATTTACTCGTATTCCCCCTTGAGAAGGGATAACCATTTTTTCCAAACCATTTTCAACTGTCCAAACGATGCTGGAATAGACCTCACAACCGGAGGTTATCCCGATTTCAACATTTGGATTTCAAACTAATTACTTTAGAGAACTTAGGGTCTACATATTATTTGTGACTGCACCTGAATCCCGGTCAAGCTGCCTACGTACCTTGTACATAGGGATCAAGCCACGCGTAGCTATTATTTTAATTAACGCCTTAACCGGGAAAATCTCGTTTTTCTATATATACCGGTTGATCTAATAACATGGATAGCAAACGCCTATTGCATATCCGGCGTTTAACCTCTACGCTGAGGTATCCACCGACCAACTATCTATCGGGATTATCCCGAACATTCCACCATACATATCTATAACATCCATACACATACAAACATAAAATAAAGGCAACCACATAAATATAAAAATTCACCAATGATATAATAGTCAATTTATCCCTAATGACACTCTTGTAAATACCTAGAACTGCTAAGGGTAATATTGTTAATTCAGCCTCAATGGTAGCTTGGTAAATATGCTAAGCTGCTAGGGGTATTTCTGAAATTTCACCCTTAAGGGCAGCCTTGTAATTATCTAAAACTACTGAGAGCAGTATCGTGTTTTTAACCGCAATGACAGTTTTGTAAATATACAAATCTGCCAAGGGTATTTCTAGAATTTTAGTCCCAGTGACAGCCCTGTAATTGACCTGAACTGCCATGGGTAATTCTGGCATTTCACACCCCACAGTAAAACGGTAAAAGGTAAATCTGACACGGTAAAAACCATGGTTTTGACCCTTGTCTTCTCTGATCACTAGTTTGTCAGAAAATCGAGCTTTTCCGGCCAAACTGAGCTTCTATACCTGCAAGACCATCTCTTACACCACCCAAGCAACCTAAAATCATCTAAAACAGAAGAAAAAGAGGGTGGAGTAGTTACCCAGTCGATCTCGAAGGCTTGACGGTGACTGCACGACTTCCCATGGTTTTTCCTCCACCTTTCTCGGTGTCGTGGCCCCTCTACAACTGTCTGCTTCCACCCTAGAGCCATTGTTGATCGGTTTGGAGAGAGGGAGCAGCTTGGTGGAGATCGTCTAGTTTGCTGGGATGGACGACAGGGTTGGGCGGAGCTGAGAGTGAGGAGAACAGCGGCAACAATGAGGCGAGGCAGAGCTGATGGGAGAGGCGGTGAAGCTGGACGCGCGCCAACGGTGGTGCATCTGGGATGGTCTCCGATCAACTGTATCTCACAGTCGAGTGAGAGAGAGAGAAAGAGAGAGAAACTCTCCCTCTCGGTCAATCCCCCATATATATATACAAAATCCAACTGCCTAGATCAGATATCTGTTTGATCTGACGGTCCAAATTGAATAACAAAAAATTATCATGAACAGTAAATAAATATTTTACTATTTACTAATTACCGTATAGTAACTAAACATTGTCTAGAATAACTTTCACATACGAACTTCGATTAATTCATAGGATATACCCACGAGTTTGTATTAACGTCCTCTACAACTTTCCCGAATGAAGTTTCCCTAAATTTTCAACTTAACGCAATGTCATCTTTTTACGATAAAGATAAAAGACATTAATTCCCTAAATTCTATTCGAGTTTCCCTAAATTTTTGACTTAATACATTAATTCTATTTTCTTCTAGAATCGAGAATATCTCGATATTAAACTCGAATATTAATTCGGAAAAGGCTAAAAGTGCTGTTACAACCCTCTGTAACCCGCCTGGTCACGATAAAAGGAAATTTATTGGGACGGGGTCTTACATTTGCTGACGTCGAGATAAGAGCTCGTAGATCGAATCCACCATCGTCGTCGAGGTTGCTTGGAGATTGGAGCTCGCAGATTGAATCTCAGCAGACGTCGAGATCAAAACACGCAGATCGAATCTTGGCTAACCAGCGTCGAGATCGGAGCTCGCAGATCGAATTTCGGTTCACCGACATCCTCGAGGCGGTAATAAGTTTCGGTGAGGCGGTGGCCGATTTCGGGTGAGAGAGAGGGGTTTTCAGATCGGAAATGAGAGAGGGATATGAGGATGAATGCATATAGGTTATATATTTATGAAGGATAGTTTTTTTTAATATTTATGTAAATGAGCAAATAAAATTTGTTTTTATTGGAATGAATAATTACTTTCTATAATTAGTATTATATAATCTACTATTGTTATTTCTTTTTCAATAGATTACCTAATTTGCTTTATTGCATTATTGATTATATTCAATCCTCCAAATGGGGCAAAATGAATGATTTTATTCTCTATTATTGAGAGTTGACTATCCTTGTATTGCCGCTACTGCATCACCATACTGTTCTGTAGATGAATATTACATCACATGCTTGTACTAGTTGATGGTGTTGGTTCGACATCATTATCGATTAGGTGTATTAGGTTGGGTTGTTTTTGGTGATAGTGGAATATAACTGAGGGAGCTCTCTAATAAGGATCTCTAAATTGAGGACTAGTTGAGGACTTTTGAATCAATTACTTATTAGACCAACTTTTTGATCAAAATTTGACATCTTAACCGTTGAAGTTATAGATTTATATGAGTAGATCAATCATACAAAATTTCAGTCAAACTAGTGATCGTTAAGTGCTAGTTTTATATCAAATCAATGGACGAACCAAATCTGTTAAACATGAACCGTTCAAGTTCATAATTGTTAAATCACACTTATAAATGCCTTAACGATTTTCAATTTAGTTGAAAATTTGCAGAAATGATCTACTTATAAATATTTATAAAATGGACGGTTAAGATGTGGATACAAGATCAAAAAGCAGGATAAGCCAAAAAGTTCTCAACTAGTCCTCAACTTAGAGGTCCTCACTAAAAAGGCTCTCATATAATTGAATCATGAAAATGTTAGAAAAACCGGATAGTTGAACCAAGTGTTTTTTTAAAAAATTAAGGATGTGTTTGGTATCAACAATTAGAACTGTCTTTCTCGTGCTGGTCACATGAGGCAACCGATTATTAAATGTTAGGCAATGGACCAGTGGTAGCAGATAGGAATATTTATATTTATACCTACAAATTTTAATTATTTATTTCCCACTTTTGCTATTTCCAAAAAGGTAAAAATAAAAGGAAGTGGAATGGGAAAAGTTAAGAGTCAAAAGACCATCTTTGGCATTAGAATTGAAAAAAAAAGATTGAAACTTTGAACAAGAGTCGAGAGTGAAAAAAATGTCAATGGAACTTCATGACTGTCATTTATATTGTTTGGTTTGAGGTTTAAACTACTTGGGTTGTCTCTGGGCCAAAGTTCACAACTTCGCTGTTGCTTTTTTGAATCCGTGAGATTCCTTTGCAACGTTTCGTGGGTGCTTTGGATCCAATTGGCAATTGGGTTTCTGGTGAAGTATCTCAAAATGGGTTCTTGTTGTTCTACCAGTTCCAAAGGAATGGGGAAGAGGATTGATACTATGGAGCTGAGCACTGTGGAGGATGATGGTAGTGCTTCTTCTCCTCCAAAAAGTTCAAAGAGATGGATTACAAGGAAGAAAACAAGAGGTGAAAGAGTGGCTGATAGAGATGTGGGTCATCAGGTTGAGATTCCAGGAAGGTTGATTGGCAATGGGGGAAGTAAAGTTGCTTGCTTGTATACTCAGCAGGGCAAGAAGGGAACCAATCAAGATGCCATGCTTGTTTGGGAGGTTAGTGATGACTTGATTCTTAGTTTCTACTCTTTGTTCTGGCTTTGATTGTTTTGTTGCTTTGTGTATGATCAGCAATACCATATTGTTTGACTTTGATCTGGGCCCAAATTCAAAACCCATGTCTGCAATTTTTTACTGTAATTTACTGTGGTGTTTGAGTAGAAAATGGGGTTGTAGAGCCAATATGGATATAGTGTGTGGGAAATGTGGTTGACTTGGAGAAGATGGTTTTTTTTGCAGTGGAGGGTTTTATTGAAATGGAAAAAACAGAAGGACTGGATCATGTTGTTGGTTCTGTTGTACAGTTGCTGGTCAATTTGTTTAGTGCTATTTTATTCATGGTTTACTCATTCTTAGGCAAGTATAATTTCTTAGTGGTTCTAGTTCAGCATGCTTTCCAGTTTCCATCATGTTCACACTTTCGTGCAAATATTGCTAATCCAGTTCTCGCACATAATATAATACATTTAAGCTCATTGTGATCGTTGAAATGTGGAATGACCCTGGTGAGGAATGTTGGTACAAATGCTCTGCATTGAGTAGGGTATGAGTGTATAACTAACTGAGATTGTCAACGCCTGATACATTTGGCATAAAATTTCTTTGTTGACAAAATATAAACTGCAGAGCATATTCAGGCTAATAAACTGGTCAATATGCTGAATCTGTATATCAGTAGTGGCTTTTATTTGAGCCCTGAAATTTGTTATGTATGCAGCATATTTGGTTTTTAAAGTTCATTAAATGGGGGTCAAATTACATGCATCCTGATGTTTTTCCTTTTTCTTCTCTTTTTGCCATCAGTATGTGATGATTTGGTTACAATGTTTGTGTGATAGGATTTCAATTCAAGAAGTGATACAGTATTTTGTGGGGTATTTGATGGCCATGGTCCGTTTGGTCATATGGTTGCCAAGAAAGTACGGGATTCTCTTCCGGTTATACTATGCACTCAGTGGAAAGCTAATTCATATGGTGACCTGAGTAACCTTGGTAAGACAGAAAATGAACAAGGAAATTCTAATCGTGAAGAACCAGCATCTCCAAGCATTGATGATGAGTGGCTCGAGTCGATGGAGGTTCAGGAAACTGAAATTCTCCCAGACATTTATGCACCTCTAAAAATGTCATTCCTAAAGGCTTTCAAGTTAATGGATAAGGAATTAAGACTGCATCCCACAATCGATTGCTTTTGCAGCGGGACGACTGCTGTTACAATGATAAAGCAGGTGATTATTCATGAAATTGTCATACACATGGTTTATCAAAATTTGTAAAAATGTATGCATTTGTTGTGCAACCGTACTCCTGTATATTTGTGTACTGCAAGCACTCAGACATTGAGATATATACATGAAAGTAGAAAAACTTTGATGTTTTGAAGACATTTTGAAGTTATGGAAAATTTAGCTCTTGAAGCAAAGGTCAGGTTGCTGAAAACTTAAGAGCCTTACACCACCCCGTCCCTGTATAAATACAATACCGGAAATTTGGTTTACCATCTCATCACATTGTTTGATTATAACTTTTAAGATTATAGAATTCTAAAGCAATTTTTTGTACCATTTTACGCATTTTGTTCCTCATAAGGTGGTAATAGTTCTGATATGTGGGTAAGCAGTTTTTATTTATTAATTTATTTGTTTTACTATTATTGCGTTGAAGCTCAAGTCAAGTCATCCCTGCTCTATTCATGTTTTTATTCACTATAGAGATTTATCATAACAAATTTGCTTTGACTGATTCAAAGTGCTATAGTAGAAAGTGTTACATACATGCATAAGATAATAAAAAAATTCCTGTAAGCCATGCATCTAATTTGTAATGTTTGGATTTTTAGGGTCAGAATCTTGTACTTGGAAATGTTGGCGATTCAAGAGCTGTTCTGGCAACAAGAGACAAAGACAACTCTTTGATTGCTGTACAATTGACAGTAGACTTAAAGCCTGATCTTCCTAGTATACATCTCTCTCTGTCTCTTATCACACACAGCAGATGTTATGTAGAATTTAGTACTGAGCTATATACTGTTCTGTAATTAGGGGAAGCTGCTAGGATTCACCAATGCAAAGGGAGGGTATTTGCATTGCAAGATGAGCCAGAGGTTGCTCGTGTTTGGTTGCCTAACAATGATTCTCCTGGTTTAGCAATGGCTAGAGCCTTTGGGGACTTCTGTCTAAAGGATTTTGGTTTAATTTCTGTCCCAGATGTTTACTATCGCCAACTTACAGAAAAAGATGAATTTATATTACTTGCTACTGATGGGGTAACTCACTGTTCTTTTCTATATATTTTCAGGTTTCTTGCCACTTAAAAACAGATAATAAGCTGTACATCATGCAGGTTTGGGATGTCCTTTCAAATAAGGAAGCAATCGAAATTGTAGCTTCTGCCCCTAGTCACACAACAGCAGCCAGGGCTCTAGTAGACTGTGCCGTTAGAGCTTGGAGGCTTAAGTACCCTACGTCCAAGAATGATGATTGTGCTGTTGTATGCCTCTTTTTAGAACAATTTTCTGTACCAGATGAGGTTGTGACGGAGACTGAAGTGACAGAGAATAAGGGAGAGGGAATGGAGAGGATGGAAACTGCAGAAAGTAACACCGAGGATGCAGAGATTGTTGATTCTCAAGTCATTTCTGGCGAGCATTCGGGTAGTGATTTAGAACTCGGTGATTCTCGTGCTACTGCTCCTGAGCATTCCAGTACCGTACGGAGCTCTGATGAAATTGTTCCTGTATCGGAGTCAACAGAGCAAATGCTTCCTACGAAGTTGGGGGCTCAGTCAAAAAGAAGTCTAGCAGACTGCATTTCAACAGATGAAGATTGGTCAGCACTGGAAGGCGTTACCCGGGTTAATAGTTTGTTAAGTCTTCCGAGATTGTTATCTGGTGACAAAAGATCTCCCAGTTGGAGAAAGAAATGGCTATGAAACATACAAAAGGTTTTCATTCCATTTCACTCAGGAAAATATCTGAAATGATACCTGTGTACCCTCCAAATTTTGTTTCTGCAATAAACACAATGTTCAAGTTCACTGCCAGACACAAGAGAATCTGGGGGTTTTGGTTTGGATACAGATTCACAGGTGTCACACCATTCCTAGATATACCAGTAAGCCACTGTGTTTTGAGAAGCTTCTCTTTGTTGAAAATAGTGGCTGTGCAGATTTCGTTGGTGAATTCTTTTATTGTTCTTTGAAATATGGATGAACAGCTATATTGTAGTCTAGTGAAACCTAGCTGCCCTTTTGTGTTTTTCTATTTTTTAGTGTAATTCTTTAGTTTATAGACTTTCGGCTCTAAATACAGTATAATTTTGATTTATTTGGCAGGGTAAGATCGTTGATGCCACTCTTGATACTGCGCTATCCACTCTGGTGTAATTCTTTTCTTCTCTCTAGTATGCAGCACACATGTTTGAAACATAAAAATCATCACAAAACTAGTTTGTAAACAAAGTGAAGAAAGTTGAGCTCTTTCGTATAAATGGTATAATACGATAACAAATTTGATTTTTTACCTATTAATTATAGCAAAGCAAGCTGATATAACTAGACCAGTAAATGAATCGGATCTATTTCCGATTCGTGGTTTTTAAACGGGTTTGGATCGAAAATTTGACATGTTGATCTGTTAAGGACTCGGATTCGTTAACTCATTTACTAAATGGATTGGATCTGGATCTTGGTTGATCCGATCCGTTAAGGGCCCAGATCCGTTTAAAAATAATTCAATAATATTTTTATAAGTATTTAATAATATGATAATAATCTAGATATTTTAAACATTCATATCTAAATTGCCTCTAAAGTATGATTTAAGGGGTATTTGATGTTACACCCAATTTATTAGACCCATTTTAAATTACACCTGCATTTAATATTGTTTTAAAATACACCTAAATTTACTAATTAAGTTTGTTTAAACAAAATAAACATATTATTTAGGATAAAAAATAAAACCTATTTTTTAGAATTACAGAAGTTATCATTATCTCTAGACGTTAATAAAATAGTATCACATGAAGATATGAATCATAAACCTTAACCATAAACCCTAAACTCTAACCCATAACCCCTAAACCCTTAACCCTAAAACCGTAAACCCTAACTCCTAAACCCTATACTTTAACCCCTAACCTAAAACCCTATACCCAAAACCCAAAACGCAATTCCTCTATTTGTAACCTAACTTAAAGGTTATAAACAAAATGCATGGTTAATACCTACACCATAAGCACAAATTAAAATGTAAAAAACATAATTAAAATTAGAATGGCAAAATTGTCAAGAGAAAAATGGTGAAAAATTTTTGCTTTCAAAATAAAACCTATAAGGCATGCACTACCAGAATAAACATTATAGCCGACGAAATTTTATTTCGTCGGCTAACATCCACTTTAGTCGACGAAATAAAAAATCGTCGGCTAAAGTGTATTTTTAGCCGACTAAAAAACATTTCGTCGGCTAAAATAATTTTTTCGTCGGCTATAGTCTGTAAACTATAGCCGACAAAATTTTTAAAGTTTAGCCGACGAAATATATAATTTCGTCTGCCAAAAGTCCTTATATTTCCAGATCTAGACAGCAGATCATGTGAAAAAAAATGGGAGAAAAAGTTTGGGTGTTGGCAAAATTGTTGGGTGTCGTCGAAATATGTCTAAAATTAGTTTGTGGCGCTATATATAGGTACGAATATGTGTATATATCTTGTTTTTGGGTTGATTTTTTATTTGAGTTATATATATATATATATATATTGATTTTGAGTTTTAATTTGAGTTGAATTATTGGATTTTGAGTGTGTGATTGAGTTGATCGATTTTAATTTGATAATATATATGAAGTTGTTGTTATATATATATATATATATTAATAAGTAGTATATATATATTCATTTAATTATAATATTGTGTTCATGCATATATATAGTATGAATTAAGTAATATTTTGATTATGATTGATGTTAATTGATATATATATATATATAATATTGTTATATAATTAGTAATTAGTATATATATGCATGTATATATATGTGTGTGTTAATTATTAATTTGTTATTAATTAATTGTACGTTAACTGTAGATAGAATACTAAATGATTTAAAATTTTAATTAATTAATTAGAGTTTATATATATATTATGTTATCTTTTCAGGATATGGATAAAAGTTGGATTTCGCTTCCAAAATGGGACAAAAAATATGGTAAATGAGTTATTAGTTTTATTGAATATGTGATGGATAATGCTAAAGGGAATACAATTTTCTATTGCCCGTGCACTAAATGTCAGTGTCGCAGCGATATGCATCGATTTGCAATTGATAAGGTTTGGCAGCACTTAAGTAATGGGTTTTGGAAGAAATACACATGTTGGATATATCACTGTGAAACATCATCAAGGGGTCCGCATGATCATGGGTAATTTTCTGAGACGGGCAGTACATCCAACGATCCAACAACGACCTTCATCAACGATATGTTTCCTTATGAGAGCGGTGTATGCTCTGAAGGACCGTATATGCCTGAGCCGGTGCAGCCCTTCCCTAGAGTTGTCAACACTACTGGTATTGACAGGTACAACAAACTACTTGCTTTCCAACAGGCCCATGTGTATCCCGGTTGTCAGAAGATGGTTCTTGAAAGTGTGATGGACGTTATAAAGATTAAAGTTGAGACAAAATCGACTGTGAAGGCTGTTGATGACTACCTACAGTACACTGCTTCGATGCTGCCCCACGGTCATCGTCTTCTTACCACTCATCATAAGGTCCAATATATCCTGAAAGATCTTGGGCTTTCCTACATCAAGATCCATGCATCCAGATATGATTGTGTTCTCTTCTGGGGTAAAGATCCAGAAGGGAATGACCTTGGTGACCTTGACGCATGTCCAGTATGTCAGAGTGACAGGTATAAACTGACTCTTTTAGGCAATAGGAAACCGAAGAAGACTCATCGGATGATTTCGATTACGAGCCTTCTTAGTTTGAATTTGTAATACAAATTGATGTGTGCTTTATATGCTACACGCTGTTGAATTCAAAATTTAGTTTAATTTTAGTGATATATGAACATGAAATTAGTATGGTTACATTAAACAATCTGTTTTTTTATGTATTTTTCATTTTTAGCCGATGAAATAGGCTATATTTCGTCGGCCAAGATAGTTTTAGCAGACGAATTATATCATTTTTTGTCGGCTAAAACTATCTTAGCCGACGAATACCCTAATATTTCGTCGAAGCTAGAGCCGAAGCAAAGGCAGCTGAGCGCCACTCATTCCTTCCGACAGCCGGGGGCCACACATTTCACTAAACAGCTGGGGGCCACACATTCTTCCAGGCAGCAGGACGCCCCTCGCTCCTCGAGGCAGCTGTGGTCTCCGACACAAGTGTACCTGTTCAGCGGCGTACTTGTTCGTGCCTTTTGTTACGGATTTAATTTCTGCGAGCGTATCATCATCATCGACGACAGAGTCAGAATCCGTCGCGTCTGCCCCAACGCCCTCAGGTAATGAAATATAAATAATCAGTTTTCTTATAATGTCATAATAAGAATAATCTATTAATAATCAATTTGTGATAGGCACCGTCGGAGCCAAGCCGACAATGAAGAAGAGAGGCCCTGTCACAGGGAAGGCTTTCGAGAAGACCGTGAGTACCTCGGGAAGGATAGTCATTGATACTGACGGGGATAGGAACGTAGTATCGGGCGGGAAGACGAGGATGTACTCCGGCCGCGTGGGAGCGCTCATTAGGGATAGAGTCCCTATGTTGTGGTCAGACTGGGGCGAGCTCCCACAAGAGGTTAAGGACATGGTCCACAACGCAATGTCGGTAAGTATAAAAAATTCACAATTAATATTATGTATTACATTGTGGATTTATGAAAAACTAAACTAATAAACGTTTTAATGCAGATGTGGTTTGACGTTCCCCAGCACCTGAGGAACACCTGGGCGGACGTTGTGCATGGGGGAAGATACGTTGGAAAGTTAATGAAAAACAAAATTATATGTGTAATTAATAACATTTATAATTTTTTTATGGTATCTGTAGGTACAAGGAGTGGAAAAACGAGTTACGGACCCACTGGACTACGCATGGGAACGAACGTTCTAGTACCCCTCTTGAGTTCCGGTTCAGGGAGTACGAGTGACGTTGGCTTCTGATATCAGAATTCAACAACTCTCATAAACATGTAATTAAAAATAATAGTTTCTTATATTGTTATTAATTAGTACGTTTTAAAATATTTTACTAATTTTTTTTCCTTTGTAGGTCGTTTCCCGGGCGAACGCTCAAAACCGGCAAAGCAACACAAGGAACCATCGTGCCGGTTCTAGACCGTTCGCATCGTTGATGGATGAGGCGGCCAAGAAACATCCAGAAGTCAACCGGTACGTCTATACGTACGAGAAGACATATTCTGATGCCCAGGAGGATATTGTAAGTCGTTTTACGTTTTTAAATTTTTTAAATTATATTTATATATATATATATATTTCAAAATGTTAATTAATTATTTTTTCCTATCCAATTAGGCAAGGGTGAGGCAGGCTAGTGACGAGATGATGACTGCTATAGTGAGGGAGACATGACCAGACACGTAAGAGGAAGACATGGCTGAAGCCATGTCTCGGATCAACACTTCGGATCTCAGGGTTGGAGTGAAGATCATGGACATTGCCGGGATCTAGAAAAGAAGGGTGAGAGGGTACTGAAGACCACTCCCGGTTTTCAAAAAAAGGCAGCCTCGACCAGCAGCAGAACGACTCAGCTAGAGACTGAAGTTCAAATGCTACGGGAACACTAAGCTGCTTTACAAGAATATAATGCGGCAGTATATGCCACCAACCAGGCACAACAACAGCAGATGTTCAAGTACTTGCAAGATTTTTCAGCTTCCCAGCTTCAGGGACTTCCGCCTCAGCCCATGCCTACGCTTATTCCCCTACCTCAGCCGTCGCAACCTCCTCCTGGTGCGGATATAGATTTAGATGATATAGGTTTTATTTAGTTTTATGGGTTTATGAATAATTTATAAATTAATAATTTAATGCAAAACGTTTAGACTACTTTTGATGGTGTACGTTGTTGGTTATATGAAATTGTTTGTGTAATTTGCAGCTTGCTTGGATAGTAATTTAGAAATTTTGTGGTTTTTTAGTATAAAAAGTACTATAGCCGACGAAATTTACCATAATTCGTCGGCTATAGTATTTTATTTTATTTTTTCAAAGTTTAGCCGACGACATATGACTTAATTCGTCGGCTATAGTAGTATTTTAGCCGACGAAATGTACTATATTATTTTAATTTTAATTTTTTTAAAAATATTTAACCGACGATTTATAGTACATTTCGTGGGCTATAGTTTTTTAAATTGACCGACGAAATATTTATAATTCGTCGGCCAAAGTGTTAGGTTGAGGCCGACAACAATTCATTTCGTCGGCTAAGTATTAAACTATAGCCGACGACCAGTTTTATTTCGTCGGCTAAAGTAATAGCCGACGAGTCTTTATTGACGGCATCTTAGCCGATGACTTTGGCTAACAGGCAGACGAGACTTTGGCTAATAGGCCGACGAAATTTTTCATCCGCCAAACTACTGATTCCGGTGGTGATGTTAAATAATTTGAATTGGGTGTAAATTAAAATAAAATATGTGAATGAGTTTATCTTAAAAGAGACTCAACTTTTTTGGGTTTTTATCTAATTTCCTCATGATTTAATGAAGTTGAATGCTGTTAATGCCTATGTTCTTTATGCTAAAAACATTGGAGGTCAAATATTTTAATTATATTAGTTACCGTTATGTAGTATTTTAGGCAAGTAATTCAACTTTTGTTGTAAACCTTTATTTTTTATAAAATTTCATCAATGTTTTATGATAAAACTATGAAATTATTATTAAAATTTGAATTATTTATTGTTATAAACGGATCGATTAACGGGTCGGGCATCCGTTAACCCGCTGGATCCGAATTTGGATCGAGCTATTAATGATCCTGCAGGTAACGGGTTAGATCCGGATCAGAAGTTTCTATTACTGGTCCGGATCTAGGTTGATCATTTTCAGATCCGATCCATTTACATGTCTAAATATAACCAGCTGTTTTGGTCAATTTGCTATAACTACCTTGCTAGCACAATCTAATGAAGGGTTCAGTGCTTCAGACGTACTGGTTTACCAAGCTGGCATCTCTCTCTAGCTCTCTCATGCATTATATTCTAGGTGAGGCTGTAACAGTTACTGCTACTAAATGTAGACCTCTGAGAAGAAAGCTACACCTAAGTTTGGCAATGCATTGAGTCCATGTATCTACCCTGAATTGCTTGTTCAAGACTCAAAGACATATTCCAACAAAGCACTCAAACACCCAATTAGGGGTTTATCTTAATCAGCTGAAGAAGGTAGTTCAGTCATTTGATAAGAGCTGGGGAATCTTCATACCACAGACAAAACCCTGAATGATTGAAAAGAAAAATGCACACAAAATCAGAGAACTCTTCCTAAAAAGAGAACAGAACGACAATAAAGAAAGAAAAGAGAGAAGCCTCTATAGTTGATAACCCCATATGGTTTTGTTTCTGTTATACCTTTGCTTTTCTTTGTGTGTTTTTCTTTCTTCTTTTCATTTTGGATGATCCTTGATGCTTTTCCAATGACCTTTGTTCTATCCTTTGTTTATTACTGTTTGGTGCTGTGTCTGAAAGTGCTATGAAAGAAGATTCCTCTGCAGGTTCAAGCATGATTTATACTATTTTCATTATCAATTCTGAAAGGCATACATGCACCTTTAACAAGGCATTGGCATGGAATTGTATTAGAAACCTGAATGTCAATTCCTTTCAGTGCCAATGTATAAAAGACAATGGAAGAAGAAACAATGTGAAGATAAGGCTTCCATCTATCATCTATGTTAGTTTGCTTTATAGTTTGCAAATCTGGGAATGAAGTTGGGAGAGAAAAAAAGAGAGGAGAGGGGTGCAATTATGAAGTATCACTGTCTTGTGGGAGCAGACAAAGGATCAAATTGATCTTTCACACTGGATTTCCACATAGAGCAAGAGGGTGGTACAGGCGTACCAAGGTAGTGTTTCTATCTTTGGCCTGCATATTAAATACAATTGTTGGGTAGTGATTTGTTTCTAACTTAGATGCCTTTTCACCTCAGCTGGCATTTCATGCTACATTGCAAATGAAGGGGTTGGGACCCTGCAAAATGAATAATTAGGTGAATCAATTGATTGGATAGATTAGAAATTTACTGTTACTTAATAGTTTGACATGCTGATGATTAATCATGAATCATATTGTTATTTACTCAGTGGTTTGGTTTGTAGTTCGACAACATAACATATGCATTTTGTTCATCGACATATATAACTTTAGAACAATTGCCGCTCTACGCACGTAGTTTGTTTCCGTTGGTGAGTGGATTTGCTATATGAATGAAAACAGAGTATCTAATAAACAGTAGTGTTTACTCAGCTACTGATTATGATATTTATGATCAATCACCGTTTAATTTAAATTTAAAGGTAACAAGTATTATTTTAAAATTAAGTTATTTTATTTTTTATTTTTGTATTTAAATTTAACAATAATTGATCATTAATTTCTTGATTTGACAAGATGAAAACTGCTTTCTAATGAATGTCTCAACAGATTTGAGCACTATTGAAGGGGGAGATTCAGGTGTGGTGTAGCTTATAACGAGACTGAATCACCATCTTATGCTAGCTAGGTATTGCTTAGTATATGCTAAGCCAAAGAAACAAAAGTAGCAAAGCAGCTGGACCTTTACCACACGTGGTAAAGGGAACGTACGTGTAGGGACAATTGCACAGGTTATTGGGACAGAAAGAGTTGAAAGGATTGGTTGTGTAAAATCATTGATCATTTCTGAATCTGTGCTCTGGTACCTTTGATACTGCTGCTGACAGCAAATATAGGTGCATAAATGGGCTTCCAGCAAGTGAGTTTGAGCATTGAATTGATTGCATCACTCACACCCATAGCAAAAAAATATTCAGCAGAGCTTTCTAATAATGTGTGGGGATTTTCTCCTTTTGGCTTCTACAAACCATAGTGTTTGTAATGATGCTCTCATTGAAGAGCTTAGTATGAAATGTTGGACATGTCACACTAGCTCATCTCAATTTTTTGGAAATGAGCAGACAATGAACCTCTAGACAATCAACAAACGCAATGGAGATCCAAATTAGGTTTCATATTCATGACCCTCTCACTAAACAGTTAACAATCTAAAACTATCAAGTTAAATACTCCATAAACCTTATAGTTGAACGTTAAGGAATAGATCAACGATCACGGATTTGTATTTGCTTACATGGCAAGACACTAAAGATTGAGATTTCAAAATATGAGGTATTTAACCAACATTGAATATGCAATTTACAAACTAACAAAGAAATGAAGAATGAAGATCGGAGGTTCCAAAAATGATCATGTATAACATGTTTAATGTTTGTTTGACGATCACTATCAGAAGTCCCAAACTGAGTCTGTCAGGACCCTGAAACTGTTGTAGTTAGCATTTGTAACAATGCTCTTGTAGACTACTAACACTTCTCTTAATCGAAGTGCTCTATTTTCTCGAAATGCATTAGGAAACACAAGCACTCGTGCTTCTATAAAAAAAATAATACTAACAACTAACTTGACAATTCATATGGATTTTGAAGCATTATTACTACTCACAGAGAGCAGATCAGCACACAGAAATGATCTAGGAACACAAAGATGCTATATTTTTTTTCAATTTCTCGTTTATTCTCATATGATCATGGATATATAACCAGTATAAAGGACGAGTACTATTCATGGTGAAAAATAATAGTGAAAAGGCAGGAGCTCGCTAGAGCCACACCCACATGTCTGTACATTGCATGATGATGCGGATGATCCAGCGAATCCAACAAACAGAGACAACCAAGGAAAACCAGGTGTCAGCAGCAAGCAATATATCATTCATATTCATGATCAGAGCCAAAGATCTGGGTTAACCTTACCTTGCTTTCTTTACTTGCCTTCCAAAATTTTGCAGAATTGGCGCTGCGCTGTAAGCAGAGGCAGCATGTGTAAAAGTTGCCCTGATATATTATTCCACCAAGAACTCATAAAAGCTTTGCGTGTAAATGTGACCTAAGGAGGAAAAAAGTGAATGAGAAAACTGCTCCTACCTGATCTCTAGCTAGCTACATACCTTTGCCCTAATATATCCCACCTCCCTCCCCCTACCTCTTCATCAATCATCACTGCTCTCATAACTCCCCTCGCTTCTTCGCTTCCTTTTTCTTCATTTCCGTTTTTATTTTATTATGTATTCATCAGTTGGTTTGCAGATATTGACGTATATATTTATGCGCTCGACGATTTCTATTCTATTTATTATTTGCCGAATTATCTGAAAGGTCTCGTCCATATCCATCATGTACTTGTCTACATTTTAATCCACAGTTGTATTTCTGATTTTCTTCAATTAAATCGTACAACTGGCTATTAGTCTACTACGTACTAATCAATGATTGAACCTTGAAATGATGAAGTAATCGAGTAAGCTTTGTGATCGATCAGCTCTGGTAATGAGGAGAAATGGAGAAAGGGATCAGGATAGGGTCAATTCAAGGATTCAGTTATTTCATTGATCAGGGTATTAACTCCTAATTTCCTTAGGATTGTAGACGATGAAAATTTGCGCATGGTATTGTAAATAGAGTTATCTTCGGACACCATTAGTATGGCCGCATGACTAATATCAATGAAATTATTTCGGTTCTTCAAAAAAGAAAAACTATGAAAAAAGATGAATACGTAAACAGATACCGCGGCTAAAAAAACTCTCCCGCTCTCCTAGGGTTAGGGTTTTTTCTAGCAACTATGCGGCGCCAACTCCACAACTCCATGGCGACAATCTCTATGATGATGAAGATCTCTGCAGCCTCGACTGCATCAGTGACAACAAGCCTCATCTTGAAGCTTTCCTTGCTCAGTGAAGAACTGGTGGATCTAGCCATCTATGGGGTTCCAAAAGCAATTTTGTTGCCCCAAGATTTTACCTTGTTGGCAGGCTAAACACATCTAAGACATCACCTTCGAGGCATTCAGGAGTGTCATCCGCTCCATGTGGAAGCTCACAACTCCGGTGGAAGTTCAAGCAACAAGGGGTGATCGTTTTTTGTTCACCTTCACTCACTAGAAGGACGTGCCTAGGGTTAAGAGAGGAGGTCTCTGGGCCTATCAGATGCTTCTCCTCAACGACTATGATAGTTTCTCGGACATCATGGTTGTTATTCTCGACTTTGTGTGGATCTGGGTGGAAATCTAAGGCTTACCTCCTACTCTGAACATGGTGGTCATAACCAGATCGGTCGCTAAGACAATTGGTCTTGTCCTGCAAGTTGATAATAGGGGATTCGAAAGGGAGTGGCTAGGGTTCGTGTCTCCTTACCCTTGAATCAACCAGTTCGATTGGAGCGTCAGATTCGGGTCTCTTCGTCAGATATGATCCTGGTATCCTACATGTATGAACGACTTTTGGGTCGTTGCAGGTCATGTTCAATGATTAACCATGGAGGGGAAACATGTCCTCTTGAAACCAAGGTGACTCCGACACTAGTCAACAATCCGACCTCGACAGCTTCTGCTACACCTATGGTTTTCAGAGCCAATTCCTCACAAACTCTGTATGTTCCGGGGTCGCCCTCCTTGGCAACTCTGTTTCCTAAAGTGAAGAAATTGGTTACTATCCGAGAAGTCCCCGAATTTCCTTCTCCAACGAAGGTGACCGGCATCCACCGTGAGAGAGAGACAAAGATAGGAGTAAGTATCTAGTGGAGGCAAAAGAACGAGGCATGCCTTAGAATTCATGTCGGAAGAGATGGGGCTTATCTTAGTTGTGGATGGTAGATTGGGGATTAAGAGGACATGCAAATCTCCAAAGAAGTCACAGAAGAAGAGAGGACCGAGACGTCTAAGAGGAAGCAAGAACAAGAAACCAGAGCAGGAGGGGTTGATTTTGGACTCCATGCATGGAACCAGGGGTGGTGGTGCAGTCCTGCGATTATACAGGCCTCGAGACAGAGGAGGAATGATCTCCTAGTTGGACTAGGAAAGATCCTTACAAAAGTCCTCGCCTTCTTTTAAAGATGAAAAGTACACTATTAGGGTCTTAGACCACAAATCAGAGAAGAGAATGGCATTATGGTTATAGTAGATTTATTGCTTTTTAGTTTGTTAGATCCACCTTTTTGAATGTAATTATTGATGTTATTTTTCCAATTTATATTTTAGTTTATTTTGTAAACGTACACTGTTAGCTTGATGATATTCACGATTAGCCTTTTTGGTTGTTATGATCTATGATCATCCGGATTTTTCTATTTACCTCAACAAAAAACGACGATGAAAAAAGATTCTTAAGTCACTCTCCCATTGGTATAAAGGAGTACATATTTCTTGGCCACAACTATCGGGAGCATATATTAATTGGAAAAGGGTGAAAACCAACACACACGTTATATTACTTCTTTTTTGCATATTTCCTATAGAACTTACTCGTACAGTCTCTGACAAATGTGGGGTAGGGGCATGGAGCTCAAGTTGCTCTAACCACCTCACAAGTTTTGTACTTAGAATTTAAAGCAGTATATTTAGGTAGTATCTTTGTAGAGATGAGTTTTTTTCTATCTGCAAGCCATTAGCACTTTGGGAAATATGTATATCTAGATCATAATGAAGCACTTGATTGAAACCAGTAGTAAAGTAAAGAGAGGAATCGAATATTATTTCTTTTGCTACAAACCAGAACCGAAACTAGACCAGAGGCAGTGAGAGGAATAGGGTTGTGTCCATTTGATTGCCTCCATTACAGCTCTGGAAATTTTAGCTGTATAGATAGAAAAGAGGAATATATGTTCACCCTCAACTCGTATCTCAAGCCATGCTCCTATTGACAGTTCTATCTAGTAGTCCTGCCAGGAAATGTATATACATGAATATGTGAATAATATTTATGCGATCCTCTTCTAGCAAGAAAGATTCTTCTCTGCATATTGATGAGGAAAATGGTTTCTAAACTTTAGAAGAGCTTAAGTTTCCATTTCTCTCTCAAGTGGAGGCAACTTGTATTGCATCAGCTCCAGCTCCCCAAATTCCAAGTTCCAGAACTCATTCAGCTATATATAGTACTCCTACGCATTTGGAGAACTCTATAAATCATTCATCCATGTGAGAATTTGATAGATTCAAAGCGGATGATGATTAAGTAGATAAGCTAGTTGCTGGTGTTTGAGATTAACAAGCTTTACATCCATGCAGTTAAAAATTGATTTTAATTAAGTAAAAAACAGTGTAATATAAAATTAACAATAGTGTCCTGACTCCTGAGGTCTAATAGTTGTAATAAAATATCCTTTAATTAGGTCATGATATGTACTTTACTTTCTGGGTTAACGATTCTGGGTTAACGATTGATTCTCCTGGACCAAATGCAATTATGTGAGAAAGTGATGAATATTACATTACATTTATATTATCTTAGTTCCAAGCTAGCTTGCTATTCTCTTAAACAGAGTATTACAAATATTTATTTGAATTCTCATATGGTGGATGATGATGCACCACCACCATTGTTCTAATATAATCTTCAGTGTTAATGTTTTATAGATACAAGTCAGAGGCTAAAGCTGCGCGCAATATGGGATATTATTCCATATAAATGAATATAAAAATAGATCTAGCACAATAATGTCACTGGATAATTTAGCAAATTTAATTAATTTGTTAGTAATTTAACTACATTGGTTTTAATTTCACTGATAATATGCAAAGTACTGGCATGGATTCAATTAGAAACCCTAAAAGAAGAAAGATGTGTTGCACAGTAACAGGAACTATTCCTCCTACACTGACTACTCCTGCAAGCATTTCAGTTCTTTGCCTGTTTCTGGTAGCTCCCTCATTGAAAGCTGCTCCATCTATATATCATCATGGATTATTTATACGCTAAAGCAACACACAAAATAATTAATAAAATCCCATAGATCTATCCCATAGCTATCCTTGTTTCTAAAATGATGGAGGGGTTCTCTCTTCTCTCTCTTAGAAACCCTCCTTCTTCTTCTTCTTCTTCTTCTTCTTCTTCAGGCCACCAGTTTCTTTTCTACAGAGCTTGGATTTGATTTCCATCCCTTATTATTACACTAACTTCTCCTTGAGAGATCAGTTTCCCCAAATATACCTGGTATCTATCACAATTACTAATGCTATATATGTCTGCTCTGTGCACGCGTACATGTTATTGAAACCTAGCAAGCTACCTCAACAAGATCTTAATCTCTCCCAGATAAATGCTCATGGGTTCATTCAATTCTTCCCATCATCAAAGAATAGTACCTCAACAACAACAACAAGAGGACCAAGATCATCCACAGATTCACTCAGATCTACAACTGTATAACCAGCACCAGCACCAGACTCCTGAGCCGCCATTGTTAATGTCACCTGGTTTAACCTCCCGCCAACTCCTCATCCGCTGCGCCGAGCTCATTTCTCAGCTCGACTTCTGTTCCGCTCACGGCCTCATTTCCATTCTAAGCTCCTCGAACTCCTCCCCTCACGGCGACTCCACCGAGAGACTAGTCCACCAGTTCGTTCGCGCCCTCTCTCTCCTCCTTCCTAATCCAGTAGCCACGGCCGCACTAGCAATATCTAGTAGGACCGCCGCCACTGCATCATTACCCGCATACGCACCAGAGGTGGATACGTCAGCAGAAGAAGAGGCGCTTCAATCGTGCTACCTAACCCTAAACCAGGTAACCCCATTCATCAGGTTCAGCCACCTGACGGCAAATCAAGCTATCCTTGAAGCCATTGACTCGAGTCACCACGCCATCCACATCCTCGACTTTGACATCAAACACGGCGTGCAATGGCCACCGTTGATGCAGGCCCTCGCCGAAAGATCCTACGGCTCAAGCTCATCTCTCCACCACCCTCCTCCTATGCTCCGCATCACGGCCACCGGTCGTGATCTCACTCTCCTCGGCAGAACCGGCGAGCGTCTCCTCCGGTTTGCTCAGTCCCTCGGACTCACCTTCCATTTCCGCCCCATCGTTCTCCTAAACGACGTCGCAATGATCGACTACCTCAACCCTGCGTCGCTTGGTCTCTTCCCTAACGAAGCCCTCGCCGTCAACTGCGTTCTCTACCTCCACAGACTCCTCACCGACGACGCACGTAAACTCCACCTCTTCCTGGACAAAATCAGAGCCTTGAACCCGAAGATAGTCACAGTCGCCGAGCGAGAAGCCAATCACAACAGCCCTATGTTTCTCAACAGGTTCGTCGAGGCGGTGGACCACTACGGCGCCGTTTTTGGGTCCTTGGAAGCGACGCTCCCGCCGAACAGCAGGGAGAGGCTGGAGGTGGAGCAGGTGTGGTTCGGAAGAGAGATTGCTGATGTGGTGGCGGCGGATGATGATCAAAGAAGAAAACAGTTGAGGCATGAGATGTATGAGAATTGGGAGATGGTGATGAGGAGGTCCGGGTTCTCGAATGTTCCGTTGAGTCCTTTCGCTCTTTCGCAAGCCAAGCTTCTTCTCCGGCTTCACTACCCTTCCGAAGGTTACCAGCTTCATAGCCTCAAGGATTCGTTCTTCTTAGGTTGGATGAATCGTCCCCTTTTCTCAGTTTCTTCTTGGAACTAATTTATTTGCAGTACTAGTAGTACTATATAGAGCTAGAAATATATATACATATGATATGCCCTTATAGCTAGAACCCAAATTCGAATCCTAACGAAGCGACTCATATATGCATGGAAGAGTATGCAGTACCAAACATTGATGTGAGGAATCTGGACGACGACGTTTGCATGTGAAGAAGAAAATAACAGCTTCCTCATAGCCATGCTTTTGTTTCTTTGAGCTATCGTAGTTAAGCTAGATAGCTAGCTAACGTATGAGATTGATCATGATCAGTGTTGTGAGGTTTATAACTATTTGGGTTTTTGATTTGATTCATTTGTTTTTGTAGTTTTTATGATCATCTTTAGTGACAGATGATCTCCTTTAATTATTTATTTCTGTAGCCAATTAATCTTCGAGCTTTTGGAAAGCAACAGTTAGCTGCGAAGTGGAGCTAGCATATCTAATCTATTTGATTAATATATTAACTAAATTTTATCTTAATTTTGTACTTTATATTGAGCCCCATTTTCTTCTAGAGGATTGTTTGTCTCCTAGTATATGAATCCTAGTATATGAATTAATGTATCTATATGCTAGTTTTTTTAATAAGTATATATATGCTAGTTTAGAAAGATTAAAGTTCCTCTTTTATACTGCTAAGTATGCTTCACTTTTGGTTGAGATGACAAGTACTTTAGGTTTGTTAACTAATCGCTATCATGAAATACCATTAATTACCACCATCTCCATTTTGTCTTGATCTTGATTAAAAAACAAGGGGAAATGTCTAGAATGGAAATATGTGGGAGAGGTGTGTTTTTTTGCTAATGAAAATCACTACTCCTTGTTCCCCAAAATTCCTTTGTCTCCTCGTTTTCAAGATTAAAAGGAGGAATCCTACATGAGCGTTCTTGTTTCTAGCACTAAGTGGCTACCCGTATATACCTGTAGGCTGTCTTTTGATTCTAACTCAACGAGTTATTACCCTAATTTATGCCCTCTGTCCCCGCAACAAGACCATCAAAGTTCTCAAAATAGAGCATTTCGTGCTCACCTTGCCTCCTCTACCACCATACATCTCTAAACCCATCTGCCTAGCTCGGGATCCCTTTGTCTTCTCCTTGTATTGATCTATCTGGGTTTTAACCAAGGGCCACTACCAGTTTCTAGTTAGCTGCTAATCTCTTACTTACATGCAAATAGCCTTAACAGACCTCAACATTTGCCCTAGCTGAGATTCTCTCTGTTTCTTTATAGCTAAACATATGCTATTCTTTTATATTATGCACGGATAAACAGAAATGTTTGTACTCTTGTTATGTTGTCTGTGAATTAACTTGGATCTTTGATTATGATAAAGTCAATCCGAAACATTTAGCAGATACTAATCTTGTTTGAAAACAAAGAAATATTTGTATATAGACACATTGATCACGTAGTGATGTCCAGTATAGTAGTTGATCCCTTAATATGAAGAGTTGTTGCTCTACGTACGAATTCAAGCGCAGTAGTGTTTTGTTTTGTCTACGTTTTAAACTTGATTTCATAGTTAGGGTTTACGCCTGCCCCCTTCTCCCTAGCTAGGAGGGTTTTTTTCTCCAGAAAACCGCCTTGGGAGTCGGTGGCAGCCTCTCGCCCGCCATGGGCACTGCCCGGAGCTTATCTCCGCCTCCTTTGTCCTTTCCTTTTTTCTTCCTTCCCTCCCTTTGGTCTAGCGTTTTAAAAGGCGGGGAACAATGTTTGAATCTGACTAAGCATCAAAACGTATTGACTACATGCATGTCAAAGTAATAACAATTCATCGAGCTAATTCATCACGCACAATGTTTTTTGATACCCAATTTAGAAAAAGTTTCAAATATTTTCTACTACAAAGACATTTCCCAATTACCCAATTTCAACCGTGGCAGCTAGCTAGTACTTCTAACACTACTAGTACAGTCATATATTGTAATTTACTATACACAAAAGTTTACCATGCTCCAGCAGGTCTTCCAAATTACCCAGATTTTGATTCCCACATGTCCTACAGATTCTTACGAATCGCATGCTCCATCTGTAGCACGGTACGTAAGATTCTCTTAATTATCAAAGAAAGTGATATAATCATGGAGGTTCTATAAGCAAGGCCATGATTATTTAGGAGTAGTTTGCTTTTCTGGGCTGGTGACAGCGACTCAGCGAGTGATAGATGGTTATAAGGGCATGGCAAACGCAAAGCAGAAAGCTTAACTTGGCTTGCTGGGCTTGCGTGTTGGGATGACTAAATAAAACTGATCAGGGTTTTCAGAGGTCTAGCTTGCTAGTAGGGTTGATGTAATGCAACATGGCGTTGAAGGAAGACATATGCATCTATCTTTTCCCGTTCCATCCATCTGATTCAGACGTAACCTTTTGGCCAGCAGTGTGTCTTGTTTCTTTGGAGAAAAAAACCCAGTTAACCCTTTTCTGTTCCATTGATTATCATTGCTAGCTGATCTTGATTTAGATGCTCCTCGATCTCTCTTGATAGAGAGCGGCTGAGGTGCACCAAGTCATCCATCATTTTTTTAATAGGGTTACAAATTTTTAAAAGACACATAAAAGTGAAGTTAAGTTCGGATGGATAGTAACAAACTAAACTAAATAAAAATAAAAATAAAAAATAAAAAACTAAATTTATAATTAAAAAACATTAGTCTATGCACCTGACGCACTGTAGAAATATCGCTCTTAATAATCGATGATGGCAGAAAAAATTGGACCATCGATCGTTACACTGTAAAGAGTCCTTCAGTTAATCTACATTATCATGTTGAATATTTTCAATGTCGAACATAATACATCATACAATGTATATATTTTGTTTTTCTGGAATAATCTACGTACAAATAGCAATATTATAACTTTACTAGACATATTTATACACATACGATGATGAGTGTCATTTCAGTACGTTAAACGCGCGATTATGATGCTGCTTTTTTTTGTGAAAATGTATGATACTGTTTGAGTAGAATATTATATCGATACTTATTCACATATACGAATACGGCTGTTGTACAGACCTGCACCCCATACGTATAGAGGGAGGTAAAACTTCACGTGGGTTGCACGGGAGAGGGGGAAACCAACGGGAAAAACCGGCCGGCGTACTGTACTCTAGAATTTTCCGTACGAATACTTTCAAACATAGAAGTTAGCTAGTTTATTCTTTTTTATTATTAACAACAAAACGGAATTATAGTATATATATATATATATATATTACGCTTAGGGTTTAGCATCCCATACCAATGATTTAAATGTGTAAAATAAATAAGTATATGGTTAAGTGAGCATTTTCCTTAACCGGCCGGGTAAACTGTTATTACTGAGCGCTTTCTGGTTTGCATTTAGCAACCATGAGTAGTCCAATGCCAATGTAGAACTGCCTTGGAATAATGCAACATACCGATAAGAATAAGAGGATAAATCAATTTGTTAAACTTCGATCACAGGCTCGATCTTTCTTATATTCCATCATCTTATTCTTCAATTTCCAATGTGTGAATGACCTCATTCTTCTTCCAGCCTTCTTCCACATTCACTTACCCATAGAGAAAAAGTGAAAAATGTCTAGTCATCCACAACCTACTCTGCCACACTGAACATATCTTCTCCTGGGCATGGGCTACCTGCATCGAAAATTCTGGTATGACTTGATTGATATCATCCACAGACATTTTTTATGAATATAAATTTTTTATTTGATTTGGTTTCGTGTTGACGCCTATCCGATCGACTTCTCTTCTATGTTCATTTTTAAAATTTATAATCTTATTAAAGAAACAGGTGCATACCAGATGCTCTCTTAGCTGCATACTATTATTTACCAATTAAGTGAACTGTGATTAAATTTTCCTCTTCAATATAAATGAGCTGGATTTTGTTTTCTTCATTTATTATGTGAGATCATCCATCAGAACTGTACGCAGATATATTCTTCATATATATATATATATATATATATATATATATATATATCAGTACGTAGTAATTAGTAAGATCAAATTTAGCATAAATGTGGTAGCTATAGCTATATATATATGTAGAGTGTGACGCTGGAGCGGATCTAATAACCTAGCCAGCTAGTTTTCCAGCACGTACGTTGATGATTCTGACAGTTACAGTAAAACCTTCCCCTCTCATACGTCAATTAATCCTGTTCCTCCGATTCTTTACCCATCCCAAAGCTTAATTATGTATAAATATGTGTAATGCAGAAAAGATTCATGGATATAATACGGACACACGAAGCTAACCATATATATGATCTTCCTTGACACAAACTGATAAAGTAGTCTGAGGTTTAATTTTAAAATTAATTGGTAAGAGAGAGAATAGTCTAAATTCTTATAAACCCACAGACAGAGCTGGTCCTAAAAGATTGAAGGCCCGGTGTAAAAGAAATAATTGACCCTTATATAATATTACTTTTTATAAAAAAACTACTTTTTTCTTCAATTTTCAAAAAAACATAGGCACAATTAGACTACACAATTTCATATACCACTTTCATATTAAATTTCATTTACCATTTTCATATTAATATCGAAGGATTTTGTGTAATTTATAGAGAACAAAACAATATTTTCAGTTGTGGAGGACATCGATCATTATCCTTTTTGTTGCTGTAACATTTTTCTCCATAACTGATGCGATGAATACATAAATTTAGACTTATGTGTCATTTTATGAAGATTGTTTTTTTTTTCTAAAAAAAGATATTGAAGTTGGGAAACATTTAATTAAGGATATAAAAATGACAATATATTGAAATTAGGAAGACATCTCAATTAGAAAAATAAATTTATTAGAGAATATAATAAATGTCGTAAACAAAGGTTTTCCTATTCAAGAAAAGAATTTTTTTTTTTTCTAAAAAAATAATGAAAATAAAGATAATTAAGAAACAATAATTAAAAAATTAAATGAAGAAAAATGGACTCATAATTATTTTTTCAATATTTTTATCATATACAATATAATAATATATTAATTATAGATTTTGTGAAAAAAATACCACCCCTTGACCGTGGGCCCCCTGCAAGGGCACTGGCAGCCCTGCCCTATGGTCGGCCGTGCCCCCAGGCAAGGTTCCATTTTTCTAATGTGGAATTGATATCTCAACACGCCCCCGCTCGTGTGACGAATCTTTAAGCCTCACACGTGGACAACAACTTAAGTGGTCGTGGAGTTCGTGTGACCTTTGGGCTTCACACTTGTACGTGGGTAACCCGCTCTGATACCATGATAAAGTAGTTTGGGGTTCAACTCCAAAACCAATTGACAATTAAGAGAGTAGCCCAAACCCTTATAAACCTATAAACAAGATCTCATATTCCTAATGTAAGATTGATATCTCAACGTGAAGACATAATATTCCTCGTGGGAATCCTGGGATAGTAAAATGGAGTATAATTTATGATTGAAAGAGATGAGGATCAGCTGGAGAGAGAGAGTGCTCTATGCACTTTTACAGATTTATATAGGTTTATATATGGCCGCTTGAGTCACATTCCTGAAACCAGCTCTCAATTATTGGGTACTACTTAAGTGACGCTAGCACTGTAGAATTGTCTAATGATAAAAAGTTATAACATTGTTAAGTATAATGTTATAATAAATTACTGTATTGGTGTCATATTCTAAGTTAAATGACAATAATAACAATTACTGGAATGACTTATTTACAAATATTTCCAGCCACAACTACTGTGTTTACAGTATGTCTGTTTCTTTTTTTACACCGACGACAGACAAAGCCGCAATTAGAGGTGTCTACAGGTATAGAACGATTTGCATAAGAACAGCTTATTTTGAATAAGAACATAATAAAAGATATATCAACAACTTTGGTACATATTTTAGTCAAAAGCAACATAGTTGTAAACAATATGAGACGGTAAAATGGAGGATCATATATAAAGAAGATATTTCATATTTTTAAGTCTCTACCTGAAATTATGAATTACTCCTTAACAAATAACTTCAATAATCATCACAAAGCAATGGGGCAAAGAATGAAAGAATAAACATTCTTAAACCGGGTAATTATGCAATTAAGGATAGATGCCAATGAAAGTATCCAAATAAATTATTTCCAAACTATCCGTAACACAATTTTAAGCACATATCGATCCAAATAAATTGACCATACCAAGATTGGTTAGATTTGAAGACGAACCGACTTGCAGAACATTTGTAAGAACCGATGAAGGAAGCGCATCTCTAAACGTTCTTTTTCGAGGCATCACTGCCATGTTGAGAGCAAGACAACCAACACTGACATAAATTTTAACTTGTAAATCAAATTATATAAACCTCAATTGTGTGTATACATGTGATGCAATTTAAAATTCCATTGACACAACAATAATACATAGTGGATGTGTGGAAGTGACAACACTACCACGCTAACCCAGGATATGAAATCTTGCCTAATTCTCTTTTAACCGCTTATGATCCCTATTAAAGACGAAAACATGCTAATTAACCTCATTTTCTCCCCTAAAGAACAAAACTCATAAATATGAACCCTTCATGTGCATAAACGCGTAGCTAAGAAAAGGTAATGGAGTTAGAAGTTCTCTCTCAATTGTAAGAAAAGGTAATTACTCTTAATTTGTATCAGATATATATTAAAAGAAATAAAACATAAATTGACCATTTTACTTTATGAAATTTTTGATCAGTCTTTAATATTCTTCAATAATAATGAAATGAAATGAAAATTTATACTATTTTAAATACTTAATCCAATTAATACAAACCGTGTCAAGGGTTTCTTACCTTATTGATCCCCCAATGATATGAGGGTGCCATAATGTGGCAACATGGTGTCCTAGGCCTTGTGGCTCCCTGAATGTTAGGTTGAGGCCCTTGTGTTCGATATACACTCGCACTGAGAGAGAAAACGAGTTTGGCACTACTGGTCTATTGATCAGTGATACTCACTTCATCTCATGTTAGTCTGAATTGTGACTATCGTTAGGGGACGTCTCAACGTCAAAATCCAATTCATAGAAAAAGATCTCTATAATGACTACACTAGTGTACATGAGGACGTAGGATGATGAGTTTATCGAACCACATTTTGTTGATAAAGCGACAGTGTATTGACCTAAAATGGGAAGATGCGACCCAGACAAAGAGATAAGTCCTTGAGCAGGTGTTGCCGACACCATAAGCGTAAATCCTATCAAGTAAGCCTTTGTGAGTTAGCGTAGTGAGAACAAGAGTCTCAGACTCCCTTATGGCGCAAGGTTTCTCATAAACACGCACTGGGATCGACTACGATGAGAAGTACTCTCGTAATGGATGTTATTGCACTCCACTACCTTATCAGTTTGGTAGTTTCCCCAATAACTGGACATGCAGCCATATGAATATGATCATAGTGACGTCTCTATGAGATCAGAGATATGCATGATGATCTTAAATAGACTTCATAAGCCAAATCAAGTAGAGCTTGCGTTGGCCAAGTGTTTTGGACGCATAGTACATGACTCATTGATTTCAAATGGGATATGATAATAATGTCATTACGTATTGATTCCGGATGATCGCAGTATATGCTGGATATCTGATGTTGGAATGAAAAGTATCTTGGGAAAGATACAATCTCGTATTGAAGTCGATCGATTATGTATTGATGATGTATTTCCATCAATCGGTTTAGGTCCTCTGAAGAAAAGTGGAACCTTCATATGCTCCCATGATTAGTCAAGGTTTTTACTCTAAGAGAGAGTGATCCGTTTAATCAAAAGAAAGTCTTGACCTCTCCTCCATTCGTTATAAAGCTAAATAGATTTGCTCCCACGCAATGTCAATGATATGACAAAAGACATCACTTGAATACTCTAAGAGTATCTGATATATTCAATTCTTATGACATAAGAGAAAAGTTGTTGCCTATTCCATCACTAGCCATGCATGAATCAAGATGCATCGGAAGCGAAATTATGATCTAGGCACCAGTTGGTTTAGTGGTCGAGTTGTCAGACATATGACACGCTGCCTGTGCACGCTGCCTGTGCACGCTTTAAGGGCTACCTGTGCACTGTCTGTGCACACGTGCACTGCTGACAGGCACTATACGTGCACCCAGCTGCCGAGCGCTTTGCACCAGCTGCCGAACGCTGTGCACCAGCTGCCGAGCGTTGTGCACCCCAGCTGCCGAGCGTTGTGCACCCCAGCTGCCGAGCGTTGTGCACACAACTGCTAGGCACCGTGCACATAGCTGCTAGCACTGAGTAATGTCACATTTGAGACATGTTAAAAGAGCATACAGATGTCAGATTGTCAAAACAACTCGGTGGTCACTAGGGATCCAGAAACGCCCTATGAATGATTTTAAGATCAAAGGGAGATGCAAATTTGAAAGAAAGTCTAGCATATACATGTCATGATCAAATGTGAAGGGTGTGGTCGTTTGTGTCAACCATGTTGCACTCTTTTTCCCTTAGTCTAAGCTTTTGTCCCACTGGGTTTTTGCTTGACAAGGTTTTTAACGAGACAGCATTGCATGCACCGCTAAGACCATTGATCTCCATTTGTCGTTGATCATGGCACTTGTTTAAGTCTTGGCTCACATCTACTCTTGAGATACATGTTGGAATGCACCGTTCACCAGAAAAATCCGATTGAAGTACATATCAGGGAGCATCACATAGGCGAGTTCTTAATGGAGTAGTTGGTGCGTTGTACTCTTTTTCCTTCGACCAAGGTTTGGTTTTCCCACAGGGTTTTTGTTACTTGGCAAGGTTTTGATGAGGCAACATTGTAAGCACCATCCGGCATGACGACGCGCGGCACAAGGGAAAGTGTTGTAGAAAATACGACATGTGCGTGTGGCACTTGGTCTTATGCCGAGGTTAATAGATCCATATAGATCCTTATTGTATTAGGCCTACAATAGCCCACGGGTCTTATGAGTTGCCCTAGTTGTAGTATGATCCAAATGGGCTTAGCCCATGATGTAATATTATACTACATGTAGTACATTCCATATATGACTCATATAAACCTTTATATAAAGGAACTCTCACTTGATGAAATAAAAAACTTAAGTTCTCCCTCATTTCTCCTAGAACAAGTTTTTTATTTTTCATTTGGTTTGGTTTCGTTAATGCCGATCCGAACTCGGTTTCCCTTCCCTTTCCAAAAACTGTTAAAAGAACGGTGGATGTTCATACGCACCAGGTGCACCCCAGCCGCTCTCGTCTTACTTATGTATCAATTTTATAGATAAGCTTATATATTAACTAGTAGATTCCTATATATCGAGTATCACAAAGATTCTTATACACCTAAAGAGCAATAGTGGGACTGTGAAGGGCATGAAGGTCAATTTTCAGACATACTATCTGCTACGATCAGTAAATGATTCCTGTTATATATGAAATTTCTGCTAGCCAGGTACCACAAATGTGACAATTCTAAAGCTAAATTCTGCTAGCTCCATTATCCCCTTCATATGCAAGCTACAGCTAAGCTTTGTGTTAACCATGTACATAAGAAATGTTTGGTGTATTATTGTGGAAGCCATTTAAGATTATATTATTCATTTCGACTCTTCCAACTCATGCATAATGCAACAGAAAGCGGCAAGCGGACTTTTGCTAAAGAGCAGCAAATGATTAACTGTAAATGTGGATCCCTGTAACCATGTTCTTCATGCAAACAACTTCATTACAGGATGCGACGCTGCACGTCTGGGTTTACACTTCAGTGATGGACCTCTTAATCGCATTCATCAACCAAAAGATGCAAATTATAATGGAAACTCCTTCTGAAGAATATCAAGATTCCGAGAATCACAAGATTCTAACATGTCACTCCTAGAAGCACAACTGCAACATAGACAAATCACATGTAAAATGCATGTTTCGAATTTTCAGGAGATGACCAAAACTATTTCCTGTTCTTTTAAATGATATCATACCTTAAAGAAATTCTCAAGTACTGCCAACCGTTATCTGCCTTTGGATTCATAGTAAGTGCTCGGACATAGTAACGTATGGAATCCTCATACATACCCTATATGCAAAAACAAAATGGGAATTAAACGACAGGTGGAAGCAACATGAACATTGACAGTTAACTACAGAACTATGAATTTAAATTGTCATCACAGTTAAATTCCATTGAAATCCTAGGATGCCTATATCAAATGGATACAGCCACAGGTGTGAGGTTGGCCTTTGTTACTTGATACTTCAATAACCATAAAAATTTCAGTGCAATGGTCGTACTGAGGTAGGAAATAACAAGAATCTGTATTTGAAATTTATCATGAGCATGAACGCATCTAGGAATCAAACCTGGTTGGCGTAGCTGATACCCATATTAGCCCATGCACGAACATAGTTGGGCTTCAAATCTAGCGCCTGGACACCAAAAGATATACAAAGAAACAAAAGTTATTTCCAACTCGATGTTACGAAGTATTTCAAGTTGACATTGTAAGTTACGAAAAGAACTAGATATGCGGTGATATTAGATATAAGATTTCCTCTACTGTGGTTTTCTGTAAACATCAAAACACATGACAGACCCACTGGTAAACCAAGTTTAAAGTCCATCTCTAAAATTGTAAACTCCAAAAATTCTCAGTACCGAATTAATAATATATACACACACATATCATATTACCTAAATGCCATTTGTTGTTTTGTAAATTTTTAGATATATAGTAGCCCAAGTTTCTACCTCTGGCAGGATCAAATATGAGCACTTGTAGCTTTCTACTATGCTTACGATTTTGAGCCTCGGTTTGGGTTCAGGGATTTTTCAGGGTATCGAGAAAATAAAATAAAAAAAAATTATTTGCAAGTCCTCTCATGATAACTGACCTGTCTCATACTATAAATAAGCTACTCCAGTTAAGGACTCTTGGTAAATTCTGAAATATTAAGCCTTAAATTTGTGAAACTTGTGACAGAAACATAATAATGGCTGCAGCAAGATTGTACATTACAAACACAATATTGAAAATACAACGTCACACAGAAAAGAAATTGCACAAAGAAAAGAAATTGATGCCAATGACGATTAACCCTTCAAGTTTATAATGGTTGATCAGACAAATTACCTGTTGATAAGCCAATATTGCATCAGCACTCTGAACACTGTTCGCTTGTGTTGCTCCAAGCTTGTTCCAAAGAGAGTAATCCTGTGGCTTTAGTTTTAAAGCTGTCCTGAAGGACTCGATGGCTCTGTCATATTCTCTTGACAAATTATAAAGGACACCGAGAACTATATGCACATCAGCATCCTCAGGTGACATTTGAGCAGCTTCATTGAAAGTTCTAGCAACCTGTATGTTACCAATAAAGGTTTTATGTATACCACTATAAGTTTAAGGAAAACAGGAAACACATGCATCCAAAAGTTCATCTTCTCATGTGCCAAGTAGTCTCTTGTTCAGTGTACTGAAACCAAGCAGGGAAAAAAATACAGTTGGGGAATAAAATTTTAAAACTTGACTCAACTAACTAGAAATATTTCAACCTCCTCAAGATGTGCTAACCCTCAATACCTTCTATATGGTGGTCACCAGGAATAACTAATGACTTAGCAAGCAAAACCTCACTTTCTGGATAGCTGCGACAGACTATCCAGAATCTGGTTTGGAAAATGCTAATTTTTATAGTGGTAAGCGCCCTTTAGATCCCTACAGATTCTCTAACGAAAAACAGCAAAGACAAAACAAAAAACACACAGAGCACAGCGGAATTTTATAGTGGTTCAGCTATAAATAGCTTACGTCCACTTAGTGATCTCTCTTGAGAGATTCACCAGAACACTATGAAGAAATAGGTTTACAAGATCTTGTTGCAGAACCCTCTCCCTTCCCTGTGTAGGTCTTTTCTCTCTATCACTCTTGATTCACTAGGCTTTCTGTCTCGCATAGAGAATTCCCTGCAGCTCCCTTTTTATAGGGGCTGCTGATACAATAATATCTTAGGATTCCTAACCCTAGCAGACAAATCTTTACAGAATCTAAAAAGATTACTTTCCTAGAACTTATAGAAAAAACTTCTTTCCTTTTCTGACTTATATTTGTCTGCTGGATCCTAACCGTTAGATTGTATCAACGATCCAAAACACAACAATTTTCGGCACCACGGAGGAGACAATTGAACTCATTTTTTTTCAAGAATGCTGACTTGGGGTGTGCCTTTGTTGCTATTGAACATTATGGATCAAATCACTCACCAATTGTCTCCTACAAAAAATTCGCACTTCCTAATAACATATATAAGAAGCTAGAAAATTATACTCTACGGGGGTTCCCCTCCCTTTGCCAGTTGTTTACAAATTGAAGAACTCGACCTCACATGAATGCATGGACTTGCATTTTTTCTTGGGTCTCTAGAAATATTGTTTCACTTATGTATCAATTTTATAGGTAAGCTAAAGTACAGAATCATAAGCTTCAAAACAGGATCCAAGAGTTGAAAAAGCATTAGTTTTGTCCCTGCCTCCTGGGTAACCAATCACAATGAGATTTATAATGATCAATACTTACATCAGCATAGTACAAAGAATCTGACAATTCTGGTTGGGCAAGCACTCCATACTTTGGGTGATTACGTAGCCATCCATATAAATATTTCAAAGCAGCCGACTGATCCAGTTCTGCAATAATAGTCTTATTAATTTTCCAGTAGTCTAGAGCAATATTTATGTATTTCCCCTATACAGATTTTGTTTCTATGGAAATAAACTACATTTTCCATGCAAATTATATGCTGTAGGGGAAGTCATCAATTTGGTGCAATGATTAACTACTTAAAGGACTCTAAACTAATGATGAAAATGATGGTCACTACTTATCATATCTATCTGGAGAAGGAATGACTTACCATTAGTATGACTCACTCCAAGAGCAAGAAGCACTTCTAGATTAGTTGGATCAGCCTCATGTGCACGCATCATGGCTGCAATAGCCTGCACAGATTCAATTTCAGGACATATTCTCATTCTATGTATCAAAGTGTGAATATAGATGTTATGGATAGACACAGAAGGGTTGCATGAAATTAACATAATCTACAACCATCTTCAGAAGAGTTCAAATACTGCTGCTGTGCAGACTGAACTATATAAAAGAGGACTACCTGTTGATCATCGTCATTTTCTGCATGTGCTATTCCAAGTAGCCTCCAACCTTCAGCATTGTCAGGGTTCTTGAGCACTTCAGCTTCTAAAGCAAGCACTGCTTCACTCAAAAGACCTTTATGGAACATGTCCTGGCCTTCTTTTAATGGATTTGGGTGACCGACATAAGGGTTCATATCAGAAAAGACGTAGACGCCCCTTGAACTATCCGATCGCTGTTTGGAAGCTACTTGCTCATTTAGGAATCTGTTTATGGATTAAGGCAATTAAATGTCCTATGGAATGGGAAATCGATACAGAAAAACGTGAGTCATAGTCTCCAAGATCCTTAATTCAGTGAGGACCCAAAACAGTCATTATTACTCAAAATATCTTGGAGATCATAAGAAGAAGAAAAAGAGAAAAAAAGGAAGAAGAATAAAGGAAAAAGACAGAATCCGATGAAGCATCTATACAAATCAATAACCATATCCAAAGAAAAAGGAGAGTACGCTAAAATACCACAAGCCCGCATGTAAATGAAGTTAAGTCAGATATGGAAAGTTAACTTACTCATCATATGCGTTAGCCCAGCTATCAGCAGAACCGTCTCCCAGTATTCCTTCACCAACCTGATTTCCAAATTCCTCTGCCCAGTCATTGACATGCAACTTGGAGAACTGGTTGACCCACTGATCATCAACTGATCCATGCTGCTCTTGTTCAGAACCAAACTCATTCGCCCATTGATTGGCACGAGATAGCTGAAAACCATTGCAGGCAGCAGAATATTAAAACCCAAGCTGAACATATTGCACAGCAATTCAAAAGTAACAAAAATCCACCTAGATACATGTCTAGTATCTTTGAACGATAGTTATAAATCAATATCAGTCTCAACCCATGACCATAAAAAACACTTGCATCGATCACAGTGGAAGAAAAGAAAGAAAGATAAATAACAGATTCTATTTATTCACATTCAGACCAGACTCCTACCTCCACCTCCCCATGCACATATTCGTTAGCCCAATTAGAACCTGCATTGTACTGCTGTTGATATTCTCCAGCCCAATCCCCAGCTGCAGATGATGTGGCCTGCTTGACCTGATTATCATCAATAATAAGTTCACCACGACTCATCTTTGATACAAACTGGAGAAACCTTGACTTCTGCACACCCCAAAGCAGATATGTGAACAATAATCAAAATAAGGAAAGCGTTGCTATAATACTACAAATGAAAGAAATTTACAATGAGTAATGTGGGATATGAGGAAGTCAGGTATGCATTTGATATATTACTGACAAATCACAGAAAGGAACACAATTTGGCTATGATCTATGTCCTCACTGAATTTCATGTTAACTAAGAGCCCCCAACCAATTTTCTGCTCTTTCACAGGTCAGAAATATTCCTCCTTAGGACATGAAACATATTACAAAGATCATAGTTAATATTTCAGCCTGTAGCCATTTGTGGTAGTTAACTTATTCCTGGAACATCACTTGCTATTCTTAAAAAGCATACTTCATATATAAATAGTTAAAAAAACTGTGCAAGTGCTCCCATAAAAGATCTACGAGTATAGTAATTCAGTAAATTAAGCAAAACAAGAAAAGGTCAGTTCTAAGGTCAATGCATGACAGTGATTATAACAGGGAACAACACGATAGCTTCGGAAGATCATTTATTGGTCCAATGTCTTCAACACCAGTATGTGTGTGTGCATCTGAAACATGGAGGCAAGTGTATTCATTTGAATATCGGACAAACCTGAAATTTTGGGTCCTCATTCTGCGCTAATGTATTTGCAAGCATACGAGTCTGCTCCATTGCAGCTAAGCTTGTCATATTTCCACCTCTCATATGATCTGTAGACATCATCTGAGGCTGTTCCTGCAACCAGCAGAGAGAAGTAATGTATCAACACAATCATATAATTTAAAATCACTTCTAATTTTGGATCTAATTGTAAAAAAACCAGTGTTCTAAAAGGCCCCGCCTAGCACCGCCTAGTCCCCGCCTAGGCTCTAGGCTGCAACAAGCCGCCTCGCTTTTCTTCAAGGCCTTTGTGCCAGGCTGTGGGCAATTAGGCGGCCGCCTAGCCCGCTTAATCGCCGCCTAGAGGCCGCCTAGCCGTCTAGGGTTCTAAGCTCTCCGGCTAATTTTATTTACATTTAGTGATGGCATTGTTACATTGTGGGGAGCATGCGAGTATAAAAGTAAATGAAGTTTTTAGAATTAGAAATATATGTGTTTATTGTTGTTGCTGCTCCACTTTTACATGAAGTTATGCTAAATTTTAGCTATAATCTATTTTATAAATAGGTCTAACAAGATTTATGTCGAATAATTTATCCATATCTGACTGTTTTCAAATATTATAGTACATAAAATATATATTTTTAATTAATAAATATGAAAAAAGTAAATCGCCTAATCCCCGCCTAACCCCCCCTAGGCTGTCCAGGCGCTAGGCTATGGGTCGCCGCCCGCCTACCGCCTAGCGCTTTTTAGAACATTGAAAAAAACTAAGAGAATCAAGCAGCTTATAAGGGGTAGCTGAACTCTTCAATTCAAATATTAATGAGCTAAAGTTTGATGCAACCTAAACTAAAATGATTAAGGTGTCAAACCTTGTAATCTTCTTCCAATTTTTAACATTTTTTTGGGTTAACTATTATGGAATTTATTTGTAAATCAATACACTCGGCGCTGTATCACTACAACTTTCAGGGATCTATTGTCTTCTACACCAAAAAATCCCTGCTCCAACATTTAAAATCATAGTCATTTCCGAGGGTAATCTGCATAACTAAAGGACATCTGAATCCCTCAACTGCAGCCAAACCAAAATTTGAAATATTACAAAAACCTAATACTTTTTGTCGACCATTCCTAATCCAACCACTCTGATTGCATGAATTTACTTGCTAGTATAGTTCTGCCTCAATCTACTAGGGTCAACGATTGATCCATAGCACTTACGATATGACTGTAAACAAGCTACCATACTACTTTACCTGCTCGAATTCAGATGCCCAGCCATTGGCACCATGTTGTTGCTCAAATGAGTGGGCCCATGCATTAGGATCACCATGATCTACTCTGTGTTGGCTAAATTCTGTGACCCACCCATCTGTGGCATGAGCACCAGGTCTCTGAATAGCTTGGGATTCGTTCCAATAACCCTCTAGTTCCCGGACCCTTGCAGGGAGAGGCCCTTTACTGTTGGCATCACCGTCGATATCTAGTGAACATAGAAGTGCGTTTACCTGGAAAACAAACAGGACAATGTTACCCTGCACCACTGTACCAAAAAAAACTTCATACTTGCTCAAAATATGCATTTCTATTGTATAGTTAAAAAATAAGAGGAAGTATGACAACCATTTTAGTCAGCTATCAAAAGTTAAAACATGAATACGATGATGCTCGTCACTATTGGTTTACTCACAACATAGCAAATAAAATCATCCAAATACCGCAATACAAATGAAAAGAATTAAAATCTTGAACCTGCCCATTTATAAAATCCTCGCTCTTATCTGCAAAAAAGTGTCGGGCCATGATGCTGCTGCGATCACGTATGCATTGCTTGTCACCAGCAGACAATCCTAACACTGGAAGTTGAGTAGGACGGAAAGGTATCCCACCACGGCTACTTTCAACAAATGAGTGCAAAAAGCTTGACAGCACTCTCTGTGGTGGCCCTGCAAGACAAAATTGTAACAGAATTATAAATCTTTAATCCCTGTTGCTGATGGTAGACACTGCTATTACTTCCTCTGTCATCCAGAACCTAATTGGACGAGCGAACTCTTCATTGGCTAACCCAGGAGCTCTTAAGAAGTCCCTGTTGGCATGCCAGAGATCTGGTAGCTCTCTCATCATCTTTTAAGTTATGTTTCGAGCCTAAAAGATTGAGACCATTGGGTAGGTTCATATATAAAGCTAGCTACTAAACACTTTTGCTCGAAGAAAGATGCCTCAGGTTTTGCTACAAGCCTTACGCAACTATAAGAGCACCACCACAAGCTTTTCACATACCTTATGCCTAACCATAATGATACAAGTGGCAAAACCGCTATTACTTTCCTCATGATGACCAATAAAATTCCAAAACAATGTAGCGCAGTGTTGAATGCATATTGATTTCTTCCCCTGGGACTGACTTGAAAAACTAGCTGAGAACTCTTTCATAGATTATCTAAAACTTGAGAAAATCCAAACTTTTCAAGCTTCTTCCTGACATTGAGGTTTAGGACAGATAAACCTAGTTCTCATCTCCAAACCCTAGCTCTCATTTATCTTTGGAGAAAAAAACTCTACCACAAGTAACTCAAACTCATAATATTCTTTACCAATCGATAAAAGCTTATACGAACCGAAAATTTAAGCTTGCAATTGTAAGTGCAAAGACAACTGTAACAATAAGTTGAAATCACACCATCCAAAGCCGGTTGAAGCTGACCACCGCGGTCATACATGACCTGAGGGCCGTGCATAGGAGGAGGCTGCCAGCCTTGAACCTCATTCCACGCATTCTCAAGCATTCCATTGCCACCAACAGAGTTGAAGTTGCGAAGAAACTCCGAGCTCTGCAAACAAAATCAATCAACTCATTCAATTCAAACACACAACGCCTCAGATTATCGATTTCGAAAGTCACAGCAAACTCAAACCTGAGCTCCGGGAGCCATGTAGGGCTGGTCAAACTCCGCCCCGGGTTGCTGCTGCTGGCCGTGCGCCTCCGCGTAAAACTGAGACCCTGACGAACTCGTTGGCAGCGAAGACGGCAGCTCCTTCAAGTCCTGAACCAATCAAAAACGACGCCGTTCAGGATCAAACGACATGGAATTGAACGAGGAGGTGGAATTGGAAAAGCGCGGACGAACCTGGCCTTTGGCGGAGGAGTTGAGAAGAGCGTTGGCGAGATTGCCGAAGGGATTGGCGGACGACGATGAGCCCGGTACGGCGCAGGCGGCTCCGCCGGTGACAAGCTCACGCATCGCCATCGTTTAAGGGGTTTTGGATTCTCTACTACTTCGTCTTCTTCAGGATCATAGGCTCTCTATGTCTATGTACAACTAAACAACCACCACTATATTTTTCTGGGTCTGTTTTTTTAGTTTTATACAAAGATTAAACGGATAAATGGAAATGAAGGATAATAATAATTTAAGTCGGCTGGTTCGGATTGGGTTTCCTCTCCTCGATTGTCTTCCTGATAAGTTTGTTTTTATTTATTTATTTTTATTTTCACATCATTTTGGGTTCTCTCAGATTTTTGACCTTGATGTTGCTTAACATGAAAATTATTCACACAATCATAATTTATATCGAGGAATGATCAAGTTTTATTATCAGATTCTTGGTCAGATACTAAATGAAGTGAATACTATTTTTATCATTTTAAATAACTGTTCATCAAGTGTATTTGTGTTATTTCACAAATGATATAGAGAATTATGCGTGAAATATAAGAAATTTGGTGTTAGACATGCACCTAATACTTTTGTTTCCTGTACAGGCTGTACTGCTTTCCTTATCTTTTTTTTATGGTGTCATGTTATATTTATCAAAATACTAACTTATGTGTTATTCATGATATATTAATTTACTTTAAGTTAAATATGCAAGATCAACGTCATTAACGCGTGAATCTTTCACTATTAAAGTATAGATATTAAAACCCTATAACCATAAAGTTCTTGATAACCAAGTGACTAGATGAATGATAGATTCATCAGTCAATTTAGGCCTCATCATTTGACTCTTCGATTCTAGTCTGTTCTACCCGGCCCTCTATTAGCAATTGAAAGGGTTGAACAAATGAAACTTGATCCTACCTTAATGAGCCTTTTAGGGCCGAACTTGGTCCGGCTCTAAAAGCATGACATTTAGGCCTTAATAATTTCTTATTTTTTTAATATGTTTCTTATTTTTTAGATACAATACAACTAATCTTCTCTTTTGTAGTTGATTTGCTAGCTTTGTTCTTTTGATTTTCTTTTGTTTTGTTGATTAAAAATTGTATTTTGATGATCTAGAGCAATAGTTCGTGAGATATATGAGTATAACCACTTAGTTTATATATAAATGTCTTAAATTAAGTATAATATGTATGCATACATGTTAAATATAACCCAAAAAATAAGGTTAATTACATATAATTTTAAAGCTAAATTGTGAGTAAAAAATAACAAATCTATATCGGCCCAGTTTAGCTCTATTTAAAAGACTGACCCTACCCGACCCTATTAACCTTAATGAAATAGGCCGTTAGGACGCGTTAGAGCTTACATATTCAAGTTTCAGTCTTACCCTACCCGATTTTAAATTTTGTTAAATTTGACTGAGTCCTATCATACCTTATCCTACCTTACTTTAAACCCTAAAATCTAAAGTCGGGCCGACCGATAATGAGGCATAAGTCAATTGAACTAAGCTTTTAAAACTAATGTAAAATGCAAGTAATGTGACCGAAATTTGTGAGCTCGTGCCTTTTTCATTTTGAGTCATTACAAATTTATGATATAATTTAATTGTGGGCCTCCTCGCCGAGTTGCCAACCAGCCCAGGTGACCCTGGAAATCAAATAAAAACAAATTATAAAAATTGCTCACAATTGAAAACCAGAAGAGCAGAGTGCAGAAAAAAGCGAGAGAAAGAAGAACCGAGAAAGCCTGAAACCCCAAATCGGAGAATGGCGGGGTCTTCAAGCAGCGGTCTCACCTTCAAGCTCCATCCTCTCGTGATGGTCAGCATATCCGACCACTTCTCCCGCCCACAGCGCCACTGCAACCACCAACGGCTCCGAAACCGTCGTCGAAACGGCGTCGTCTTCATCCTTCTCCGCCGCCGAATCGTCTCCTCGAGTCTTCGGCAGCGTCATCGGCGTCCAGCGAGGCCGCACCGTCGAGATCTTCAACAGCTTTGAGCTCCTCTAAGATCCCGAGGCTCACTCGCTCGAGCGTGGATTCCTCAAGAAGAAGCAAGAGCTCTGTAGATTAAACGTTACCGTTTCGATTTCTAGGGTTTCGGTGAATTATTAAACCTAATTATAATGATGATGATTTTTTTTTCAGATAAGAAGGTTTCCCTAATTTTTACATACTGGGAGGGTACTCGACCGGGTCGGATGCTCAGGAATCTGATATGATTATTCACAAAGCTGTAAGCTTATGTTCATCTTCGTTTTTTAGTTTATATCATCTCGAATTCGAAAGCCTATTGCCACAGTTTTGCATTCAATTTTTAGGAATATGTTGGTTTTTCGATGCGTAAGAGTGTGGGTTTGTTTCGCAACAGTTGATGGATATCAATGAGAGCCTGTTTATTGTAAAGCATACAAGGTTAAATAGGTCGTTTGATACTAATCCCTATCCTATAAATACATTGCTATGTACACTGTTCATCTTAATCTGAAATATCACACTGTAGTCCATAACTCCTTCCTGCATTCTTTACTTTCAGCCTTCTTCTTCCTTTAGTTTCTGTTTTCTTTGAATAAATCCATGAATGTTATCATTTATGGGCTACTCAACCCTGTGATCAATTCTGCTCAGAAGGACCTGCCAATCACTATGTACGAGTGATATGTGACTTGCAATTGCTTGATTATGTAACTGTATATGAGTTTGTGGCAGTGAACCGATTAATTTTAGGGCAATATTCTAGTCTATTTATTTGTTTATCGTTTATGCCTGAGGTGGAACATGAGCTTTAATATTCCACATCTATAGAAGGATTATGCGTGTGTTTGATTCTCTAGCCTGCCTGCTTTATACGTTTTCACCATCTTGTTGTAGTTCAGTTGAGCTAGAATGCCTTATCTTTTGTAAATAAAGGGTCTTTGATTTTCTAAATTCCTTTCGCATTCTAGTCTTATTTTGGGAGACGTGTGTCTTGGTAAATCCTTGGTTTCTATGACAATTATTGATTTCTGTTTAGCGTCTAACATTTTTTGGTCTTTTGTGGGTGGTAACACTACAACCTAAAGAGCGGCATGTCATTGATGGGGCTCCGCAGCTAATATTTGTCAGTTCAAGCTAGACAATTGAGGTTGGACATTTCATTCTTATCAACCTTGAAAGTTATGTTATAATTATCAATCAAGGTAACTGAAACAATTTTCTGTAAATTTTGGGTGTGCCTCATAGACGGTGGAAGCTGAACGTATCTCAGTTGATCATGTTGCTCATCTTAAACCATCTGATGGAGTTTCAGCAGCAACTCAATGTGAGTTTTCCTCCCACTTATGCCTTTTCTTTCCCCTTGTTTTTGGATTTCACAGAAGCGTATGGATTTCATAGTGCATGACAAATTTATAAATTATTGGTTGTCTGCAGTGGCTGCTCATCTTACAGGAATCCACAGTGCCATCAAGATGCTGAATAGCAGAATTAGAGTGCTGCATCACTATCTTCTAGCTATGCAGAAAGGTCTGTACATGCTTTGAGTTGAAGATGAGAAACATGACTAGATTTTATCCAAACTTCCTCAACCTTAAGATAGATGTCTAAACAAATTTCATAATATTAAAACTCCCTCTTCAGAAACATTTTCCACTTTTCATTTGAAAGAAGAGGTAATATGAATATCCAAAGCCACTTCCAAAACTGCTTCTATCATAACATGTATTCTCTTCCTCAATTCACCCAATTCGTTTTATGGAAGTACAACTCTATGCTTTTGTGTAAACGTTCGATGAAAGAAATCATATTGTTGGGATGCGTACACTAAAACATCTCGTTTATTGGTTTTCTCTTTTCCATGCAGGAGACATACCCTGTGAAAATTCACTGCTAAGACAAGTATCAAGTCTTCTAAGAAGGTCGCTTGCTGTTGAATCGGGGAAATTTCAAGATGACTTTGATGGTGAGTGATGGTTGTCTCAAACTCTCAATTGCAAAACTCACTATTTGAGTAACTTATATGTTATTGAGAAGGCTAAGATGCTACCTTTAAAACATGAAAAGATTTTCACATTTTTTGTTGAATTAAATTCAGTTTAACCCTATGAAGTTTAGTCCTTAAACTTTCAATTTTATCAGAATACCCCTTAAGCTTTCCAAATTCAATCAGTCATGTCCAATTTAACAGATACCGTCAAACTTGCATGTGTGATTTTGTTATCTAATAGTTGTGGTAGTGTGGGGGGCCGGCGAAAGAGGTAATGTTTAAGAGGTAAATAAATATTATAACATTTGAAATTAAGGGAAGGATGATGAAGATTGCTCAGATGTCATTAAGTGCAATTTGGGAAGATTTTATGGGGGAGAATCGAAGAAGAAAGAGCATTGTCGTGTGTGGTTTTTTTTCTTAGAAATAAAATAACCCTTCTAGCCCTTTCAATGGGCCATATTAATAGACTTAACATCTAATTTGGACAGAGTTTGTTAAATTGGGTACGACTGATTAAATTTGGAAAGCTTAAGGAGCATTTTGATAAAATTAAAAGTTTAAGGACTAACATGAAGTTGCCCCTAAACTTCAATGGGGTAAACTGAATTTAATTCTTTTTTGTTTAAGAAATGCTGTTTTTATGCCAAGTAAAGAAGCTTATGATTTCAAAATGGCTCACACTTGAAGGATTTTTACATCTTTCCTACTAAAGTGGTTGGTGGTTCACACCAAAGCCTACCTTAGCAGCTACTACAGACTAACCTGCTATCATTATGTCATCAGTGGTTCTATAGCTCACTCTTTTTTTTGTAGGAATACAATGACACATTGCTGATTACATATCTAGCAGTGCTTACCAACTGCTCAAGGTAAGTATATTCTTCCGAACTTCTTTGTGTTCATCATTATAGTCCTGTAAAGTAGTTACTGCAACGAAATACTTAGATAGTGCCTTGTTTTATGTGGACTTGCATGGTGTGGTAACGAATTTTGTTATTCCACCTATATTAAGTTTTATTCAACCGAAAAGCAAAGTGGGCATTGACATGGTAGTGTTTGATTCATAAACAAAATTGGCTTACTTACCTAGTGTGGGACATCCTCTCAAGTGTAGCTGATGCCTAAGCTAGTTTGTTCTCCTCTTAAATTTGATTTGTATTTGTTTAGTTTGTGTTTCTGCTTAAGGTGTAGACATTCTATCGTAATTGCACGATTTCCAATCTTAGTACTATTTCTTAACTGGTCATCATTTTTTTCTCCAGTACAATGAAAGAGCTGGTCAACAAGTTCAACACTGCTTTGGACAGGCTTAGCCGAAGATGTGGAGGATGTACTACTAAAATCCGCTTGCCATATCTGACAGATCGGGACTGTCTGGGTCTGGGATCCTTGGAAATCTTTTTTGGATGTTGCTATATTCTGTTTTAGATTGAGGGGACAGCTAGCTATATATTGTTGAGACCTAAACAGTTCCAAAAGAAATATAAATTGTGTACGTTTATGATCAATCTTTTGTTTCTCTCCCCTACCTACCCAGTTTTAGTAAAATACAAGTTCTATGTTCTTGGTTCACAATTTCAGATCATTCTCTATGAATCTTTTTGCAAGTCATACGCACTCAATAAGGAACCAAATAAAAGTGGCCTCTTGTTGAAAACGAAATCCATTTTCTAAGATGCAGAAAAATACTAGAATTTATGGCCAACAAGGCAACAACAATTAGGTCTTTTATGCCCCATGGAATTGCCATCCATCATGACAGCCCATTTCACAACCATCTAGACATAATGTCAGCCATGGTTTTTCATCACCAATTTCACTGAGAGCTGGACATCCTTTACTATTCAGACGAGTATTCCGGACACCAAGCCAGTGCAGTCCAGGGAAGAAAGGCCTTTTCAGAAACCTAAATGAGTCAGCAGACAAACCCTTGCAATTGAAAAGATCAAGCCTCCGAAGTAGTTTACAATCATCTCGACACTGCCTCCTTGTAGCCAAAGCTTCTAGGGATGAATCGGTCACAGAGGAGCAATACCTAAGACACAAATCTGTAATCTCCGAACCAGCCACAGCTATTGTGTGAACTGCTTTATCGGATATTCCTGGTATGTGTCCTAAATCCAAGGATGACAGTGTTTTGCCTATTGTGCCTCCTCCAAGAAACAATTGTAAAACTCCTTCATCAGTCACACCCTTGCAGTTTCTCAGACACAAATGTGTGATGGGTGGAGTGCCTTTCCCAAGAACAGATAAACCGAAATCAGATATATCAGCTCCTGTAAGATTCAGCATGGTTAAGCTATGAAGTGATGCAATGGAGACGAGGCAAGAGTCTGCTATGCTCTTACAGCCATACAGGTCAAGCACCTCCAGCACCCCAGAACTGGTGAGCTGATTCACGGTTTCACAAGTTATAAGACAGCATGACAACAATTTCACCTCAACAAGAGAACATGAGAACCGAGTAAGGTCAACAAAGGTCAAGTCTGTCAGAAGGACGGCATTACGCACTTCAAATTTCTTCAGTTTTGGACAGGATTGTAGGACTGATGCATAGCCTGCGTCACTGACTCTGGAGAACCCACAAAGTCTCACTGACTCTAGAGTCGTGCAATACTTAGAAAATAAAAACATGGACATATCATCCACTCCCTTAAACGAGACTTGGCAGTTCTGTCTACTTCTCACAAGAGACAATCCCTTCAAACAAAACCTAGAGGCCAGACTCATAATCCCCACACCGGTTAAGTCATTGTCTGGCAATGGTTCCTGAACCGGTCTATCTTCAAGATCTAGCTCCACCAAGTTCTCACAAATGCCAATGATGATAATTAGCTCATCTGATATGACATCTAAGACAAGCGACAAGCGTTGCAATGCAAATCCAAACGAGGATCTAGAAACAGGGGTAGCAACAGAAACTGTCGGCAGATACTTCCTAAATAATGCGGCATTCAATTTAGCAAAACAGATTACATCTTCCTCAAGCACGGGCTGCAACTTGATGCTTTTGAGAGTTTTAGGTAGGAAGAACTGAAACGGCTGAGAAGGATTAGCACCTACTCCTCTCCACCGAATCTTTATAGATAAAGACTGCATGATCACAGAAAAAACAAGCTTAAGCTTTCATTCCTATACCATCCAAACAGATAATATTTTCCAAAACAAGGTTAACATAAAAGACCAAAATGACAAAATCAAGATCAACATTTGTCAAATGTAGCTTAACCAAAACCAGTCTAACCCAACATTAAGTCCAGACATCAATCGTATCAATATAACATTAACCTAAACATAAGTTAATAACAATACCTCCAAGCACAAACACCCATCAAGCAATTTGTCCAGCTTGGTCTTAAAATCTCGAGGTGCTTCCTCGTCTACCAATTCCAGCACAAGCACCCTGCAAAAAAAACCAAAACCCATTACACCAAAACCCAAAGTATCAATCTTTAATCACAAAAACAAAAAAGTAGAGCACCTGAGATTGGGGCAAGCCTCTCCAATTGAAGCAAGGACATTATACGACATCAAGGAGCAGCACAGCAAGTTCAGTTCTTGAAGATTCCTCCCCAGAAAACCCCGCAACGACTCGTCGTTCAGGCGCCGGCAGTTGACCGTGAGGCTACTTACCCCACTGCACCGACCAACAATCCCACTCAGAATCTGGGCATCGGGACAAAACCCCTGCAGGTTTTTCGGGTTTTTGGATTAAAGATGACAAAAACCAAAGCAGAAAACTCTGAGATGAAAAAGACGGAGGAGAGTTTTACGGCAAGATTGAGGGAGGAGAGTGACGGAAGAGCCTCTGAGACTGAGGAGTTCATGGCTGTGCTGACGCAAGCGAGAGAGGAGAGAGATTCGAGTTCCAGCTTGGGGTGGATAGCGGTGACCAACACGCATGTGGGTAAGGTCTCCAGACCGGTCACCATTTCCGGTTCCAGTTTCTGCTCCTTCTGAGGTTCCATTTTTTTTCACTCTGGTCTGGTTTGGCTCTGGGTTTTTGTTATTTACAAGAGCGAAGGTGACGTCAGAAAGAATAGGGAAGGTGGGGTTCACTGGTCCACGTTGGAAAATAAGAAGTGGGTCTTGACGGTGGGCTAGGTGGTTGAGTCCACCCCATAAAAGAGCAAGCCCATATTTTGATAGGTCCAACTACAATGCCAAGCTTGAGTTCAAATGTCCAGTTTTGCTTATCATGCACGATGTAGATTTATGCGAAATTTAATCAAGATTGTGAAGTTTTGATAGAATGTATCTCGACAATGAAATATTTTTGTGAGGTGATCGGGAACATGAGATACATAATTTTTCGGATATAATGATTCATCAAACCGTTTGGACAATCAACTTAATACAAAGTGAACAATGCGCTCGATACATTTTCTAAGATGCAGGAAAATACTAGAAGCGGTGGCCAACCACAACTATAAGGTTTTTCATATTCCGACTTTCATTTATGTCTTATTTTAGCTTTTGATATTATGTTGTTTTGGAATTGATTTGATATCATGTGTTTGTTATTCTTGGAAATGAAGTTGTGGTTTCCATTGACATTGTTGTTATTGAAGTTGAGATTTTGAAGCTCAATGAGTGCCCAATTTTATGATGGTTTTAAATATAATGTTGAATGCATTTTCTGATTTTGTATTTTTTGAACTTTCACATGGAAATGATATCCTGGACATCAACAACCCCGAAGGTTCTTTCGGCACAAAGGTCAGTGTGACATGAGACTTTATATTAAAATTTGATTATGTAGTTATTACTGTGAAGTGGTTTAAACGTTGACTCATATATGCAATCTGAGGGTGTGTCAGAATCAAGATTCTAAAAAATGCTAGGCGCTACCTGGGCGGACAGCCAGTGCATAGCGCCCAAGACACCTAGGCGGCGCCCAGGCAGTTTTATATTTTACATATTTTTATTTGTTTAATAAATATAAGTATATAAATAAAATTTATAAAAAGCACTTTTATGTTCAAAAATAGCAAAAATACTTTAAAATAGACAAAATAAAACAACAATATTCTTAAAAAATAATAAAAAATCGGGTATCTATCGTTTAGACTTTAAGTAGAATATTGTGTTTTTCATGTTTAATTTTACTAATTTTTGATAGGTTTTTATGCATTTCATATATTTTTTTTAAAAAAAGCCTAATCAGACTGCCCAGGCGTCTAATTTTTACACTGCCTAGGTGCCGCCTAGCCCGCTCAGACGCCACCCAGACAGCCTAGGTGCCGGTACCGATTCAGAAAAAATCAGAATGGTGGCCTGCCGCCCAGTGCCTAGACAGTCTTCAGCGCCGATTTTTGGAACCTTGGTCAGAATTGTATAACGCGGGAAGTTGATCAATTTTGTTAATGAATTTTCTAATATATTGAGGATATTGTTGTCTCATTTATGTGGTGATACAGTTTGCACATTTGTTGTGATGTATATTTGGTACCTTCTTGAAACAAATAATAATTTGAAAACTGGAAGAGAAGAATCATAGTATAGCAACAAGCAGGTTATCATAGTTGAAAATAAAGAGTGTGACTGCATGGTATATAATCAACTAATTTAACCATTATTTTTTAGAATGATGTAGGATCATTTTCATAGTGCTGGGTGAGGAAGAACAAACATGTTGTCTTATCACATAATTCTCAATTCTTGTTTAGTTTAGAATTTTGTTGTCAAGAACTGAATTAGATAGGGTTCATTGTTATGTACACCACTTGTTTGATAGTATGCTTAAAAGATACACACAAAGCTGAACCAGTGGGATTTTCTAATATTTTTTAAAAATCTATGCTTCTTTGTTTAATCTCAGCGTTTAACAGTTCAAAGTAGACTCTTCAATTATCGTTTAAACTTGATTTCATGCAAAACGGAGTTGATGTGAGAAACTTGTGCTATTTTAAAGTTTATACAGAGTTACAGAATTTTCTGCATAAACTGTATTTTAAGCCATTTTTTATGTCTAGTCAACCATGGATTTGAACTCCAAACGACTTGAAATTTTTGTATATTGTAGTATTGATTGTCTATTTTAATTCTGTAGATTTTCACTTGTAAATATTAAAGGCTCTGTTGTTGGTGAATTTTTCTTTTCTTACTAGTTTTTTTACAAACCTTCTAAAACTTATAGCTCATAGGGTATATTAACATTCTGTTGTTTTCATTATATGTGCTTTGTAATGTTATGAGCCATGAAAATTTGTTTTGATTACCAATAAGATTATATGGATGTAGTATTAATTATTTTGAGGTGTACAAACAAGAGAATGTTTTGAACTTTATATGGATTTGGATTGTGCTTCATTATCTGGTTTCTGGATTTGATTCGTTAGATGTAACTCGTTTCATTGCAGAAGGACAAGTTATAGCTACTGCATCAGCTGTAACCTTGCTTCAAATTTGGAAGAGCTTGTTTGTGATTGTGCCTCCTGCTGTTCATATTGCATGTATGTATTCTTCATAATTAAGTTCACTTCATTGTCTTATAAATTTATGTTAACTCAATGTCTATGATATTTTTTGTATATGATGTGTGTGCATTTGCTATTATAAAACTGTAGTTGTATGTGTTATATTTTTAGAGTATTGCATAACTTCTAACCTGTGGGAGATAGAGCTGCCCTATTAAAGTCGCAATTGGAAAAAATTGTTCAAGATGGGCAAAGGATTCCCCTGACAATATTGGATTGGAAGTCTGTTGGCGATAAAGTTAAAGATGAAATATATATGGAAGGAAGTTCAGGTATTTCATAAGCTAAATTCCTCTTATTTTACTTCTTGTGAGCTAAATTTCAAGAAATTGTGACTTTGGAAGTAAATTTCATGAGCTAAATTTCAGGAAATTGTGACTGGCATTTAGCTCATGAAATTTACTACCAAAGTCTCTAGCCAAGTTCAAGAATTTAGCTCCAAGGTCTTATTTTGTCATTTGTCTCCATATTTTTGGCATTTTAATTGTATTGCTTGTATAGGGAATTGATACCTCAATATTTTTTGAGGTTAGAAAAAGGTAGGTGCAAAAAGAGCAAAAAAAGTAAGTTTCCAGTTTTCCAAACCTAACGTGTTAATAACCTATTCTTAATTAATCCGGTTTGTCTGGCATGATAATTTTTCTCCCTTTGATCTGGCATGATACTTTTTGTTCTTTTTCTTGCTGTACATATAGATAAACTGGTACTATATGCATGTAAGGTGTAGGGCAATAACCTTTCAGCGATAAGAAATTTTGAGAATTAACCTCTTTTAGCCTTCTCAGTTGTATGTTTATCAAGTTACTTTTGAACATAGCTTTAGTTCTAAATTTTAGATGATTTGTAGGAAAATTTGTTGAATGTTCGAGAAGGATATAGAGATGTATGTATGAGAACATGCAATACTTTGTGGAAAGATAATAAAAGCAAAACAAAGATCAACTACTTTGAGAAGTACAAGAATGATCCAGATCTTGAAAACAAGTCTCATGCACATATTGTTATGGAGCAGTGGTCTGACCTAGTTGCTTATTAGAGTAGTGAGGATGCTAATGTACTCGCCACACCAATAGTTAGTTATAAAAATTTGACAGTGGTTTTTTTGGATTTGGTTATCAACATTAACTGTGTCTTGGTACTGTGGATAATATCTACAAGAAATTCAATCAACCGAGAGTCGCGTGGACCAGTTCATAATACTGGTCGAAAACATTTTGCTCAACTACGCTATGAGGTACTATGTTAGAATTTGTTGCTAATTCAATATTTTGGAATCTTCAACAGTTTCTGATCTTGTACTTAAATCAATGAAAGAAATAATTATGTTAAACTCCCTAGCTATGTTACAATTGTTTATCTTTCTTACAAGTTAGATATTTTTTCTGTTTTGGTAAGATTACATGTAGGATTTTGCAATGTGAAAACAATAATATAATAAGTGTATCTTGTGAGGAAATAGTGACTGATTATTAGACATTTAACCAACTTCAACTAGCTAATTAAGGTCTTCAATTTGTTCAACTTATCTCAGCAATCATAATGATGATTCATCATGTAGTCTGGCTCTAGTTGTTTTCATGAGCACGAACACCCTTGCGGCTTTGTCTAAAAATTGGATCAGAAACACATTCTTATGTATGGGGTGGATACAATTTCTTAAAAGTTAAAACATTGATTGGTCTGGTTATGTTTGTTAGTTTAGAAATTGCATAGCAATCCCTAACTGTATCATTATGGTTTTTATAATCAAAAGATGCAGCAAAATGAGAAAGAAACTGATAAAATAAGTGTGTGGAAAAAGGCGTGATACATCACAAACCCTGATGTAATTGAAGCACTTATAAGTTCGATTCTGTTAGTTTTTTTAATCTGTTACATATACCATAAAAGTTATTTTATTCAGACATGCTATTTTGTGGTAAGTGTTACAATTTAAAAAAAATGATTGAAGAGAAGCATTTAGGTCATAATGAGTTTTTAAAAAGTTAATTAAGCACTCATAGATTGGTTGACAATAGAGTTGGATTAAAGAACACAACTTTAAGTTGGAAAATTTAAATATTTAGATAGAATCATGTGAGTATTTTCTTTTTCGAAGTGTGTCTAAAATATAATGGAACCAAACTTATAGGTGCCCATATATCTCTGCAATGTAGGAACAGTTTGAATTCAAAATAGCTGGATAAGACTTATAGATGTTGGTCTTTCTCCTGTTTTTTTACTTGCATTTACTTCTTTATTCATTTGTCATCACATGATTTGATGATAACATGTCCAAGACCATGACTATATGGAATTACTTGATCATAAAACCCAATAATCCACCGGTTGCTATTTTCAGCATTAGCTTTCTTTACCTTTTTTTACTTGGATTTCTTTGCAGTAACTTTCACTTTTCTTTTGTCTGAATTTCACCATGGTCGATTCATGGTCACCAGGAGCTTCTAGCTATTATGTTTTTTTATTTTAGTTCAGAAAATGGTAGGATAATGATATAAAGATTTACAAAAAATCACTACATAAAAGAATTCACCTAGCCACCACAGTTTGCCACGGCTCACATTTGTCGTGGCCGTTGGTCCAATATTTGCGACGGCGCAGCAACAAAAAATGTGTCGTTGCTAAAATTATGCAGGTTCACGACGGCAACTGGTAAGCCGTGGCAAAAAAAGATGAAATTTTCGACGGCAAACAAACTCTGTCGCGTTCTTTTTTTATTAATGGCTACGTCAAGTTAAAGGTTGTGGCTAAAAATGTAAAAACATAGGTTAAAACCCTAAATACTCCCTCAATATTGTCAAGAGAGAGAATGAGAGAGTTCGCGAGGGAGAGACAGAAAGAAGAGCAGACGCGCCGCTCTCCCTTTAACCGCGCCATAGCCTCTGTTCGGCCACAGCTGAACGTCCGGCCACCACCAAACTAATCGCCTCTCTCTATCTACTCATACCCACGAATCCAACATGCATCCACTCTCCTAACCAAATCAAAAACCGAATTTCTAAGCCCCAAATCCGATTTCAAGCAAATCCCTTCCATGTCCGACGAGTTCTTGGTTCTCCAAAGTAAATCAATCCTCCTATTTCGTTTTCTAACTCCTTGATCCTCGATTCCCTTGATTTTTAAACCCACTCTTACTCCCTCTCCTTTTTCTGGGTTTTTGGTTTTCCGATTAGCCCTTCTCGGCCGTAACGATGCCGTCGCAGTAAGGAGGAGAGACCCTATGCGCTGTTTGGGCGAGCAGCAGCTTCGAGAAGACAGGGGCCTTCAAGTTGGTTTTCAACAGAAGGAGAAGAGGATCGGTGAAACCCTGAATTCCACCACTACCACCATTGAAATCGAACCATCTTGAAACCCTGAATTGAATTGAAACCCAGAAATCCACTACTTGAATTGAACCACTATGAATTGAACCATGAATTGAATTGACTTGCATACATTCGTAGAGTCTACAACAATCAAATGTTGCACCTTGCAGCTGCACCTGAGGCCATAGTCATGATTACTCAGGAGGAGTTTCAGAGTCTTCCCTTCAGGGGAGAGCAAATATGTAGGAAATCCTCTGAATATGGACGAATTTAATGGGTTGAAGATCATTGATCAATGGGCGACGAAAACGCCCCAAGAGAAAGTACCGAAGGAAGTTGGCCAGAACTTCCTCTTGATGTTTATGAACTGATTTCATCAAAACTGCCCTTGAGCAGCATACTGCATTGGAAAGCAGTTTGCCATTCATGCTATGATGCCATCACATGTATCGTAGAGAAATCCCCATCATTCACCTGGTTAGCCGAACCGCCCTGCTTTCAGAGGATGATAGTGTTATAGATCCACTTTTAGCACAACATCTGGCATTTTTTGGCATTGACTTCTCCTCATTGCAGAAGACGGAGATGACTACTGCTGAAAGAGAGCTTGACCAAAATACAAATTTTGACTGGAACCGTATTCAAGAAAATGGACAAGAAGTCGAACCAATATTTGGACCTGGTTACACTGGCCTTGTCAATCTTGGAAATAGCTGCTACATGGCAGCAACTATGCAAGTAGTGTTGTCTACGCACTCTTTCTATTCTGGGTACTACAAAAATCAAAGTTTGAAAACAGCATTTGAGAAGGCTCCAGCTGACCCAACTGTAAATCTGAACATGCAACTAACAAAGTTGGCACATGGTTTGCTATCTGGCAAATACTCTGTTCTTGTATTAGAGGAAAAAGATCAGACAAATGATATTACCCCAACAACAAATGTGAAACAAGATGGGATACCTCGTATGTTCAAAGCTGTTATAGCTGCCAGTCATCCTGAATTTTCTTCCATGAGACAACAGGATGCCTTGGAGTTCTTCTTGCACTTTCTTGACCAAGTTGAACGGGCTCATGGTGGGAGACCTGAAATTGATCCTGTGAGGAGTTTCAAATTTGGTATTGAAGATCGTATTTTGTGTTCATCTGGAAAAGTTGCGTACAATAGGAGACTGGACTACATTCTTTCCTTGAACATTCCGCTGCATGAAGCTACTAATAAAGAAGAGCTTGCAGCATTTCAGAACTGAAAGCTGAAAAGGCTTCGGAAGGCAAGGAAGTATCCATTGATGAAATTGTACGTCCAAGGGTTCCCCTAGAAGCATGCCTTGCAAGCTTTTCGTCACCAGAGGAGATACATGATTTCTATAGCACTGCCTTGAAGGCCAAGACAACTGCATTAAAGAGTGCAGGTCTAACTTCATTCCTTGACTATTTGGTGTTGCATATGCGAAAATTCGTAATGGAGAAAGGCTTGATGTCTATATTGATGTTCCTGATATCATAGATGTTAGTCACATGCGCAGTAAGGGACTTCAACATGGAGAGGAGTTGCTACCAAAGAGAGTTCTTGGAGAAGAGGAGGAAGAACTAAGACTGTGGCAGACGACAATATTGTTACTCAGCTTGTTTCAATGGGATTTAATAATCTTCACTGTCAGAAAGCTGCCATTAATACGTCAAATGGCGGAGTAGAAGAGGCAATGAATTGGCTACTTTCTCACATGGATGATCCAGATATCGACACACCTATCTCTCAAGGCAGCGGACAAATTGTGGTTGACCAATCAAAAGTGGATATGTTGATTTCATTTGGTTTTCAAGATGATATTGCTCGGGCTGCATTGAAAGCATCGAGTGGTGACATTGAGAAAGCTACAGATTGGATACTCAACAATCTGCCAACATGCACTTATTTTTTTTGTAGAAGCTTGGCCTTGGAATTTTATCAATTTGTTGCATGATTAGCTGAGAATTTCAGTATTGAAAGAACCTTGCTCGACACGTCGAAAGGAGGAGAATTGAATACTGATCAACTAGTTGAAGATGTACATGCAAGACCAGTCTCTTCTCCTACATCAACGATCTCTCTTGGCTAGTCATCACCTGCGGATGCAATCAAGGAGGAGAAGTGGGTCAAAGCAATGGAGGTCGAGATGGATGCTCTCAAGAAGAATGGTACTTGAGATTTGGTTCCATTTGAAAAAAAACTGTTGGTTGTAGATGAGTTTATACTGTGAAACACAATACAGATGGCAGCGGTCTGAGAGAGCTGGAACTTTAATCTAGTGATCCTGAAGACAACTGTGATGAAGATGATTCTGAATTTGAGAATGAGGTTGAAGCAATTTTCCTAAGAGCTGTGCATGAAAATATAGAACAAGAGAATGTGATCCTGGAAGTGAACGGAATGCGATTGTCATTCAACAAGCAAACTGCAAATTGTGCAACAATTGTGATACCAACTTGAACTGGGACAAGTGTGGCCCGTAGATCACCATTGTACCGATATTGTCCCAACTTAACCACCTTTAAGGTGTTGGGTTTTAATCACAAAATGCCTCGGTACAATTGGATACAATTCATTCACTTATAAGTTATATTTTATTTGTCCCTTTTCTGATATGAGATCTTTCCTCTCCAACAATGCATATGGTAATTGATCAATTTGTTTGAAACGAAATACTAATTCAAGAAGCTTGTAATATTATTCCAAACTATAAATTCAACTAGATTCGGTTATTGTAATGTTTTATTACAGCTAGTAATCTAGTACCAAAGTTACTACAACATCAAAAAAAACACAAACGAAACATGAAAACAGCAAAGTTACTATAACATCAAAAAAACAAAAGAAAAACACAAACGAAAAATAGTCTACTATTGGTCGTCTTCAATCGCAAGCATTCACATTCAGCTAGGCACGTTCGCCCCTGATCCTCCTAGCGAGCTGCATATCTTTCGGCATGATGGTTACTCGCCTCGCATGGATAGCGCAGAGATTGGTGTCCTCGAAAAGACCCACAAGGTAAGCCTCAGCAGCCTCCTGCAATGCATACACCGCCTGGCTATTAAAACGCAGGTCACTCTTGTATTCCTGGGCGATTTCTCGAACAAGCCTCTGGAATGGCAGCTTCCTGATCAGGAGATCAGTGCTTTTCTGGTACTTGCGGATTTCGCGAAGAGCAACGGTACCGGGACGGAATCTGTGTGGCTTCTTCACACCTCCCGTTGTAGGAGCAGACTTGTAAGCAATCTTGGTGGCCAGACTCTTCCTTGGAGCCTTTCCTCCGGTAGACTTGCGAGCAGTTTGCTTAGTACGAGCCATCTATCTTCCTCCTAGTTTGGAACCTGTTGAGAAAATAATGAGCGAGCGAGAGAACGTTGATCTACATTCTTTCACCATGTTGGGGTTATTTATAGGAGAATGTAACATGAAACAAAACGTACAACCCAAGAAATTAAAGACCTGGTCAGACAAGGATTCGGGAACCTAATCAAATAAGATTTTGAAAATGGATTCGGTAGATTCTCTTTGGCGGTTTAATAAAGACAAGGATCGATCAAAATAAAGACAACCATTCCTAACTCATATTGCCTCAACTCCTCGCACCACAACCTTGGATGAAACAGCATAATACAAGAGAATTTATCTTGTCTCTCATATTGAAATACAATCTTGAAATAATATTAGGACTCTCAACATAACCTATTTATTCTAACATTCATTCGTGTGTATATATAAATATTGTAATTTCTAGAACTAAATTATTTATTAGTACATTATTATGTCTGAGATGAAATCTGATCTATCTGATACCAGCAAAAAATGGTTAATGACCAGTACGTACAAAATGAAAAAAAATGTCCACTAGGTCTAAAAAAGTTTCCATGTGCCAATTCCAACTAATCTAAATAAAAAGTAAAAATTATCTCATATCTTTCTCAACATATTCCGAATCTGAACCACGTCAATTACCTCTCACTCTTCTCTCTCAAATCATCATCTCTCTCTTGCTCCACCATCTCTCTCTCTAACTCTCACTCACAAGTACATCGTCGGTGACCTCATCCTTGACTCCACCATCTCCGACGACCTTGTCCTTGTCTCCCTCAAAGCAGCACGATTGAGTCCTCGTCTTTAGCAACACAACGCTGATGTTGCCAAGGTGAAGATGAAGCGAAGCTCCTTTGAATTTTGACGTCACCCAGATCATGAGGCGAGGTTGAGGTCATTGGCGACGGATCCGTGAGTGAGAGTTAGAGAGAGAGAGAGATGGTGGAGCAAGAGAGATTATGAGGTCGTTGACGCCGCCAAGGCCAAGCTCTCCTTAATCGAGTCATCTCTCTCCAAGAAGCTCGAGGAGCTTGTCCTCTCCTCTCGCCCCTCTGACGTCGACCGCTTCCAGTGGTGGACACACCTCGCCGAGCGCAAGCAGGAGTGCCTGCACTGTGTTCATTCTCCGGTCCATACAATTTCCAGTTAATTTTACAACATTTTGCTTCTTTCTGCATCTACTTCCATAATTTTATAACATTCCCCCTCTCTCTCTCTCTCTCTCTCTATTTCTCAGAAGTTGTATATTGATGTTTACTAACCTCAGAAGTAAGTTTACTACGAGTAGTAAACTTGATTTTGGTGTTTTGAGTCACTGGGGTACTGATATGATTGTTGTTGTTGTTTATGATGTTTATTAACCCCAGAAGTTTACTACTCCTAGTAAACTTGGTTTTGATGTTTTGAGTACGGTTTTTGAAAACAAAAGTAAGATTAGTAGGAGTAGTACGTAAACTTGGTTTTAGTTTTTTGAGTCAGGTTTTTGGAAACATAAGTAAGTTGAAATGAGAAGTAAGGTGTCAAATTTTATAGTGAAGATATTTTCTAAAAAACTTAGGTATGGCTTCACTACAACGTGGTATATCCCAACAAATTGCAGTATATCCCAACAAATACTAGTTTAACAAATTCGAAAAAATGGTGGAGCAATATTCCTTCTCTCATAAAACACAAAGGAAAAAGAAGACAGCAATATTCCAAACCACATATTCATTACAACTAAAATCGTAATGTTTCATTACAACTACGTACAATACTACTACAACAAAAAAATATAGGGTGGTGCTATTAACACACCCTCATTTGTCATTAACACATTTTATTTCTATTTCAATCAATCATGAAACAAAATTAAATGATAAATTTGTAAATAAAAATAAAATATGTAGATAGAAAAAAATATGAGGTGTGTTAATCGTAAAACGGATCAAAATATAAGATACTACTAATTCCTTCCTATCTCTAATCTACTTGACAACAGAAAAACCAGAACCAACCGAAACAGTATGTACTGTTCGTCCTCAATCCCTTGCGTGCATTCACTTACAGCTACAAATGCTCACAGCTCACCCCTGATCCTCCTAGCGAGCTGCATATCTTTCGGCATGATGGTAACTCGCCTTGCGTGGATAGCGCAGAGATTGGTGTCCTCGAAAAGACCCACAAGGGAAGCTTCAGCAGACTCCTGCATGCATACACCGCATGGCTATTAAAACGTAGATCGCTCTTGTATTCCTGGGCAATTTCTCGAACAAGCCTCTGGAATGGCAGCTTCCTGATCAGGAGATCAGTGCTTTTCTGGTACTTGCGGATTTCGCGAAGAGCAACGGTACCGGAACGGAATCTGTGTGGCTTCTTCACACCTCCGGTGGTATAGGGGCAGACTTGTAAGCAATCTTGGTTGCTAGACTCTTCCTTGGAGCCTTTCCTCCGGTTGACTTGCGAGCAGTTTGCTTAGTACGAGCCATCAGATCGGATCTTCCTTTTTAGTTACGAGCAGCTAGCTTCTTCACAATAAGTTCTTGATGTACAATACATGCTTGTCACCATATCGGGGGTATTTATAGAGAGAATATAGCAAAAGCTAGAACGTGAAAGTGTAACCCACGTTGGAATCGAATACCTTATCAAATTCGGCCGGAAACCTAGTCACACTAGGACACGTAAAGTTTTCTGACTTAGATTTACAGTGTTGAATTCCCAAATCAAATAATCCTCAGTGGCCAAAAAGTGCAATGTCAATAATGCCTTCGCAGCTTCGCTTATGATCGATACCGCAAATAAGCTATGATATTGAGACAATTAATGACCTTCATGCGGCCTTTGCATGACGTTATTATAAATGGAAATCTCATACTATTGGCAAATTGTTGGATTCAATTCTGTTTCCAGGCAGCTAAACCAGAGGCTTCTAGAGCGATATAGGGGGCGACATTATCGACATTAATTGGAGGTGCAAAATTACACCATCTGCAGTGGCGTAGTTAGAAATTTCGTTTAGTAAGGTCAAAACTTAATAGCTATAATTGATCCACATCAATCTATCAAAAGTATAGGGAGGAAAAGGTACACAAGGATCCGACATAAAGAAATTATATAGACCTAAAAACTGGAGACTCAACGTAAACATGTCTTTAATAACAATCAAACCGAAAAATAACCAAAAAAACTAAGGTATGACGTTGCTAGAGCCTAAACCAGTCAAGCACTATCCTTGATATATTACCTCTTAAATCACCCGACTGTAATAAACTATGTTATTATATTGATTAAAATAGAGAATATTGATTATGATTTTGTTTTTTATTTTTTGAGAATATATTTTGTCATTCATTTGAATTAATAGAAATTTAGAAAATATTATATAAAAATTATTACAAACGAATGTAAAAAAAACAATATTATGCATTTAATTGATCTAAAAAGTATGGTAGAACTTAATTAAGAGAGTCATTATGTTATTATATTATGTATTTTTATAAAATATTAAATTAATCAAACCATTTTTATTAAACATGAGATGACAATTGACTACTCTAGCCACCCTCTCCCTACGTCGTCTATGCCCTATTGCAGTAATGCATTACCGATATTGGCATTATCAAACAACATGCATGTAATAGTTCTATAATATATATATCATATACTTGGTACCAGGAAAAAGGAAGCAATAACAAAGGCACAGGTAGAATTTACAGGTTAACTTACAATGTTCAAATAGACAATTCAGATGTTGAGATAAGGATATATGCCATCACTATCAATTACAACCATTCTGGTTTCAAGTGTAAGTTTTTATTGAAGCTTTTCTTTCTACCTTTCTATTGAACTAGCAAGAGCTATTTATACAGATTACAAACATGCTAATTTAAGCAAACTAAGTTAGTACATGTTTGAATACAAAGAACTTGGAAACATGGGACTATGAATGGAATTGACTGGTTTGAATACAAAGAACTTGGAAACTAATCAATGTGAGGTTTGACTGGTTTAACACACCCCCGCAAGCTGACAGGGCGAGTACGCACAGGAAGCTTGGCAGCCAGAAAACGGAAGCGCACAGGAGACAAGCCCTTGGTGAAGATGTCGGCAATCTGATCAATGGTGGAAACATAGCCAACCATGAGCTCCCCACGAACAACTTTTTCACGAACAAAATGATAGTCGATCTCAACATGTCGTGTACGAGCATGGAAGACAGGATTAGAGGCAAGAGAAATGGCACTGATATTATCACACCACAACCGTGGACGAGCCAAATGTAAATGCAAATCACAAAAGAGAGAACGAAACCAAGAGAGTGCAGCAGTGGTATAGGCCAATTGTCGATATTCAGCCTCAGTGCTAGACCGAGAAACTCCACCTTGCTTTTTCGAGCTCCAAGAGATTAGATTGGAGCCAAGATATAGACAATAACCACCAGTAGAGCGCCGATCGTCCGGATCACCAGCATAATCAGCATCGGAGTAGGCTGTAAGAGACAAAGAGCTAGGTGTATATAGAAGACCATGGGTAATAGTACCCTTGAGGTATCTGAGAATCCGCTTGACAGCAACCCAATGAGTGGTGGTAGGTTTATGCATAAATTGGCACACTTGATTGACAGCGAAGGCAATGTCAGGACGAGTAAGAGTCAAGTACTTGAGAGCACCAACAACGCTACGAAAGTGTGTAGGGTCTGGAAGAGGGTCACCATCTGTGATACTGAGGCGCTTGCCAGGAGCCGCAGGAGTGGAAACGGGTTTAGCATCTTCCATGTGAGCTCGGAGTAGTAGATCTGTGGTGTATTTAGTTTGGGTAAGAGAGAGACCGGATGGAGAACGGTTGATTTCCATTCCCAGAAAATAATGAACATTGCCGAGATCTTTCATGGAGAAAAGGCGGCTGAGGCTAGAAATGAGCGTGGAGATATGACCTGGGTGATTCCCTGTTATGAGGATATCATCAACGTAGATAAGTAAATAGATGCGAATTGTCCCAGAATAATAGGTGAATAAAGAGTAATCAGCCTTGCTAGATGTAAAGCCCAAATCCTCAAGGTGAGATGAAAAACAGTGAAACCAAGCTCGAGGAGCCTGCTTAAGCCCATAAAGAGAACGACGCAGGCGACACACATGGTTAGGGTATTGAGGATCTTCAAAGCCGCGAGGCTGTCGCATATACACCTCATCAGTTAAGTAGCCATGCAAAAAGGCATTTTGGACATCAAGCTGACGAACTGGCCATGAAAATTGAACAGAGAGTGCTAAGATCAAGCGAATTGTAGAGTGATTGACAACAGGGCTAAATGTTTCACCAAAGTCCAACCCCTCTTGTTGATGAAAGCCATTGGCCACAAGTCGAGCTTTATATCGTTGGATTGAACCATCAGAATTTCGCTTGATTCGAAACACCCATTTATTGGGCAAGACATTCATCTTGGATTGACGAGGGACAAGAGTCCAAGTCCCAGCCTGAACAAGAGCATTAAATTCGTCAGCCATAGCTAGTCGCCACTCCGCAACTTGATTAGCCTGGGTAAAACAAGTAGGCTCAAGAAATTTATTAGCATCAGCCTTAAGAGTCGCATTTAAAGCATATTTAGGATTGGATTTACGAATACCGGCCTTACCACGTGTGACCATGCTATGAGTATTAGTATCTCTTACCAATGAGTCGGGTGGTAATGGTGGAGGATGTGTGGAACTTGGCGGGCTAGTCACAAGTGAGGTAGTTTGGGTGGGTCGGCGAGTATAGACAAGAAGAGGTGGATGAGAGGTAGGCTGCGGAGCAGGGGATTGAGGTAGCTCCATAGGGATTAGGGTGTCGGGCTGGTCCATTGGGTTATTAGGAGGTGAAGATGAGATAGGTATGTCTGTGGTGGGATTGATGGAAGTGATGGGTGAAGGGTGAAGGGACTCCAAAAGCGGACTAGGTGCCTCATGTGAAGGTAAGGACGGGTCGAGGTGCTGAAAGGGAGACAAGTTGGGCGGAGGAGACAGGGGCCCAGAGATGCACAGTGGAGGATCTGGCCTTGGGGAAGATGTGGAGACAGCAGACCGATGGAACGGAAAACTCTGTTCATCAAATAGAACATGGCGTGATAGAAATATGCGATTGGTGGAGAGATCAAGGCACCTGTATCCGTGATGATTTAAAGAATAACCAAGAAACACACAAGGAGTAGATTTAAATTGTAATTTATTAGCGTTATACGGTCTAAGATAAGGAAAACAAGCACACCCAAACACTTTAAGAAAAGAATAGTTAGGAGAACGACGAAATAATTTTTCATAAGGAGAAAAATAATTCAAAATTTTAGTTGGAAGTCGATTAATGAGATAAACAGCAGTATGCATAGCCTCAGCCCAATAGGAAAGAGGCATAGAGGCATGAGCAAGAAGGGTAAGTCCGGTTTCAGTAATGTGTCGGATCTTGCGTTCAGCAAGTCCATTTTGTTCTGGATGATGAGGACATGACACTCGATGATGAATGCCATGTGTGGTGAGAAAAGTATGGAACAGAGTGCTAGTGAATTCACCTCCGCCATCTGTCTGAAAAGATTTAATGTTAGTAGAAAACATGTTTTCAACAAGAGATTTAAAATGTGTAAAGTGTGTGAAAACTTCGGATTTAAAACGCATAGGATAAATCCACGTATAACGAGAAAAATCATCCACAAATAAGACAAAGTATTTGAAACCGGAGACAGAATTATTAGAGGCACTTCATACATCGCTATGTATTAATTCAAGGGGGGCAGAACTAACAGATGAGGAGGAAGAGAACGGTAATTTCATACTTTTGCCTAAAGGACATGAATGACAAAGAAATTGAGAAACACTCTTGGTGCCCGAAACAGGCAGCTTATTTGTAGAAAGTAAATGCTTGAAAATAAAACTGGAAGGATGCCCTAAACGAGAATGCCAAATCGGTCCACCAACGCGTATGCTATGAAGAGCCATACGATTGAGAACTGGCATATTTGATGAAGGAGTAAAAGGGTAGAGGCCGTTCCTACTCTGTCCCTGAAAAAGGATCTTCCCCGTTGCCAGATCCTGCACAAGAAAATGATCGGGAAAGAAAACAAAACAACAATTATGGTCACGGGCAAATTTGTTCACAGAGATTAAGTGAGTAGAGGCACTTGGACAATGAAGAACATCATTCAAAGAATAAGGTAGATTGTGAAAAAGGATGTAGGAAGAGCCAATATGTTTGATGGGCAAACCTGTTCCACCAAGTACACCACCAACGGAGTCGGAACCACGATACTCATTAGCAAGGGATAAAGTACTCAAGTCATTAGTCACATGGGTATTAGCACCGGTATCAAAAACCCAAGGTGCGGGTCCTCCGTTGGCAGTTTGAGCAGAGTAGGCAGTAAGACGCGCAGGAGGACTAGAGCTTTCATATGCGACATTGAGGCGGTGGCGGCAAGTTAAGGCAGTATGGCCTGGTTTGTTACAAATCTGACAGCGGACTAAAGACTTGGTGGGCGGTCCATGAGAAACTGAAGGTGAAGAGCCCGGATAAGGACCCAAGAGCCTAGCGGAAGGCCCATGAGATCTAGAAAAACCCCCACGCTGATTTGGAGAACCACGGGAGCCGCTGCCAAATGAAGAGCCGCGTTGAAAGCCACCGGTGCCACCAGAGGAGGAACGGCCGCCACGATCACGACCATGGGACGAGTGGCCGCGACCACGAGCAGCAGTGAGGGCGGTGAGGGTTCCGTCAGGAGCGGCGGCGGCAGTTGGCTGAAGCCTTTGTTCAGCCGAAAGAAGAAGAGCCTCAAGGTCTGGGTAAGTGATGGGAGTCTCCCTTGCTTGAACGGCAGCAACTGTATTTTCATAGAGAGGGCCGACATTGGTCATAATGATAGTGAGAAGATCAGAATCGGAGACTGGCGAACCAGAGAGGGCGAGATTGTCGGCGAGCCGTTTGATCTTGTCAAGGTACTCAGAGATAGGCAGATCGCCGCGCATTGTGCGGAATAGTTGGCTTCGGAGCTGGAGAAGCCGATTTTGATTGGAGGAAGCAAAGCGACGCTCAAGAGCAACCCATACTTCACGGGCAGAATCAAGACGAGAAACGGTGGAGAGAATGGGAGGGGTTAAGGAGGAGGTAATCCAAGAAAGGACAGTTTGATCTTTTTGGATCCATAAATCATAAGCAGGGTTGGGAACAAGGTCTTCAGTTGGTTTTGAAGCTTGAGAGGCATTAGAAGGTTGAGGGTCTGTTTGGGGTGGTAGGAATTGAGGTGGGCAAGGCTCCGTGCCGTCAATGATGGAAAGAAGACGGCGGCTGCGGATAAGGGGGCGAATTTGAGCAAGCCAGAGGGGATAATTGTTTTCATCAAGCTTCAGAGTAAGGGCATGAGTAATGGTGGGGAGAGAGATGTCAGATGTAAGAGAGGAGGAAGCGGAAGCCATGGAGGATCGGAGAAGATGACGGCAAGTCAGAGAAGGGATGATACCATGTAAGTTTTTATTGAAGCTTTTCTTTCTACCTTTCTATTGAACTAGCAAGAGCTATTTATACAGATTACAAACATGCTAATTTAAGCAAACTAAGTTAGTACATGTTTGAATACAAAGAACTTGGAAACATGGGACTATGAATGGAATTGACTGGTTTGAATACAAAGAACTTGGAAACTAATCAATGTGAGGTTTGACTGGTTTAACATCAAGAAGCTCCCTAACCAATATACATTGTCCCCAAAAACCTAGCTTGATAGTGGAAATGGGACCTGAAAATGCTCGACATTATCTATACATGCATATGCAGAACGCGCAAGTCTCCACTTCTCAAGGAGGGCAGTATTTGTATTAGTTTCACAAAATTCATACAGTTGCTAAGAAAACCATATTTCTTCTGAAATTATAGTCTTTATATGATTAAAATGCAATGCCACAAATGCAAACTGCCTGAGGAATAACCTCGTGTACATTTGAGACAGTATCTAGCTAGCATATGCATCAAACTGTAGTACACTAATAACCTCGGTCGGCATTTGAGACACTTATCTGAATTCAGTTCTTCTGCAAAACGATGGTGAAAGTTGAGATATACTATAACGTATCAGTACAGAAAATCAGAACCACATCAGAGAAAGAAAACAGGCTCCATGAAAACCACATATATAATTCATGTTCTCTCTACTAGTACTAATCATTTCTGAGAACTGATTCAATGTGCATCAACAACTAGTGTATGATCCTTCCAAAAGACTGCTAAACTTTAGGTTCATACCAGAGTCAATAGTATTCAACACACACAGATAAGATGTACAAGCACATCAAATTTAGCCAAAAAATCCTGGTAAATGTTTCTATTCCAAATACTCTTCCCCCAAATTTTCACTCCAACCAAACATATATATTGGAGATGTATGGCATTGTGAATTGTCTAATTGGCATGTAGTTCATGACTGAAAAGGTTTGTAGGGGAGACTATACAAGAACGTTTATAGGGGATGTTGAGATCGAACTGTGGTTTTGTTCTTTTACAAAATTCACATTATCACATAGGCTTTATATTTATCAATAAGAGCTTTTTACCAAAATACTATGAAACAAAATGGCAAAAAAAACAAGAATACGAACAATTCAGAAGGAAATTTGAAAATATTTATTCAACTAGTAGAGTCGTCGGTTCTACTAAAATAGAAAATAGAAATGAAAACTAATACCAAATATCCCAAATGAGCTAATACCAAATCCCTTGACTTCACATAGAAAAACCAAACGAAATACTGATCATCTTCCAATATCATATGCATTCAGATCAGGAAGCCAAGCTTGCTATTAAGGAAGATCACCTCTGATCCTCCGAGCCAGCTGCATATCTTTGGGCATGATCGTAACTCGCTTTGCATGGATAGCACAGAGATTGGTGTCCTCGAAAAGGCCCACAAGGTAAGCCTCAGAAGCCTCCTGCAATGCCAGTATCGCATGGCTGTTAAAACGCAGGTCACTCTTGTAGTTCTGTGCAGTTTCACGAACAAGCCTCTGGAATGGCAGCTTCCTGATCAATAGATCGGTACTTTTCTGGTACTTGCGGATTTCACGAAGAGCAACAGTACCAGGGCGGAATCTGTGTGGCTTCTTCACACCTCCGGTGGTAGGGGCAGACTTATAAGCAATCTTGGTGGCCAGACTCTTCCTTGGAGCTTTCCCTCCGGTTGACTTTCGAGCAGTTTGCTTGGTACGAGCCATCTCTTACTCTTAGTTTGCAACCTGTAAAATTTGATGAGGGAATTGTTTATCGATCACAATAAACTTCTTGATGTATAAGTTATTCCTCTATGTTGGAGGTACTTATAGAGAATCAAATAGAAGCAAATTAACTAGAACATGAAGATTAGTATAACTAGCTAGCTAGCTGCTAATTGATAGGAATCAGAAACCTAATGAAATATTGTTACACTACTAGGTCGTTGGATTTTTGGATTGAAATGGTATATGAAGTAAAAGAAGCTTGTCAGAAAGCTAGGTTGATGATATATAGATTTCCATACTGTATATTTGTATAATACATCTCTTGCTTAACTTTTATCTTATCAGGAAAGAAAGTTTGTAATTTCTTAGTGACTTTATAACATATATACAAAATATAACGGAACTCTTCAGAAGAGAACAAGAAGAATGAAGAAGAAGAGGTTCGAACAAGAATTATATATCCATAAACAAGATTCTGAAAAAAAATCAAGAAATGCCTTTGCATCATGAAAGATCCATGTAACCATGCTGGCTTGTAGCATTCCAGAATCAATAAGAACATTTGTAAAGTAAGAAACAATTGCATAAGAACTTCTCAGTATCAAATTGGATGTATCATGTAGGCTGGTATATGTGCCTGGCAAACTAGTGCAACAGTAGTCATTATCATATTGATCAGATTGATATGATAAGTTCACATTTCCTCTCAAACCTTTACATGCATATATACGTATGAGAAGATACAGTGGTTTGGAACTTCAAGGCAAACAACCAAATTTGGACTAGACATGTTTCATTGAATCAAATAAGTTTACTAACCTTTGCTTTGTTGCGATGCGTGTTCTGGAAATTAAGGAAGAAGATAGAGCTCTTGAGACCTTTTTCTCCAAATTGTTTGAATTTCTTATAGCAATAAGCCTCTTTATATAGGAGTCAATATGATGGTTCATTTGGAAAGCAAGCTAATCTTATTGGTTGAACCTTCACGATCCAATCGGATTAACACACCTGTTCCGGAGTAGATGAATCTTATTGGTTTCGAAGGAGGTCCAATGAGAAGAAGACACTTGTTACAGCTTAATTACACTTATTACACTTGTTAAGCCTAAAATTAAAGCATATTAATTCAAGCATTTTCTTCTAAATAGTTGGAAAAAATTGTGTGCTATAACTGTGGACATTGATTTGCCCTCAATCTCATATTCTCATATAGGATAGTATGAGGATCTGAAGGTCTTTTATGGTTGTTTGAAGTATCTGATAATTTTTTTGATTTGGCTCAGTGTTTTCAGAGGCGGTTTGAGGCGGCGCTGGGGCGCGCCTTAGGACGGAGCGAGAGAGAAAAGCCTCGCCGGTTGTTTCGCCGCGACGCCGCCGGAAAGGCGACCGCCGGAGCGACGAGGCGGTGCAGAGGCGGGGCGAGACGAGGCGCGCTGCAGATTTTTTTTTTTGGTTTTTCCGCGTCAAAACAACGCCGTTTTGGTTTTTTTTTTCCAAAACGACGCCGTTCCTGTTGTCTCCTTCGATTTAACCCTGTCGACCCAACACACTCCCAATTTTCTCTGCCTCCTTTCTCTCTTCCTACCCATTTTCTCTCTGCCTCCACCAGCTCTTCTCTGCCTCCACCGGCTCTTCGCGCCTCCACCAGCTCTTCGCGCCTCCCCAGCTCTTCTCTGTCTCCACCGGCTCTTCGCGCCTCCACCGGCTCTTCGCGTAAGTTAATCTTCGACTGCATATTTCTGGTCTGTGTTAAGAGATAGAAAGGCAAATAAGAATTATAGTAATAATACTAGACCATCTGGTGGAGGAAGCCGAATCAAGGGTGAACCATGTTCAATTTTTGGCAGGCATAATTGAGAACTACAGTATAAGAATCATACCCCTTACCCGTCCTCTTAATGCACAGTGTCAACCAACATTAAACCTCTCAGTAAGCCCAAACAATCATTTCCAATTTAGCACTACTAGCACAGGCAAAGACAGATTCAGGCTACAACTACTTTGGTACCTATTGGACACAGAAATAAAATATCATTGACATTTGACAATTTAATCATCTGAAGAATAGAGCTGTTAAAGGATTATTGTCATGGTTTTCAGGCTGATGCAAGGCACTAAAATGGACAATGATGCAGAAAGAAAATCCTACAAATATGAGAATTGGTCTGGAATTTCTACATAAACTATAACCCTTTATACAGTAGCAGCATTTAGGCTTTACTCTAAGGAATCAGCAGACCAAATAGATGAAAGCATAGCATACAACATTGAATTTGTAAAATTCAAATAGTTGAATGAGAACACTAAAGTAAGAAATAAGAAATTAGATGGTGCATATCCCTATTGTAAGTTAATTTTTGTGCTTATTTTTCTAATGTAAAATATTGTGCTTATTGTTACATTTATTTATTATTTGTTGGAAATGCGGTCGTCCCGTCGCCTCAAGGCTTTCGCCTCGCGGGGCTTCCACAATTCGCCTTCGTTTTCGCCTTTGAAAACATTGATTTGGCTAACCAAGTAACCATATATGATTCATCAGTCTACCAGTTAGATACATGCCTCTAGTCAGCATGCCTTGTTCAACCAAAACCATTCACACCTTGTATCATCATGGCCTAATTGCCTTGGAGGTACAGGCCAGTTTATCCTTAGTTTGTGGTTGTTTTGACATGGGATGTTATGTGCTGCAGATGCTGCACATGTACAAGCTGCTTGATTATGGATACTTTAGATGGTTTTTCTCATTAGCTTCTGATAATTTATGCTGGTAAACGAACAATGAAGGATTTATCCTTGGACTCAGAAGGTTGGAATGAATTTGATTCGAGATTCATAGCCTAACAAGTAATCTCATGCTGTGGAAACGGTGGCTTTGATTTGAGCCTTAGGAAACAAGTGAAGTCTTTGTATTAACTAGTTTATTAGGAACATAAAGTTAGTTAATTAGCTGCTCCATTTTAAAAGACTTATCTTTTTATGAACTTCAGTCTGCAACTCTGCATATTGTGATCAATCCTCTAGCAACACAGTAACAAAGCCAATTAATGAAAGAAAATGAACTAGCTAGAAAAACCAACAAATCGATTTGATAATTATTTGACCGAGTTCAAGCCTTGCAAGTATATGTGATAATCTACATGGCGTAAATGCGTCTGATTTCAACAGTAATGTTGGACTGTGTAATGTTCTTGTTCGGTGCCTTGCAAGTATATGTGATAATCTACATGGCGTAAATGCGTCTGATTTCAACAGTAATGTTGGACTGTGTAATGTTCTTGTTCGGTGTGAAAATTGATTTTCTTCGAACAACCAAGCTTGAGGCGTGCCAGTACCTATGGGTCAGGTACAACCTTGATCTTCGACGCTTATTCGCCTTCTGACTTCTCTTCAAACGATTGTTGTACAGGCGTTGGTCAGACCTGCATTTAGGTTCTACAGACCTTGTTGAAAAACAACTAGGATTTTCCTCCTCTCCTTGCGAAGCGGACGTTTCTTACTCGACCAGTGTGGCTGACCAGAGCTATAAATCAGGATTACAGATCGTTCGCCAAAGAGTTCCTTGACAAACCTGAGATATTTGCTAAGGTTATTCACCTTAACAATGGTTTTGTGGATATTCGCCAACAGGTTGGTCTTTATGAAGTGGTGGTTGACTGTTCCCTCACGGATGAGGCTTGGTGAGTAGAAGCGGGTAGTGCTCACGGATGAGGCTTTGGTGAGTAGCGGAGGGGAATGCCTACGAATAGGGCTTTGGTGAGACAAAAAGACTCAAAGAATCTTTCTGGTAGAGGTGCTCCGGGGAGACTTGTTTTGCAGTGTGCAAAAGTTGTATTGATTGATTGAGATGTTGAGATATTTCTTCTTCATATACCTTGACCATTTTATATAGTGAACACTAGGATTTGTTCTTACTTGCGGATCAAAGCATATCAAATCTCTTGAAGGCAATTCAATTATCACGTCCACATCCTTCCATAATGCAATATTCTTCAATATTACTCAAACTTGATCACCAAGCAAGCCACAATTAATCTCAACTCCTCAATACTACGATAATCACCCGGATATTGACCAAAACGCATTGGCTTCCAAGATAGCCTTATATGGTTCCGATCACGGATATCTCCTGAGATTCTCGATCAAATCTTCGACGAACCACTAAAATAGTTTGGAACACGGCCCATACGGGAAAGTATATTTTACACCCAAACATAGCCCCCAGGTCTTGAAGGAGAAGTCATGCATCTTGACTGAAAATACATATAGTCCTCATGAATCATTTGTACTGACAAAAAGCCACTTACTGACTTAACTGGTATACACCAAACTCAGATGTAGGTCTTGACTCTTGAAGCTTCAATGATAATGAACAGTAGTTATGTAGCCCATATAGCAGCATAATTAATCTTCAACATGATAATCGTATAATGAATTTGAATTCTTGTCTTTAAAGATAATGAAACACGTTCTGACGAAAACATGTCTTAAGCTTAAGTTGACCAACTAGATGCAGATAGGAAGCCCCCCATGCATAATTAAACATAGTAGCAAGACCACAAGCATTGATCTTGATGATAATTGTAGACAGTGAACCAAGAAATTCAGTTTTTCCTTATTATTTGGTCAACTTGAAGAGCTTGTACCTTGAGCTTCCCATCATATTTCTGGATGATTCTTGATTCTAAAATGCTCTACAACATCCCACATTGATGTACAAACAAAAACCCCAGTGATAGGTATATGTTAAGATGAAGAAACAATGCCACCAAAACTCATTGTAGTTCAGTTTTTCTAGAATTGCTGCTTCAAGATGCCAATTTGTAGACCTCATAACTCACTCCTCAAAGCAGCGAATGACATGATTCTTTTTCCTACTTATAGTCCAATATACTGGCTTCAAGGTGGTGTATGGAGAACAAAACTTCAACCCTTGCAACGATGCGCGAATGAGCCATGAAAATGACCAAAATAAGCCAAATCTGAAAATTTCCAGATTTTCTCTTTGTAGGGGCTGACTTGGTTGGTAATTTCCATAGGCTTCTCTTGTAACTTCTAGGTAATGGAGCAGCCAAACATGTTCCTTAGCATCAGTAGTACATGTCCAAAGTCTTGGATGCTTGATGTTAACCTCCCAAAAGCTTTGAACTACTCGACAAAGTACCTTGAGATACCAAGTTTTCTTGAGCATTTGATAACTTTTTTGCTGCTGTAAATATTTCAAAATAATAGGCCACATGTGTTGACCTTGAATTATAATGATCAACCTCAAAAGAGATTGATTAAATAGACTTTAAAACCACAAATTGGTTTTGGAGAACCATATGGATTGGTTCAAGAAATAAGCGAATAATACTGAAACTCTAAAAGTTTCACAAGAACGAAACTCAAAAAGTTTTAAAAATTTGTCCCAAAAATTGGCAGAATATATATATATAGTGTAGCCCTCCAGTTTAATTTGATGCAACGAATGTAGTGAGAGTATGCCGATTAAACTGATCTTGCAAGCCTCAGGCATAGACTTTCTTTGTAGAACCTGATGTAGAGAATCGAGTTACACACATATGTAGAGTTAAACTTACTTCCTTATATGTTTGCGTTAGTTTGGCTCTATGATACAAGATTCTTGTGGCGATCATTTACAAACGGACTTGTGTTGTTAGTGTGAATATTTTACCAAATTATATGCACGGTCTTCTTATAATATTGTTGTCAACTCCGTCTCCATTCCTCTAAAAAACATATCAGAGCGTCCTCCTTTTCTCCTTTTGGCGAATGTCAAGTTTATGTCCTCGTTCCAAACTCAATGTGCTCCAGCAACAACTCCAAAAATTGTTGTTAAGGGTATGAATAAATCAAAGTAGTCTGGTTAGCAGCTCGTAGCCCCCAAGTATGGACTTGATTACAAGAAAAGGTTGTTGGTCTTCTACTTTATTGTGGCAGCAAATGTTACGGGACTCATCACAAATTGATTTTTACTTCATGCAAGAAACCCTTAAGAAAGCTGTAGACTTCATTCCACCACTCTGTTGTGGATGTAACAGTAAACACATAATGACTTATTTGAAAATCTTTGTTGCCGATATGAGGTTTGAAACCCCCCAGTATAAGCTAGGACTTGAACGCTCAAGCCTTTACTCTAGACCTTTAGCAACACAAACTTGTTGTTGTTAGAAAGACAATTGCACTGTATGAAGCTTTCACAAAAACTGGAGAGGTCAATTCTTTTGCTATTAGGTTGCTCCAGTATTTCTCTTCTCAAACTGTAGTCATGCTATCACGCATGCATTTAAACAATGTTTGCAGGTCACCTATAATTACGCATATCAATATATTCTCATAGAATGATGACAACACACACAATGGCTTAGATATTTCAAAAAGTCTTGCACCTTGAGCGAATGTTTGCTATGCTGTCACTGTTAACATAGAAGAACATTATCTCCTTCGAGTAGACCTTAGTAACTTAGCATGTTTGTCTTATATCTTTTTGCACATATATTTTAGTTTTGCCAAGCAACCTCTTCATTTTGATTTATTTCTTCTTTACCGATGAAGATGTCCTCATGTACCTCATGAAGAACATATGTGCCGTTTTGGCAATTCCAATGTAGGCTACTGCATCTGGCCCTTGTGAAACACAATGTTGCTTCGTAATACTGTACTCTCATGTGACTAAAAACTGCAACTGCTGGTTTACTATCTCTCACACCATGAGGCCTAAGACCAATGTAATATCATAAAATATTTGAGCTGCATATGAACCTTGATGACTGTTGGCCAACCCCTCAAAGAATCAAGACATAAGATCACTCTCTTCTACAGTAGTATCTATGGTGTACATACAAGAACCAGTGATCACCCTCATATGTATGCATAGTGTAACTTAAGCCACACTTTCACATCGTAAGCCAAAGGTATTGGTCTCAAAAGTAATAAGACACCACAAAGAAGAAGTCCAGGAAAAGCACAGTTTCAGAAAATTTAAAACTTTGAGGTACTTGATTACTGTCCCTATTTGGCCCCCCAGTTTTGGTGTCTGAAGTTGGCAAATGAAGAAGAGCAAAACTTGAGTCAAGCCCCCAAGTATGTAAGCATAAATATAGAGCATTCCAGTGTGCATTCGCCGAGCTATTAGTGCTTGCAAATCCGTTCGCCGTAGTCACAAACACAAGACATAGAATCTCGAGCATTCTGACCTCTCGATACTCAAATTGCCATAACTCTCTACTGGAATGCCGGAATCACGAGCCATAAATCGGGTTAGAAACTATACATCCATACCTTTCCACCAATATGTAGCTTGCTCACTGATTCACTTGGAATATTTCCTGGTATATCTACAAAGTTATTGCATATAAGCTGCCACTGAAATTGATTGAACTGCAACTGTTTAGTTTTGACAATCTTAGTGAGGCGAACGAGGATAGCGAATCTTGAGTGTCAAGCTCCCTAAGCATATAAGAACATGTATAGAAGGCACAAGTACACATTCGCTAGCCAAACAAGACCTTCAATGCCCATTCGCCACGCATATATGCATGCTGTCAATTTTGCGTTCATCCTGACCTCCCTGTCTTCAAACTGTAATAATTTTTTACTGGAATGTCGGAATCATAAGATGTAAACTCTATTGGAATTTAGACATCCAGGACTTTCCACACACATGCAGTTCGTAGACTAGTTCTTAGTAGATCATCACCAGTGATTTAATGAAGTTGTTGCATACTAGTATAAGCTGCTGAAAACTGCCTTCTGACCTGCCGGGACTCAAACAACCATAACTCCCTCTTGGAGTGTCGAAATCATGAACCGTAAATTGCGTTGGAAAGTATACATCCAGGGATTTTCGTGCATATGAAGCTTGCATTCTAATTCTTCCTGGATCTTCCTAGTTTATTCCGTAAAGATGCAACACAGAAGCTGCTGCTGCTGCAAATTTGTTGAATTGCACTCTTGCTCTGAATCTTCTGTACTCTGCTGGCAGAATGGCTATAACTTTGAAACACATATATTGTTTCTTACATCTAAGACCTCAGAAATAGATCTCTAATATTATAGGATAGAATTCAAACCTATGTCAGGTAAAAACATTGTCTTGCATTTCAGCAAAACACTAAATCTTTTTGTATTTTTATTTTTTCAATTCAAGAATTGAATTGAAACTAAAAAGGCAAAGAATTAAAGTGAAGAAGGAAACTCAACACAATTAGTTAACATTCGTATGGCCATGGGGGAGGCCACCAATGCTTTACTCCAAGCCTTAACATTCTTATCATAAATTAGTAGTGTAACTTATTGGTCTGGATATTATAACAGCTACAACATCTTTATCTTCAAACAAATTCTTTCTCAGCTACTGATCTCGCCACCAATAATTCCCTGTGTAGACTAGAAACTGTGGACTTGTCCTCCAACAACATCATACGGGACCGCTTAGGCGCGGGAGCCGTTTGCGGTATGGAATGGGACGAAACGGCGACAGGATTAAACAGACTTAAATGGACATGATCAATTCATTAAAGATCAGACGGTTGTCATCGTTTCGTCATGTTCTGTCCCGCAAACGGATCCCGCGCCTGAGCAATCCTGCAACATCATAACCCCTCTTCCAGTTCGGTCATTTCTTGAGGGTTGTGAGCATCTGGCCTTGGTCAACCTCTCTGGAAATTCAATCCCAGGAGGCAGTTTCTGCTTTGGTGCTTCTTTGCTGCAGCTTGACATCTACACACTACCAGAAAAAAGACTTTAGCCGAAGAAATAACCAAAAACAGACCGACGAAAATTTTTTTCGTCGACTAAAGTACCTTTTAGTTACAAAATTGCACTACAGATATTTCGGTGTCTGATTGACTATTGTGATACCAATCTGGAAGCGGAACGGCCCTACGAGTCAAACTCATTGCTAATGTTATTATATATGGGTTTTTTTGGCCATCCGAGTTTGTTTAAGGCTTCAAAATGACGTTTTTCTAAACACTTAACACACAAAAATGCCCATATCTACACCTATATGAGGTATTTTGATCAAACCTTCAACACAACAAACTCTCAACATGATGAGACGCAACTGTCCATCTAAAAATTTTGAGACGTTTACCCCTCGATGATAGGGCTCTCCATATAGATAAATAATGGTAAATAGTAGGCATGTTGTGATTCCAGTCATCAAAATTCACAAACAAAAATACGACAGTCAGATATCATAAATATGTTGAAATATATCAATGGTAAAAAATTTAATTTGATCCGATAAATTTAAGGGCTTCATCCGGACGGTCAATCCCGTAAGTCAAACCCATAAATTGTATTG